>JACEFZ010002009.1:0-85000 GCA_014155875.1 Cepaea nemoralis
AGATGGAAAGGATACAGAACGAAAGATGGAAAGGATACAGAACGAAGCTATGCGTATTATTCTTGGATGTACAAGAGATACAGCATGCAGGGCTATGTGCTACCTTCTTGATTTTCCATCCGTTGGGGACAGAATACAAATTTGCAGAGCATGTGCCTACCTCAGAGTCAACGCAAACACACAACATCCACTGCATAGTGAAATTAAGAGGGTAAAGGCAACAGGTTAAAAAAAGGAAAGTCGTGGATGGGTCAAGCCAAAGACATTCTTTAACAAGTGTGTTCACTTGAGGACTTAGAACCTGGCGAGGAGTGGGTGCAAGTGCCAATAGATTTCTGTACATCCTTTTCAGTTTGCATCCAACTAGACAGAAAATGATGCAGACAAGAAAATCTGGCTGCTGTGGCGGCGGAAGTACAGGCTTTGATCTTCGAGAATTCTTTGGAGGGTGATGCTGTCAATTACACAGATGGGTCGGTCATTCGACGAATGTGAAGTTCATGGGCTTATACGGTTCAGGCCAGAGGGAGAATTGTGAAGGAAGATTCTGGTGCTTTTGCTTTGACCACAAGTAGCCTGACTATGGAAGTCATGGCAGTAAGTAAAGCAATAACATGGCTCGAGACACAGACATTCACTAGGGCATGTTTCCTTAGTGTTTCGGTGAGCATGCTCAGGAGGATAGAAATTGGGTGGGTCCGGACCCACTGCTGTCTCCGGAGCGTTCTCGCCTGGCAAAGATTAGTTTCGTTTTGATTCCAGAACATGCAGGTGTATGAGGAAATGAGCAGGTAACGCTACTGTGGAAGGCGGACGAGCCATGGACCAGGCTGACATTCTGATTGCTCTATGATAAGTAAGACTTCTGCGAGAACCAAGTGATGACTGTGAATCTACAACCATGGTCAGACTGCGAGAACAGCACATTAAAGAGGTGTGGCCAAACAAGAACACTACACAGGAAGCCAGAGAGGATTAATAAACCAACACAGAACTGGTGTCGTCAGTTACAACACGCCACAGGATTTATTGAGGAGAGGATCCGAGCACTTATGGACTGAATGGTTTGATGTGCAGTTAGGATGATCTGTCGACTAACTAACAGTCAATTTACTTTCTTGTTTGATTAGGTTTTGTACAGGCCTCTTTCATTGCACTCTAATACCTCTACTTGTGCATTTCAATCATTCCCAGTAGCGAATTCTTCACTGCAAAGCCCACACTGTGTTGCCTTTTTTCTGCCTGCCCTCTACCCTTCCAAAAAAAAGGTGTAAGTGTTTTCCCTGAGTGACCCTTCTTCAGCGAGGCGAATCTTCTGCAGGCCAGCAATATCAATGTTAAGACGATTGAGTTTGACATCAATCACAGTCGTTTTTCTCACATCGTCAATATTGGTCAAGTCAGTGGAAAATCCTGGACACATGGTTCTCACGTTCCAGATTGCAAGCCGTAGTTTGAGGTTTCTATTTTCCTTTTTATTAGTACCTGGTGCATTGGTTTTACAGCCTGCGATTCAGATTTTGTCCTAGCCCCAAGCACCCATTGAAGCAGGTAGGCTGTGGCGGATCAGCACCCAATTGGCCGGCGGCTGCACGTTCTGGAATCGGCCATCGTACCTCTAAGTCAATTATTATTGTTGTCTAATTGTTTCTTTTTCATCAATTCATAGCTCCCTTAAATTGTAAATTTCTAGCCCGTGTAGATTGGTGAATTCATTGTGCTGTAAATGGATGAATTCACAGTTCTTATAGATGGGTGAATTCATAGTCTCTATAGTATGCCTGTAGGGTAACGCAGCGCGTGAGAATTGGTAGTGGTTCTTGCCGTGTTGGTGACTTGCGGGATATGTGAGCCGACCGCTCAGAAAGCAGTGGCAAACTACTGAGGTAATCTTGCTAAGACATCAACAACAGCGGTAAAATGCTGGTGTTGACAGCGATGTCCTGTAAAGGATATGCGGGGGAAAAAATAGTATGCCTATATCACACATGCACCAACTGCCATTTTATTATTGCATATTTGAAACTTTCTTAGTTTTTGTCTCATAACTACTGTGTGGTAAATCAGTCTGTATAAATTTCTTTGTTTCTATCTCCTAACTTTAGGTTCCTAGCCCTCTGTGTGGTAAGCCAGTGCTCTAACCCCATGATTTAATTACATATTTATAACTTTCTTTGTTTCTCTCTCATAATCTTAAATTCCTGGCCCTCTGTATGGTAAGCTTTTTGCACTAACCTCCATGTTATAACTAAATGTGTATAACTTTCTTTGTTTCTGTCTCCTAACATTGGATTCCTGGCCCTTTGTATGGGTAAGCCATTGCACTAACCCCTATGTTATAACTATATGTGTATAACTTTCTTTGTTTCTCTCCCATTCTGTTAGCCTCCTGGCCCTCTGTGTGGTAAGCCATTGCACTAACCTCCATGTTATAACTACAAGTTGGTAACTTTCTTTGTTTCTCTCTCATAACCATAGATTCCTGTTTCTCTGTGTGGTAAGCCATTGCACTAACCTCCATTTATTAACTACAAGTTGGTAAATTTCTTTGTTTCTCTCTCATAACCATAGATTCCTGGCTCTCTGGCGGCATGTGATGGCAGATTGAAAATGGATGACCGCGTCTTGGAAATCAACGGTCAGGATGTTTCCTACGGCACGCAGGAGCAGGCAGCATCTCTCATCATCTCCAGCCCTGACCGCGTCCAGTTTGTTGTAGCTAGGAGATCAAGACCGCAGACTCCTGACATCATCAGATCTGCAGCAGAACACAGCAAGTATGCTGCCTTTTCTGATGACCTAGAGAAGCCTGTATCGCCTCTGTGCTTGGTGTGTAAGGAGAAGATTGTCACAATTACCAAAGTAAGAGCAATATTCCTTAATATATGACTTACCTAACACATTAGAATTTATGCTTTTTTTTTTTGTGTGGCCAATATTATTATGTACCCTGCCAGCTGGCTTAAGTAGGCGTTCATGTCTCTCCACAGAGCTCAGTCCTTGGTGTTCTAATCAACTCTGCTGATGATATTCCTCCATGACACCCTCTCAGCCCATCCAGCATCATTTCTCTGTCTGCCTCTTTCTCACTGATCAGTCCATTCATGAAGCATTCCAATGTCTTTCTTCTCATTATATGACCAAAGAATGTTTGTTTGTTTCTTATGGTTGTATATCTTCTTCTTCTGCGTTCATCCGGATTTTTTTTTTCCGGATGTGACTGCGTTGTGCCTGTTTACAGCAGAGCTGCGTTCTTGCGCCGTTAGGCCGACACATCCGACTTCTTGGGGGTTTTATATAATGTTCTACTTTCATTACCTTCAGGCAATTGTTAGTTACACTGGCAGTCCAAGGAATTCACAACATTTGTCTCGGGAACCACATCTCTGTTGCTTCCAGGCTCCTCCTAATTTGTTGACTTGTGTGAGCAAGAAGTGAAACAGGTTTTATATAACATTTCAATTCTCACTTTCTGGCATTCAATGATAGAGACATATACCTGAACTATGTTTCATTTTCTGAAATGCAATTTTTGCTTGACCTTGCTACTCTTAATCTTAGTAAACATCTTCCATGTGATGTTATAATTGCCCCTAGGTATTTAAATGTATCAACTTGGTGAAGTATTTTCCCTTCTATTGTTACATCACATTTTGGTGTTATCTTAGTAGTTAAAGTTAGTCACATATCCTTTACAGGACATCACAATCAACCCCAGCATTTTTTAGCTGTTTGTGATTCACAAGGCATATTTACGTCCAGTAGTTTGCCATTGTTTTCTGAATAACTGACGCTCATGCCATTGTTAAAAATAAACACAAGGCAGTCTGCTTCCAAATCACCTGCAGCTGATATTGAATGCTGGATTG
This sequence comes from Cepaea nemoralis, assembly GCA_014155875.1. Taxonomy (NCBI): domain Eukaryota; kingdom Metazoa; phylum Mollusca; class Gastropoda; order Stylommatophora; family Helicidae; genus Cepaea; species Cepaea nemoralis. The sequence goes on from JACEFZ010002009.1 coordinate 3,870, forward strand.
CGAATCGTGTTTGCTAACCCTTCACCACAAACAGCAGCTATCTTAGTAGCAGTGAAAGAAAATACGGCTGATAATGGTTTGATAGTCCTTTTTCTTGCATTTTCTTCGTTACACCTTCATATGTCAACTTGGATACATATAAAATGAAAGCAGCTGGCAACCTACAGTTGTTAATATTCCCATAGACTTTGTCTTATGATGGAGTCAGTATGGGTCAAAAGTGCCATCTTTGTTCTCCAAATATTAAGTTGAGTTAGGTAGTTGTAAGTGGTTACAGTGGTTGCTCAGTGTGTGATGAGGTAATCAGTCTAGAACAGATTCAAAGCTGGACTTTGTTTTCAATAGGACTTGCCCGAGACTTTAGGAGTGAGTATAGCAGGTGGGTTGGCCAGCCATCGTGGGGACACCCCAGTCTACATCACCAACATTAATCCTGATGGTTGTGTGGGCAGGACAAACGTCTTGAAGGTGAGTGATATTCTTTAACATTATATGAGGGAGCAGGGGCTGTTAGTGGTATTTTTAATTGTCGTGTGTATTCTTTCTTGCGTGTATTTTTATGTTGTGTTTCATGTTATCAGTAAGGCAGAAGTCATCATCTTTATGTTATCCCGGAATGCTGAGGATATTGTGCTAAACCAGAACCAATCATTAATGTGAAGCTCATTGATAGAACTAAACAAATGGTGTTTTTCCATCAAGAATGATGATGACCATTTATTTCATCCGGTGGGTTTGAAAGTTTGCAGCCATGAGTTCTAAGATGGCTGGTAGGGCCTATTTTGGCTTAAAATGTTCTTTGACAGTGTGGGCAAAGAATGCTTGACAGTTCAGGAGGAGGATCTCCTGCAGTGGTTTTTCTGTCCAGTCTTTTTTTCACAGCTCTTGCTGTTTGCTTCACAAGTCACGAGTGGCAAGCATCGCCTTGATTTTTTCTCAGGGGCATGCCGGTGTGCGGGGTAATGAACACATTGGCTGGCTCTGCAAAACTTGTGGAGTATTGATGCATGACAAGGCAGAAGTGGTTGCGGCCTTGTGGGAGCATGTGTACACCTCGAAGGAGCAAATGGATCACCATGGCCTGGCAAGAACGAGACAGCAAGGAGTGACGAGGGGATCTGGCCAATGCTCGACACTCAGAGGAAACGCGAGACGGACATATAATCAGATTGCTACTGGTACTATTGGTATCGGAACTCTTCGCTGGCTGCTGAGGATGGGGACGGAGCGCTTATGGGAATGCCCCGAATGCTCTTATGTCGGTTCCTAAATCAATCAATCAATCAATCACAAGTGACTACACCCTAACGTAATTATGTACATCACGAATTTCGGTCTTTGGCAGCAGTCTCCAAAGTGTTGTGATGAATTCCAAAAACTAAACAAATACTGGTTAATTAAGAGGTGAAGATGCTGGTAGTGGATATGACACACTGAGAAAATCTAATAATACAAGTGTAACTAGCAAGTCCTTGATCTGAAATCCACTGAGCAAATGAACGACGAACAAACAAACAAACTTTATTTCAGATGGTTAAGAATTAAGAAAATGGTTACCAGTCAACAGCATACCACAACAAGCAATGATGTACAGACCAGATGGAATCAGAGGAAAAGGCCGACCACGTAAACGTTGGACGGAGGGAATAGCAGAGGTCCATGGGAATATCGGTATATGAAGCCATAATCGGGCACTCTCACGAAGTTTATACTTCACCTCGACACCGCAAGGTACAAGAGGAACATGATGAGATGAGATGAGGTTAAGAATTGGGCACGCAGGCCCGTCTGGACATTCTGCCTTCTTCTCTATTTCTTTCATACATTATTTCATTGAACATCACGTATGAAGCTAATCTTAGACAACGAAAGACAATAAGTCTTCCCTCTCAGTTTTTAGGATTCTTCCAGAACCCGTAACGATCCCCCGCCATATCATATCTTTCCACATAACGTGTTCTCAGTCTGTTTCCCCGCCTTCACCAACTGGTCCCTACAGGCGCTCAACCACCTCTCCCTTGTCCATAGGTAATCTACCACCAAGAGGTGCATTCCCTGCCAGCCTATCAGCCTGTTGATTACCTCGCATTCCTGCATGGCCAGGACAAAAATCCATAGTTCTCAAAATAAGGTAAAAGAAATAGAGAAAGACCTAAAAACTCACGGATGAAGAGAAGTAGAAACAGAAATGAACAATATAAGAAGGACATGGTCAAAGCTGCATGGGCTAGCCAAAGATAGGAAAGCTTGGGGTGAGTTGTGTTGTGAGCCTTTTCCCCAATGTGGGATTGAGGGCAAAAGAACAACACTTTGTGTGTTTCCTTAATATTAATATCTTCCACACACTGTCTTAGTGTGGACTAACTTAATACTGTGTGTATTCTTATGCAGAAAGGAGACATTCTGCTTTCCATCAAACACCACGAGTCTTCTGAATCTGACCCACTTGAGAGCGTCAAGCAGATCCGCCAAACTCACGAGGTCAAGGTTCTTACACTCAGGGTCATTGACTCCAGGGAGACTACTCAGGGAGATCACAACTTCACACCTTCTTGGATTTACTGGTTGCAGATGCCTCAGTGAGTTCAAATAAGCATGTGCATGTGCACATTTGTTCATTCGTGAGATATTTATTCCATCACAGCCTGTTCACTGGTGATCTACAGCATGTCTGTGTAGATATTTTTTTTTAATGTTCGTTCGCTTTGAACTCAAGCACCCGGAAAGGTTAACCCGGTCAACAAATGCCCGCAGAAGTGGATGTGTTGGCCTAAAGGCGCAAATTAACAGGCACAGCGCAATAATTTCTGGAAAAAAAACGCTCCGGATGAACGCAGTAGAAGAAGAACAACTCAAGTATAGTCCATAAATGTGCTACCACTTTTAGTGCACTGGACTTATTTTTGCGTGTGGATTAATTTTCCCTATTACTTGTGTCCCTCCTCACCATCAGGCGAACCCACTCCGACGTCAGAGGTTGGTGTAAAGATGTCATGCTATCGTTTGTTATTTTGGTTTCTTCTTCTTCTTCGTTCATCCGGAGTTTTTTTTCGGACGTGATTGCGTTGTGCCTGTTTACAGCAGAGCTGCGTTCTTGCGCCGTTAGGCCGACACATCCGACTTCTGCGGGCATTTGTTGACCGGGTTAACCTTCCCGGGGGTTTCTTAGGACGTTAGACTCTCACTGTTGCGGTGTTATCTCCCATCCCAGCTGGCCCATATAGAACAGCCAAAGGCATCCTGGTCGGCCCTCAAGGGAAGGCAGGGGCAGACCATGGGCATTCCCCGCCATCCAAGGAGGCTTCCATAATTGCAGAGCCAACACACAGCGCTCTGGTACTGGGCTCACCCAAGGAATCGTCACGTCCTGCACATGGCTGCTTAGCCTCACTTCCGTATATTGGGCCTTCCGTTCACCATAGGCTGTTCTTCCAGAAGCCAGAAGAATGCTGTTTGCAGATGACATCCACGCAGTGAGCTTTCGATTCGGACTTTCCACGTAATGGATTTGCTATCCAAGCAATATTCCATTTTGTGCCACTAGGACACTTTTTCCACCTTTTATGAAGCCCACACAGTGAGCTTTCGATTCGGACTTTCCACGTAATGGATTTGCTATCCAAGCAATATTCCATTTCATGCCTCTGGGAGGCTTGTGTAACCGACATGCCTGTGGTATGAAGTGTGGCAGTCTAAATACTTCTTAATGTACATTTAAATGTCAACCTGAATACAGTTAAAGTAAGCTGCAGTCGACTTGAGCTTGTTGATATCTCCATAGAGCTTGTCCTCGAATGAAGCAGGTGTGGGCCAAAATATCTTTCTCTGTTCTGCATATATTGGGCACTCTTGCAGCAAATGTTTAGCTGTCATTTTACCAGTTCCACAATTACATTCATCTGTATCTCCTATCTTTAGTTTGTTGAACAAGTGGTATTTCAGCCTGTTATGTCCTGTGCGGAGTCTGAAGATTGCTACTTGTTCTCTTCGGTCGAGTTTGTAATATGCATCATCCTTCTGGTGGCCTGGATGCTCTGATTCCCATTTGGTTCTATAAGTGCTTTTTATCAACCTCTTTGCCTCATTATAGGTTATGTCTATGTCAGGCTGTGGTAGTCGTCCGCCCTCTTTTGCCAGTCTGTCAGCCTCTTCATTTCCAGGTATACTGCAATGTGATGGGATCCACTGTATTATAACTTTTTTGGATTTCTGGCATAGACCATGGAGTGCTGCTCTTAGGTCAGCTAGTTCTGTGCTGTTTTTGCTCTTCAGTATTGAGACAGCTGACTTTGCATCTGTGAAGATAGCTATTTGCGTCTCTTTATTTTCCTCCATCAAGAGCATTTCTGCTGCAGTTTTCAGAGCCTCTACCTCCGCTTTGAAGTTACTTGAGAACTTTCCAGTTGCCACTGAATGTGTTTTTTTCACTCCATTTTTTAAATTTAGGAGAATTCCTCCTCCTCCATTCTCTACTGAATTTTTGGCTGATCCATCTGTATATGCATGGGTCCAATTGCTGCTTGGGTAATGTTCTTTTATGTAGTTTAGGGTTATTTTCTTCTTTCGGTTTCATGCTGAGTGTTCTTTTTCTCAATACCAGGAATGTTTTCTATCATCTCAGGCAGTTGCTGCTGTCTCCAAGCTGGGAACTTGTCTGCATTGTAAATGGGTTTGACTGTTGATATGTTAAGTATGGGATCTGCCCTAATCTTTCGTTTTGCAGTTTCTACAAAGTTGCTACGCTTCAGTCTTCCCTTTCCAAAACCACTAAACCTTTTATACATAGGGTGGTCTGTCAATCTTCTAAATTTTTCAGCTTGTTGCTGGGCTCTGCTATCTCTTCTATCCTGCATTGGTTGTAAACAAGTGATCTTTTCTAATTCATTAATAGGCGTTGTCTTCAGGCTTCCAGTTATGATTCGCATTCCTTGATTTTGGACTCTACTTATTTTGTTAAAGTTTGACTTAGCTGCTGTTGCCCAAGCTGCAATGCCATATTCCAGTACTGGCCTCACCCGTCCAGTATATAACTTCTTGAGAACTTTCTCATCTGCTCCCCACGTTGTACCAGCAAGCTTTTTCATGATTGCCATTCTTTGCCTTGCTCTTGTTCGATTTTTCTCAACCTGTGTCTTCCATGTCAGGCGACGATCAAAGGTGACTCCTAGATAGTTTGGATTTTCTTCATGGCGCAATATTTTTCCATTCAATACCAGCTTAGGTTGCTGAGTTTTAGTTGAGAGGGAGAACACTGTGCATGTTGTTTTCTCCTCACTTATCTTCACTAGCCATGATTTTGACCAGTCCTCTAGCGCTAATAGGGCTTGCTGTATTCTGCTGTTAGCTGTACTAATATATTCTTCAGATGTCCATATGGCTAGGTCATCTGCAAAGGATGATGTGTGTACTCTGGCTGGAAAATTTTCCGTGATGTCATTTATATATGCTAGGAATAATGTTGGTGAAAGAACTCCTCCTTGGGGGACACCTTGCTCCAATAGCATCATTTTGCTGGTTTGTCCTTGTACTTTTGTCCTGGCAGTTCTGTTCTCAAGGTAGTGGCTGATCCATTTGTACATTTTCCCACAAACATGCATTTTTTGCAGTTTTACTTTCAGTCCTTCCTTCCATACTTTATCAAATGCTTTTTCTAAATCTATCCAGACCGCTAGTGTGTGCTTTTTCTCTTGGAAGGCATCCTCTATTTCCTGAGCTATATAGGTTATTTGATCTTCAGTGGATCTGTACTTTCTGAATCCTGCTTGGTGAGGTGTTAAGAGTTGGTTTTCTTCCAGATGCCATGTTAGCCTGCCATTGATAATGCGTTCCATTAATTTTCCTACACAGCTAAGAAGACTGATAGGTCGATAGCCATTTGGTTCTTCCAGGTCTTTTCCTTTCTTTGGGACTGGTATTAGTATAGCTTCCTTCCATGCCTGTGGGACTATTCCCCTCTTCCAGCTGTAATTTAGGACTGCTAGTAGTTTCTTTTTTGCCTTAGTGCCTAGTCCTATTAGCATTTCATTTGTGATTCCATCCTTTCCTGGTGATGTCTTCTTTTTTAGGGTATTCATTGCCTGTTCCATTTCTTCCATTGTTAGATTTGCCATCATATATTCTGCTGCTGTCTCTGTATATCTATGATGTATCTGTTTATCTTTGATTGCTTTCTTCTGTTCGGCTGTAATATCAATGTGGTTTGCACTGGCATAGTGTTCCATTAGTGCATTTGCAGCCTTTTTTCCTGTAAGCAAGGCATTTCCTTGTTTAATTGTTATTTGTTTGTTTCTAGGTCCTTCATTGTTCATGGCTTTCACTAGTTTCCATAGTTTGTTTCCATCCCTGTCAAAATTCAGGTTTTCTGTTTTTTTCCTCCAACAATCTCTTGTTGTTTGATTTACTGTTCTTTTATATTTTGCTGAGATGGCTTTGAGAGAGATGTTCGCTTCAGTTGTTTGTTCTCTCTCTGCGGTCTTCCTAGCATCTTCAACTTTGTCCTCCAAAATTTGTAGTTCTTCAGTCCAGTATGGTTTGTAATTTTTCCTCGCTCCTCTTGGAATAGACTCAGTGGCCGCCTGTATTATTGCTCTGTTTAGACTTTCCACCATTTGCTTCATGTTGCCATATCGTGTATTTATGTTTTCACAATATTTGTCTGTTAGTATGGCAAATCTGTCCCAATCTGCTCGTTTGTAATTCCAACGGGGCAAAGGCTTTTGCTCCTGTGGAACATACTCCATATTTATTACAAGCTTGATTGGTCTGTGGTCACTACCTGCTAATTGGTCAAGCACATGGCGATCGATTTTGTGGAGGATGTCTCCTGTGCAGAAAGCTAAGTCTGGAGTAGAAGTGGTAAGCCATCTTCTGGAGTAGAAGCTCGGTGTGTCATCCGCTTTGTTGAGTAGATGGAGATTTGAGTCTATTTCCCAGTCCTCCACTTTATCTCCTCTTTTGTCAGTATCTGGGTATCCCCATCTTTCTGAACGGCTATTAAAGTCTCCGACAACAATGCAATTTGTGTCAGTTATTTCCATGTTTGAGAGTGTAAGATCCTTATCTGCCGGGCTATACAGATTGTAAATTCTTATTTTCACGTCCTTTATCATTATATCAACACCTATAATTTCCGTTTGGTTGTCAGAGATCACAGATACTTCGCTGCAAGGTATTGTATTTCGTGTAAGTATTACAACTCCTCCTTTGTGTCCTTCGCGGTCGAAACGTGTGGCCTGATATCCCTGAACTGAAAATGTGCGATTGGCGTTGAGGTGTGTCTCTTGAATGCATGCCACATCTATTCTATCTTTATGAAGACGCTGTGTTAGGGAGGCTTTCTTGTTATAAACTCCTTCTGCATTCCATTGTAGTATGTTGAGTGTCCAGGGTGTTTGGTCAATAGCTCTTAACCTACTCCTCTGTGCCTTGACTCCACAGCACAGGGGAAGGTGACCACCAGTAGTCATGGGTGGACCCCCTCGAGGCAGGGGGCCCGGCACTATCACCGCCTGATGGGACTTCACGGGATTAGCACCATAACGATTAATTTTCATCTGTGGCATCATGAAATGATAAAGTTACGTTGCACTTCTTTGTCAAGCCTGTGGCTCAGTACATCCGATTTCGACAAGCATTTGTTCGGGATGTTATTTTGGTTTACTTACGCACTTTGTATTGATTTGCTGTGTTGAAGGAAAGACAGTTATATGCCTCACAAGCTAAATATTTGTCTTTCATGGTGTCATGTTTTGTTTAGTTATGGTACATAACTAAAGGGCATGTTTCCACACTTTGAAGTGTATTGGGTATATGGTGCTAGTCCCATATTTGTATAGACCAGTTGGCACTTGGTGGGTGATGTGGTCAGTGTCGTATCAGCCTGCTTGACTTCCCAGTTCATGTATTGGTACCAATTATAAGCTGGGTTGACCTAGGAACCCAGATTAATTTTTTTTAATTATCACCTTGATTGGAGATTCAAACACATGAACATTATATACAACAATAAGACAGAGACAAACAGCTTTCTTCGGTCACGTGATGAGAAAAGAGGCATTGGAGAACATCGTAACAACTGGAAAGATCGAGGGGAAGAGAGGCAGAGGCAGACCAAGAGAAATGATGCTGGATGGATTGAGACAGTGGCATGGAGGAATATCAGCAGCAGAGTTGATCCAGAAAACCAAAGACCGAGATCTGCGGAGAGCCATGAACGCCTACGCCAGCTGGCATGGCACTTAATGATGATGATGATGATGATTTTGGGGGGGGGGGGGTCGCCTTGCTTTGAGCTCAAGCGTAGTCCATACTTGTGCTAATACTTCTAGTGCACTGGACTGATTTGTGTGTGGATTAGCTTTCCCTGTTACCAGTGTCCCTCAACATCAAGCAACCCCACTCCGACTTCAGAAGTACTTGTAATTTACGTCCCCAAATCAAGGATGAAAAGTCAACATTTTAGTCCAACAGATCGGTGCAGGGGCTGAACCCGCTACCTCGACACCAGCACACAGGAAGTTTGAGAGAAAGTGCTCTTATCCATTCGGCCATGCTGACTTTTAATTATTTTGTTTTTTGTGCTCGCTCGCTTTGAACTTAAGCGTAGTCAGTAACACTACTTCTAGTAGTGCTGGGCTGGGTTTTGCATGTGGATTAGCTTTCCCTTTTAACAGTGTCCCTCGCCAGTAGGCAAACCGACCCCGACTTAGAGGTAATTGTAAATGTAATCAACATTTTAATCCAACTGCCCGATGTAGGGAACCCCTTACCTCGGCATCAGCACACTGGATGTTTAAGAACACACATTCTTATCCATTCGGTCATGCTGACCTACAATTGTGAAAAATACATGATTTTATTGCTGAAATATTTCAGAATTTATGCTTTACTTGTTATTAACATTTCACTGCCTGTTTGATTACTATATATAGTTGACATTGTTTTTTTTTTTTTTAAAGAATCTGCAGACTTGTGAAAACAATTACCCTTCTGAGGTCACCAAGCGGGAGTCTTGGATTTTCTATAGTAGGTGGCGCTGATTGCAGCCATGGAAACCTGCCCATATTTGTTAAATCTGTTGTCCCAGATACACCTGCTGCCAAGGATGGTCGCCTTAGGTGAGTGCATTTACTTCCATCAACACCTGGTCTGTTAGCCTAAAATGATTGCATGAGTTATTTATTTTAGGCAACCAACTAACAGTGCACTGGAAAATAGATACAAATACATTCAAGTGATAAAATCTCTCACGCAGAGCAAGCATGGCAGAAGATTTCTGATCATCAGAAGAGTTCCCCCTTCTGGGAAGTTTTCGGCCTGTTTCCTTCTTGACACTCTCTGTGGACAGGCCAGCTCAGGTCATGACTCTAGGTGTCTTTCTCCTGCTGTGCATTCAAATCATGTTTCAAGACATTCCATTGTCTTCGTGCTTTGCGTTGTCTTTTTTCATGATTGTCCCATAATTGCAAACTGTGCCTGCCTTAAGGAGAAAGCCTCATGCACCCGGTGCTTCATTCCCTCACACATCTCCTAGCACCTGCAGCCGTGGGAAGTCAGCTTCTTCCCTGGCTGTTTGGCTGTGAAAATTAGGAGAATACTGCTACTGTTTGCTGTACCTTTGAAAGTCAGTCTATGCAGTCATGGTGGCACTTGAGCAGTTATGAATTGAGAAAACTACATAGTCTGTGAATGTGAAGGAATCTTTCTTTTTTTCGCTGTTGTTGTCTTGTGAACTGTTTCCCAGATTTGAAGGAATCTTATCTTCTAAAGATGTCTTCTTAACTATTTCCCAGATTTGAAAGCAATCTTGCTGTCTTCTAATGATTTCCTGTAACAATTTCCTAGATTTGAAGCAATCTTGCTGTCTTCTAATGTCCTATAAACAATTCCCCAGATTTGAAGAAATCTTACTGTCTTCTAATGATGTCCTGTAAACCATTTTATAGATCTGAATTAATCTTGCTGTCTTCTAATGATGTCCTGTAAACAATTTCCCAGATTTGAAGCAATCTTGCTGCCTTATAATGATGTTTTGTGAACAATTTCCCAGATTTGTAGCAATCTTGCTGTCTTCTAATGATGTTTTGTGAACAATTTCCCCAGGTGTGGTGACATCCTGCTGACCGTGAATGAACACAGTTTGCGTGCGGTCAATCACACAGCTGCTGTGGAGATCCTCAAGCATGTCGATGGAGCTGTCACCCTGACAGTTGTCTCTTGGCCTGGCACGGCTGTATGACATTAGGATGCTTCTCATGTCAAATATTTTCTAACAGTTTTTTGCCCAACCTGCCTTGTATGGCTGCTGGTAATTAACATGAAATTTGACATACTGCTTTTATTGACAAGGGATTTATCTCCACTTTTTACATTTCAGTTTCAACCTTTTGAATTACAGTATTATTTTCAAATGTTTTACTTTTTCAATGTATTTTATTTTTTGTTAACCCGATTGTAGAATGTTATAGCTGTAATGTTTTATTATTTACTATTGTGCATTTATGGTTAGTTTCATTCCACTTATTTTGAGGATGTGCAAAAATCATCATCACTCTTTATGACATCTATGTTGTAAGTAACAGGGACAGAAACTGTTTATTGTTTTGTGTCTACTGTCCATAACCCTGTATGTACTATCCATCTTTCTGTATCTACTGTCTGTAACACTTATCTACTATCCATCTTTCTGTATCTACTGTCTATAACACTGTATCTACTATCCATCTTTCTGTATCTACTGTCTATAATACTGTATCTACTATCCATCTTTCTGTATCTACTGTCTATAACCCTGTATGTACTATCCATCTTTCTGTATCTACTGTCTATAACACTGTATCTACTATCCATCTGTCTGTATCTACTGTCTATAACACTGTATCTACTATCCATCTTTCTGTATCCACTGCCCATAACACTATATCTACTATCCATCTGTCTGTATCCACTGTCCATACCCCTGTATCTTCTATCCATCTGTATGTATCCACTGCCCATAACCCTGTATCTACTATCCATCTTTCTGTATCCACTGCCCATAACACTATATCTACTATCCATCTGTCTGTATCTACTGTCCATGACCCTATATCTACTATCCATCTGTCTGTATCCACTGCCCATAACACTATATCTACTATCCATCTGTATGTATCCACTGTCCATAACCCTGTATCTACTATCCATCTGTCTGTATCCACTGTCCATGACCCTGTATCTACTATCCATCTGTCTGTATCCACTGCCCATAACACTATATCTACTATCCATCTGTCTGTATCCACTGTTCATAACCCTGTATCTACTATCCATCTGTCTGTATCCACTGTCCATGACCCTGTATCTACTATCCATCTGTCTGTATCCACTGCCCATAACACTATATCTACTATCCATCTGTCTGTATCCACTGTTCATAACCCTGTATCTACTATCCATCTGTATGTATCCACTGTCCATAACCCTGTATCCACTGCCCATAACACTATATCTACTATCCATCTGTATGTATCCACTGTTCATAACCCTGTATCTACTATCCATCTGTCTGTATCCACTGTCCATGACCCTGTATCTACTATCCATCTGTCTGTATCCACTGCCCATAACACTATATCTACTATCCATCTGTCTGTATCCACTGTTCATAACCCTGTATCTACTATCCATCTGTATGTATCCAATGTCCATAACCCTGTATCCACTGCCCATAACACTATATCTACTATCCATCTGTCTGTATCCACTGTTCATAACCCTGCATCTACTATCCATCTGTATGTATCCACTGTCCATAACCCTGTATCTACTGTTCATAACACTGTATCTACTATCCATCTGTCTGTATCCACTGTCCATAACCCTGTATCTACTATCCATCACCTATATCTACTACTCATCACCCTGCGTCTACTGTTCTTGTCCCTGTGTCTACTGTCCACCCTCCTGTTTTTTAATGATCTAATTATCCTTGATCATTTTCTTTTCTCTGTAAGTTTCTGCTTCTGGACTGTTTATTGTTGAGTAGCTTTTGTACGTGATCACATTCATACATGTGTGTGTTTATTTTGCAATACAGCAACACGTTCCTATTTTAGCTTATTTCTCTCCAAAAGTATAGCCTTGGTTTCTTCTTAAGTTATCTGTCTCTTATGTGTTTGCACATACATTCTTGTCCTGATATCAGTGCACATCTGGAAATAGTTGTAAATAATTTTCAGACCGTTAGTATACAATTTTTTATGTGATGTTTATTTTTCATTTTACCAATTCTGTTTTTATTTGTGCTGTTTTTATATCTGAAAGATGGAATTGTTTTCTTATTTGCCAAACACATTTACATTGTACTTTGTCTCGTGTGTGTTTACAGCATCTGTGTCTTTTTTTCTCCCTGATTTTTTTTTTCCAGACCATTAATTCACTTTCCTCAAATATCATGTTGAGTGTTGTTTTTCACCTATTGGTCTGTCTGTCTCTCTGCCTTCTGCATCCTTCTGTCCTCCTTCTGCATCCTACCTCTGTTTTTGGTTGATGTTTAATTACTTTTGTTTGTTTATATTTATTTTGCTGTTGTCTTTAGGCCTACAGTGGAAAATCCCAAATGTTCTCTTAGGTTGGATAATAGGCCTAACCGGTGTCATAATGTGGCCTTTTTTCACAATACAATTGGTATATTTCGTGAACAAAAAAAAAACATGTAATGCAACTATTTGTCATTGGTTAATGTAAAACCTTACTTGTCAGTCTGTGTGTAGTGTTTCATTTCACATTAACTTCACTGTATACACTTGCAATAATGCCACCCTGTTCTTTTATAACCAATGTACTCTCAGGGTTCATTGTCTCATGTCTGCGGCATTTGTGTTGTGGTAGCTACGTCAGCCACCTGCCCCTTATGTCTGGATGGCAAACATGTATTGTGGATGTTAGGGGTGTGTCATTTTGCATAAATTAACATACATGAGACGGTATGTCTAGACTTGTGGTGTAAGTTACAAATGACACAGTATGTCTAGACTGTTGGTGTAACATATATACATGAGACAGTATGTCCAGACTGTTGGTGTTTCATACATTTGACAGCATGTCCAGATTGTTGGTGTAAGTTACAGAGACTATGTCTAGGCTGTAGGTTAAGTTACATGAGATAGTATGTCTAGGCTGTAGATGTATTTCTAAATACTGTACACATGTTGACATGTTTGGTCTGTTTGTATAAGTTATATACGTCAGATATATGCTGTCTGTTAAAATGTTATGTGTGGTGTAATAATCGAACATGAAATATATCCATAGGTGAAATACACAGTTTTTGAAATAATAAAGTGGCTGGTTTTTTTTGGTTTTTTTTACGTATCTGCTCATCCATTTACCTCCAACTAGAAAATGGCAAGCAGCATCTAAATTGAGAGTTGACTTAAATAACTCTAGCGTACCAAAAAAAAAAAAACATTACAATTTTTGTGTTATCTTTATGTCTTCCAGCTACTTATTTACTTAGCTGAAATGCAAGCCATATTAAGTGGCTGACAAAGTTAATTAGAACTGTTTAGTTACTGAGGAATGGGTCCCAGCTGTTACAGCTCCTTAATATAACAGCAGTGATATTGAACATATTAGTACATGTGACCACATGTGTGTATATACCATCAAGCGCTTAATCATCCAGATGTTTGAGTTTTCCCCATCCTTGACCCTTCTTGGAAGTCTGGAATATTTTCAGTGTGTTTTTGCTACATTAAGTTACATGCCTATTAGAGGGTAAACAGATCCAGGTGTTATTTGTTTGCAATTTGATTTGATTTTGTTGCTGTTGTTGTTGTCAGTTTTGATTAGAAACTGTTTCATGTGAAAGATGACTGTGTTCGAGGGTGAAGGTTGTATGTGTGTGTGAGGGTATGTTTGTGTGCATGTGTTTGCATGCAAGTGTCTGTAGTCCTGCTTCAGCACAGTTGTGGGAAAGGAATTAGTTATCTTTCAGTTCTGTATACTGGGTAAAGAATTAATCTCCCAGTTCTGTGTACTGGGTAAAGAATTAGTTATCTCCCATGTCTGTTGTTATCTCTCAATTCTGTATACTTGGTATAGAATTAGTTATCTCTCAGTTCTGTATACTGGGTAAAGAATTAATTATCTCTCAGTTATGTACACTGGGTAAAGAATTATTTATCTCATTGTTCTGTATACTGGGTAAAGAATTAGTTATCTCTCAGTTCTGAATACTGGGTTAAGAACTAGTTATCTCTCAGTTCTGTATACTGGGTAAAGAATTTGTTATTTCTCAGTTCTGTATACTGGGTAAAGAATTAGTTATCTCCCAGTTCTGTATACTGGGTAAAGAATTCTCTCTCAGTTCTGTAAATTGGGTAAAGAAATAGTTATCTCTCAAATCTGTATACTGGGTAAAGAATTAGTTATCTCTCAGTTCTGTATACTTGACTTTTTATGCAGCTGACACTCTGGGGATAGAAGCTGGTCAGAAGTGCATGCTGACTACAGAACCGCTGGTTCAATATGGTGAGGATATGTAATGTCCTGGGCTGAGATGCAGTACACTTGGTTGCAGAAAGGGTGTTACAGATGAGAGGTCAACTTCATTGCACCAGGGTTTATCCTATAAGGCTCAGTCTCCATAGAAGGACGAGGTACTACCGTGAGGAGCATCACATAAAGCACACATTCTGTAGCTTTAGCAGTGTCTCTGAACAAATGGCATTGGAAGTCTGAATGATGCAGTCAAAAAATGAACACATCGCTTTCAGAGCATAGAGCAGGTGGCTTGATTACTTCTCGTGGATTGAGATGTAATAAAATATTTTGAGGTTAGATTAAGTACTGTCTTAAGAAAAGTAATGCATTGGGTTTAGAAGTAATGGCTAGGATTGGGATGTAATGTCTTTGGTTAAGATGTAATGATTTTGGAAATGAAAATGAAGCCTTTTATTGAAACAAAATGTCTTTGAGTGACAATGTGGTTGTCTTTGAGTGACAATGTGGTTAAGTATCTATTATTCAGAAGTAATGTCTTGAGTTGAGATGTAATTAAAGTTGATTAAATGAGAATTAGTGGCCAGGGTTATGATATGGTATCCCTGGTTAACACGTACTGCCTGCAGTGGCAATGTAAGGTAATGCTTTTGATTGAAACAAGATATCTGGGGTTACTGTGTGATGCAGTGTCATGAAATGAGATGTAATGTCTTGAGTTGAGATGTAGTGTTTATGATTAAGATGGGTGAGAAGTAATGTTTTGGATTGTGATGTAATATCTATAATTAAGATATGTCTAGGGTTGAAACATATTGTTTGTAATAGATACATAAGATATCGCCTTTGGTTAAAATGTCATGTTTGGGGTTACAGTGTTATGTACTGTCTTGGTTTGAAATGTTGTGTCTTGAATATGGATGTAATGCCATATTTAGAACTCCGATAAATGTCTTGTTGAAGAAAGAATATTGTATTTTTCTGACAACTTTTAAAAGAAAAAAACACAACACATGATCTCTTATTTTTTTTTTCTTCCAATTTTCCGAATGCCAATATTTTTTTATCAATATTGTCTTTATTGGGACATGCCACATAATGTCTCGCTTTGAGATAACATAATTAAGTGTTTTGAAATAACATAACATCTACTTGTTTTTTTTTTTGTATAGCACATAACCTTGTTTTCACACTGGCAAAAGTCTTGAGGTTTTGCATATTTTAATATATTGTTTTTCACAAGTTCTACTCATCTTGCATGGCTCGCTGGCATGTTTTGTAATAGACAAATCAAAGAATAGTTTTTGTGTGGTATGTTTTATTACAGTATTTGTACATGTAATTTATGTGGTAAATATACTTGTCAATTTTGTTTCATCTGGTCATGTGTATAGTTTTTGTTTTTATGACAATGTTTTATCTTGTTTGACAATGTTTAATCTTGGATTTTATACAGCAAATGTTTTTTTTACACTAATTGATCTCATCTTTTATACAGCTTATGTTTGATTAACACCATTTTATCTAGTAATCTATGCAGCTTTTACATTAGCTACTCAATAGATAATAGATAATCAACACAATGTTTTAATCCACTGTAGTAACATCATCATAATCATCGTCAGCATCATGGGCCCTGCCAAAATGGCATGGCCTTTCACGTCTCCCCACAGATCTCAGTCCTTGGTGTTCTGGATAACTCTGCTAATGATATTCCTCCATGCCACCGTCTCACTGCATACAGCATCATTTCTCTTGGTCTGCTTTTGCTTCTTTTCCCACTGATCTTTCCAGCTGTCATGATGTTTTTCACTGCCTCTCTTTTCATCACATACAAAAGAATGATGTTTGTCTATTTATTATAGTTGTATACAATGTTCTAGTTTCATAAACCTCTTCCAGGTAAAGGTTGTTAGTTACTCTGGCAGTCCAAGGTATTCGCAACATTCGTCTCAGAAGCCACATTGCCATTGCGTCTATGTCTTTTCTAATTTGTTCATTCACATTCCATGATTCACTGCCATACAGTAAAACAGGTACTTTATCACATTTCAGCACTCTCTTTCTTACATTCAATGATAGTGATGTATTGTTACTGTAGTAACACCCATCTGAAATCAGCATATTTCATGTTGTTAGAGAACAAAGTAAAAGATCTGGGCCTTGCTCAATCTAATCCAACTTTTTTTTTTATACCACAGGAAATGATTAATGAGAAGACACTTTTAAAATATACCACAACTTTGTGTAGTATTGTTTATAATCACTACCAGAAATAAGTTAATTAAAACTATTCAAATGTTTCTATCAACTGCTGGGCAAGGTTAGAAGTTATGTAAAAGATGGCGGAGAAAGTCACACAAATGTGAGACAGTTAATCTAAAGTGATTTTGATATAGAATCAAATCATGAAAACAGTATCCCTTGGATATTCTTTCAAGTCAAATGGAAATGACTTTAAAAATGGATACAGGTATGTTCTTGGATTATTTAAGCATATAATTGGATGACGGTGAAGTGGTAAAAACTCTGCCGGGGAGTAAGCACAACACTTCTAATTATCAGAAGAAGTCCCCCCTCAAGGAGTGTTTCGGCCCCTTTACCTTCCTGACACTCTCAGGGGGCAGGCCCATCTGGGTCATGACTCCCAGATGTCTTTCACCTATCATGCATACCTATCACGATTTTCCGTTGTTGACTTCGCAGTGGCTATTGCTTCGGTCTCATTGTGAGGCGGTACTCTTCTGGGGAGGTTTTGTGTTACTGAGGTTCTTCTTGAGAGACGGTGACTAACATTGCAGGCAAAGTTGAACCATTTACTTTGTATCCGGTGACTAACATTGCAGGCAAAGTTGAACCATTTACTGTGTATCCGGTGACTAACATTGCAGGCAAAGTTGAACTATTCACTGCATATCCTTGTCCCACCCTGTATTGCGCTTGCTCCATAGCCAACTCGAGGCCTTTTCTGCTGCCTCGCCCAGTCTTTTAAGTGCCCGGATTCTTGCTTGTCCCTTTGTTTCACCACATTGTATGCAGAGTTGGTAGCAAGGCCTCTCGCGCCCATCTCAATGGGGAAAACCTGACGGTGTATCCTCCTTGTCTCAGGCTTGCGACCATGTCACTGTATTTCTCCATCTTATATGTTTAGGTTATGTATACATTCTTAGAACTCATAATTGAATACAGGTAGGTAGTTCCATGACAGATAATGCTTTTTTTTTTTTAGTATGAAGTGTTGGGCTTTTGCAGATTCTAGGCAGTGACTTAATGAGGTGGGGTGGCCATTTCCTTTCCTTCATTGCCATTCCTTCCCAAACAAACCCCAGACAGGTGTCTGGTGTGCGTTTTCATGAGGCTGGATTGACCTCAGGGTTGAGCTGATCAGAAACAAATAACTCTTCCATGGCTGGCGATTGAACCCTAACCACTGTTGATCAGACAATTGCACCACCCACTATGCCATAACTGGATAGAGTACATTAACATTTTTACAAATATGGCATTAAATGCCTAATAACATCAGGATTTTACTGTCAGATGACAAATAACATATTAAACTTTGAAAACATTTACCGCCTTGTCTTTTAAATAATTGTAACATATACAAAACCGTAAACATATTGCAATGTATTTAATTATTTCCGCAGTATTTCCTTTTTAACTTTACAATCATGTCATTATTCAATAACATGTTTAACTTTTACACAACTACAGACACACAAGTAGCTAAAAGATGGGAACATAAAAATTTATTCCACAACAGCATTGTTTTAAATATGATAGTTAATATGTTTGTTTTGCATCATTTCTTGTATTATTAAACTGCAAATATTTGTTGTTTTTCTTTTCATCTTGTATTTTTAAATAGCAGATATTTACTTTACACTAATTCATGTGGCAATGTTTCAACAAACATGTTTATTTCGACTTGTAACGTATGCAGCAAATATACATTTGTTTATATAACTCCTCAAAAATATTTTTTTGCAGCTGTGTCTCGTAATTTGTGAAGGAAATATTCATTTCAGTTTGTTTCTTCTAGTGTCTATTCTGCAGCTGTTCATATCAAACTGTTTCATGTAATAATTTCTGCTGATTTCATTTGGTAATTTCCACTCACAGCAGATTTAAACCATAAATATCCATTTCAAATTATTTTATCTGGTGTTTTCTCCAGTAGACAGCTACTCAACCTGTTACAGATAGTAACTTCTGCCACACATATTTCTTTCAAATGATTTCATGTAATTTCTATGGCAGAGAGCTACTCAAATTTTCCATGTAGTAATTTATGCCAAAGATATTCATTTCAAATGAATTCTTGTGGTAATTTCCACTACAGACGGCTACTCACTCAAATTTTCCTTGTAGTAATTTATCCCACAGATATTCATTTCAAAAGATTTTATGTGGTAATTTCCACAGAAGACAGCTACTAAATGGTTTCAGCTTTTGGTTATGTCTGGGGATGTATTGCATGAAGCATGTGTTTTTAATCTGCAGCATTTTATTGTTTTAAAACAATGCATGATTTTTTAATTTTTTTTTGGTATGTTTTTGCACAGTTGTTTTTAATGGAAGTGTAATTTTCTTGTGTTCAGACTATGCATTTCATTTCACCATGAATGAATACAATGTGTGTGCTATAACTGAACTGAGAATCTGTCACCATGTGTGAGTGACCGTGTCCAAGATCCGGCCATCTTCATCATACACCTCATAGGTAACAGCCCTAGACATCACCTTTCAAATGTCAGCAAAAGAAGTCTGCCCCAAGAGCTCTAAGACAAGTGGAAACCAACTGCCACTAGAGTACAATAAAAAATGAGAAGAATTCAGCCTAAATATGAGCAGAAGTCTGTATCATCAGCTCAAAAATGAGTAGAAGTCTGTAAGATCAGCTCAAAAATGAGTAGACGAAGTCTGTAACATCAGCTCAAAAATGAGAAGTCTGTAACATCAGCTCAAAAATGAGTAGGTGAAGTCTGTAACATCTACTCAAAAGTGAGTAGGTGAAGTCTGTAACATCAGCTCAAAAATGAGTAGACAAATAAGTCTGTAACATCAGCTCAAAAATGAGTAGACGAATAAGTCTGTAACATCAGCTCAAAAATAAGTAGATGAGGAAGTTGTAACATCAGCTCAAAAGTTAGTAGACGAAAAAGTCTAAAAACAGCTTTAAAATTATTTGACGAAGAAGTCTGCAACATCTGCTCAAAAATGAGTAGAATGCTATGTAAGCTCAAAATAATCAAGAGAATTCTGCTACAACAACTTAACACTGAACAGAAGAAGTTTCGCAGCAATTTTAGAGCATGGTTTTTGTTGTAATATTTAGTAATTGTTAATGACAACACATCAATGCAGATACTTGTACAGCATTGTTGGTATTGTGAAACAGTGCTATAGTCTGTAATTATTGTGTTGAGAACTTCACGCCTTGAGTTGTGTCTGTATAAATTGATTTCAATAATCAGAGCTATCCGGCTTCGTGGCTTAGAGGTTATGACTTTTCTCCGTAATCTCGTATACTCTCGTCGGCAACGTGATGACGGTTCAAATCAGCAGTGGTTCGAATCGCATCGGTAACTTACGGGGTATGTGAGCCGGCCGCTCAGAAAGCAATGGCAAACTACTGAGCGTAATCTTGCCAAGAGATCAACATACAGCTGAAAGATGCTGGTGTTGACAGCTAAGTCCTGTAAAGGATATGCTAAAAAAAAAAAAATCAGAGCTGTATGATTGTATCTGTATCAATTGATTTCAACCATGAAATATGTGTGGTTGTGTCTGTATAAATTAATTTCAACCATCAAACCTACATGGTTGTTTCTGTATACATTGGTTTCAAGCATAAAGTCTATAGGGTTGTGTTTGTATAGATTAATTATGAACATCAGGCATGCATAGCTATCTCTGTAGAAGTTGACTTAAGATATAAAACAACATCAGAGATTTGCTATTGTATATACATTGTCTGTTGATTCTTATGTTGAAAACTACGAGACAATACTTGTGTATATAGTTATTGATTTCAGATACCAAGTCTGCATAATTCTGTCTAAAAAGATTGATTTCAGTTTTAATGACTGCAAAAGCATAACGGATAGTGCAGGGAGTGCAACCCAGTGTAGAGGTCTGTGTGCAATCCCTAGAAGATAAGGAATTTGTTTCACACCATGAGGTTAGCCCAGTATTGTACGGCGGCTGGCCAGGGCAGACGTGGCTGACAGGTTGTGGTGGCTGGCGTGGGCTCAGATGTTAGCTGGTTTGCTTCCAGTACAGGGCTGGGGATTTGGTCAAAACCTTGAAGCTGTCTCATAGTGATAGTTAGTTGCATATCCTTTATAGGACATTGCGGTCAACCCCAGCATTTTTTTGGCAATTTATGATCTCTTGGCAAGGTTTTGTTCAATAGTTTGCCATTGCTTTCTGAAGACCTGCACCCATAGTTACCACACTTCATGGGTAGTAGGATCAGATATCTTGGGGAGACAGCTAAACAAGTTCCAGCGAATGGAGAGAGGATGAAAAGACACCAGCACTGGACAGGACACACACTGAGAACACCTGAGGATGGTGTAACTAGAAAGTGCTTGTCTGGAACTTACAGAGCAAATGAAATAGAGGGAGACGTAAACACACATGGAGAAGAGAAATAGAGACCGGTGAATAATGTGGGGAGTACAGGAGGGATACGTAAACACACATGGAGAAGAGAAAAAGAGACAGGTGAATAATGTGGGGAGTATAGGAGGGATATGTAAACACATGGAGAAGGGAAATAGAGATGGGCGAATAATGTGAGGAGTACAGGATGGAGACGTAAACACACATGGAGAAGAGAAATAGAGACAGTTGAATCATGTGGGGAGTACAGGAGGGAGACCTAAACACACATGGAGAAGGGAAATAGAGACAGGTGAATAATGTGGGGAAGACAGGATGGAGACCTAAACACACATGGAGAAGAGAAATAGAGACAGGTGAATAATGTGGGGAAGACAGGATGGAGACGTAAACACACATGGAGAAGAGAAATAGAGACCGGTGAATAATGTGGGGAGTACAGGAGGGAGACATAAACACACATGGAGAAGAGAAATAGAGACCGGTGAATAATGTGGGGAGTGCAGGAGGGATACGTAAACACACATGGAGAAGGGAACTAGAGACAGTTGAATAATGTGGGGAAGACAGGATGGAGACCTAAACACACATGGAGAAGAGAAATAGAGACCGGTGAATAATGTGGGGAGTACAGGAGGGAGACCTAAACACACATGGAGAAGAGAAATAGAGACAGATGAATAATGTGGGGAGTACAGGAGGGAGATGTAAACACACGTGGAGAAGGGAAATAGAGACAGGTGAATAATGTGAGGAGTACAGGAGGGAGACGTAAACACACATGGAGAAAGGAAATAGAGACAGGTGAATAATGTCGGGTGTACAGGAGGGATACGTAAACACACATGGAGAAGGGAAATAGAGACAGGTGAATAATGTGGGGAAGACAGGAGGGAGACCTAAACACACATGGAGAAGAGAAATAGAGACAGGTGAATAATGTGGGGAAGACAGGATGGAGACGTAAACACACATGGAGAAGAGAAATAGAGACAGGTGAATAATGTGGGGAGTGCAGGAGGGATACGTAAACACACATGGAGAAGGGAACTAGAGACAGTTGAATAATGTGGGGAGTGCAGGAGGGATACGTAAACACACATGGAGAAGGGAACTAGAGACAGTTGAATAATGTGGGGAGTGCAGAAGGGATACATAAACACACATGGAGAAGAGAAATAGAGACGGGTGAATAATGTGAGGAGTACAGGAGGGAGACCTAAACACACATGGAGAAGAGAAATAGAGACAGATGAATAATGTGGGGAGTACAGGAGGGAGATGTAAACACACATGGAGAAGGGAAATAGAGACAGGTGAATAATGTGAGGAGTACAGGAGGGAGGCATAAACACACATGGAGAAAGGAAATAGAGACAGGTGAATAATGTCGGGTGTACAGGAGGGATACGTAAACACACATGGAGAAGGGAAATAGAGACAGGTGAATAATGTGGGGAGTACAGGAGGGAGATGTAAACACACATGGAGAAGGGAAATAGAGACAGGTGAATAATGTGGGGAGTACAGAAGGGAGACCTAAACACATGGAGAAGAGAAATAGAGACAGATGAATAATGTGGGGAGTACAGGAGGGAGACGTAAACACACGTGGAGAAGAGAAATAGAGACAGGTGAATAATGTGGGGAGTACAGGAGGGATACGTAAACACATGTGGAGAAGAGAAATAGAGACAGGTGAACAATGTGGGGAAGATAGGACAGCGTGAAGTGAGTTAGTTAAAGGCCTGTGCTCCAATGGAGGATAAAGGACAGAAGAAGATGCAGATCTGTGAAGAGTGGAGAGATATGGATGTCTATGCCAGTTGGGGAGGCACATAGTGATGAAGTCATCAAATATTGTAGTAATGCCAGTAGAGAGGCTACGTGAGCCAGGCCAAGCACGTCCAGGACAAGCACGTCCATGCCGTCTTAGAGGGAGAGAGAGCATATTACAACCAACTCCTCATGGTCACAGGGATTAGCGATACCTTGAGATGGCTGCAGGGGAGAAGTGAGCGTGCCTGGGAATACCTAATGTGCAGGGATGTTGATTGTGATAACTACATCAGATTAGGCTTAGAGTGGCCTATTTTGTTTACATCAACATCCAAACCATTTCCATAAAAGACACCATATCCAATGATCAAAACTGTGACAGTTACCAAATTTCCAATGTTTACTGTAGATGAGCTCTTCTATGCTGAAAACTAGGTCAAGTTGAATAAATGTTGACTTCTCGTCCTTGACTTGGGGGAGTAAATTACAAGTACCTCTGAAGTCTGAGTGGGTTTACCTAGTGGCAAGGAACACTGGTAATAGGGAAAGCTAACTGACATGCATAGACTTAGTCTAGTGCACTAGTAGTAGTAGCATGTGTATGGATTACGCTTGTGTTCAAAGCCAGCAAACGGGAAAGAAATATTGAAAACGTGGGAGACAATACAAGGAAATAAATAAGCAGGTCCGCATGGAAATAATATACTGCAATGACACAGATTGGTATCACTTTAAAAATTGGGAGGCATTATAAGAAAACAAAAGATAAACTGCAATGACTTAGACTGTACAGAGCCGCACGCAACTAAAATGTAGACCGCCCACTATTGTGATCCGTACAGAAAGAGTTAAGACAATATATGAATTAAAATATAGAAGCTTTGTTGCCAAAGAGCTGTATTAAATACTAACTTTCACCATTTCTTTCATTCTCTCTTTTGAATTATCGCTTCAAATATAGTTTTTGTTTGTTTGTTTGTTTAACAATATATGCATGAGCATTATCTTGCTAGTCACATTGTAACATCTAGTCAATGCTTTGATATGCAGATTTTTCTATAAAAAGCCACAGTATTATATTTTATAATGTAATTCTGAACCTGGAGATTATGTCATCTTTGTTTTGCTGTCACTGTCATCAATGGCATGCTGTGTTCTGTGGAGTCAGCTGTGTTCTTGCTTCTCACCTTACAAAAGCGTTATTGGCTGCATTCTTGCCGTAACTTTAGGTTTCTATGAGGGGGCTTCAAATGAAAACCTTAAATGTTTTTATTTGGTGAATATATTCTGAAAAAGTACAGAAGAAAGATATAATTGTTCAATGTAGTCACCACTGCATTCAATCCAAGTCCTCCAACACTGATAAAGTGCTTGGATTCCTGTAGAAAAACCGACTGGGGTCACAACTCGGTGTGCCTGACCCCGTCGTGAACAGTCTGTAACAGAAGTCACACCATTTTAAAATTTCCTTCTCCACTCATACACTTGCTGGATACCATTCTGGACCTTCATTTTCCAATGAATTTCTATAGGTTTCATGCCTTTACTGGTCAAAACAACATAACAAAACGCTGCTCCCCTTTAGTGCATGTCAAAAGTGAGGCAGCCATCTTTACACTCTCCTTATGATGTCACCTTGTTCATCTGCACAACCTAAACTATAATATTGACATGTTACAAGATAATGGCATGGTTATTGTAATTTCTATCATATATTTAAAGTTTCATTTGAAACCCTCTCATATTTACTGCATATTCTGAAACATAAGTGCTTTTACAGTTCATTGAAAGCCATTAAAAGTCTGAATCACTGATCTTTGAGGTTATGCGCTGTTTGATGCTCTCTCTCTCTCTCTCTCCCCCCATCCCCCACCCCACCAACTAGTTTTTACTTGCCTTTATCATTACTTTAAAATTAATGTGAAGACTAGTATTGAAATAATCTGACCATGTCACTGCACTGCCCTCTGTTCACAGCAATTCTCTTCAGCTTAATACAAGACTGAGCCCATGAAATAAGTGTGGTGTAGCTTATTTCCTTGTTACTAAACAGGCCCGAATTGTTCTTAATGCACGAATAATGGAACAGTCACAGCATTTTTGTTAGCAACCAGAATTTAGTTACAGTCTTCACAAACTTATCAGAAAAACTAAATTGTTTGGGGAAAAGTGAACATAATGTTATTTAAACGTAAAATAAATGTTTAGTCTGAAAAGGTAACTCACATTTGAAGTGAGTAATTTAAAGGCAACATTAAAAAAATCTCTATGGAAATATGTCCAAGATTTGAAGTGTTTCCTTCAGGTGGCATGAAAATAAGCATTATTCACGTATTGTTGTACATCTTTGTCTGTTGAATGATTTGTTGCCAGATTTTTCAAGTGCTGTCAGTTGTTTCAGATTGTTTCATAAATGTTAAAGTGGTACATGAATGCTATCTAGTCAGTGAGTGAAGTATTTATGTTTCATAATGTCTGAATTGTGTGAAAACTGGTACATACAAATCATGAACAAATGGCCTGGCCTTGTAATACTGATTTTCATTCCTGGCATTGTACTACTGGTTTTCATTCCTGTCTTTATTGTCAGGATGCATTACCACTAACCAGTTGTGTATTATATACTTTTTTATGTGCGCAGTATAGTTTTGATGATGCTGTTAATATGCTGTTATTTAATATATTGCTGTACTTTAGATAGATATATTATTTGAATTATGAACAATATACAGTATATATTTCTGAATGTTTGAGATGGTTATGTTGCTAGGCAGTTATAGTTGTTCTTGTCTTCACGGATCTTTGGTCGCCGGAGGATAAAGCAGCCAGTATTAAAAGTTCATTGGATGGAAACAGCAAGCAGATATATCCAACGAGCACTCAGTGTTGAAAAAGGGTTGGTCAACAGAAATGCAAATGAAGAAAACGAAATATTTTAGACATGTAATAATGACATGACAGTCTAGAACAGATAATTATGAAGGGAAGTGGACTTTGGAGGCGAAGAAGTGGAAGACAGCGGCATAGATGGATTTAAGATATTGTAGATAATTAACACATGATAGCAACATAAACAGGGCATCTGGCTTAGAAGATGATGAACCACCACACCTGGTAGTGCCATTGACCAGCAGCCATTTCCCTCCACTATACCTGGACAGCGGTCATTCTCTTTATTAGAGCCTCACCTGCTGCTCTTAGTATGCCAGTTACATATTGAAACAACCAGTAAGATTGATGACAAACAGAGAAAGAGGAAGGCAACAAGAAAAGAATCCACACAGCCATGCTGTGTGGCTTGAACGGGCATCTGACCGTGAATTAATTAATACATTCTGTTAGAGAATGGGAGCTGTGGCAATGCGTGGATTGCCTATGCCAGGCATGTGATGATAATAATGAGTATGGCTTTAATCCATCAATAATAAGGCATGTTGATAGTATATGGTTATGAGACATCGGTATTAATTAGCAGATAGTGTTTCATGTTAGTATTGTATGGTTAGTTGTGAGAAAGGCAAATGTCAAGGACTTTGAGATGAATGCTGCCTTTGTTGGAGTTAATCTGTGAAGTCTGAAGACAAAAGTCAAGAATCTTAAGATGACAGATGCAGCCATTGTTAGAGTCACTTACTGAGATCTGAAGACAAAATGTTAAGAACGATGAAATGAATGCTGCCTTTGTTAGTGTCAGTCTATGGAGGTCTGTCTGAAGACAAATTCCAAGACTTTGATATTTTAAAGCCGCCTTTACTACTGTCAGTCCATGGAAGTCTGACTAAAGACAAAAGTCAAGAACCTTGAGCTGACATATGCTGAAGAATGTAAATTTTGTGGGTTGTAAATATTCTGCCTGTTTTGTTCTGTAGTAAACTCGATGTTGTTGACATGATTCCAATGTATGTACTTACTGCTCATGTGAATTCAGATGATACTATATACACGTACCATGTGTTTGTAATCATGTTTATCTGTACATTTGTTCATTCACTTATCTGTATTAAGTGAGCAACTTGAAAGTGTTATTATAAAATGCAATATTTCATAAAATGTTTAAGATGCTTTGTCATGTTCTTAATTACTTTGCTATTCTTGTGTTATTACTAGATATCAGATTGTACAACACATGTTCATTTTGTATGAGTTCACTAATCATAAGTGCAAGAATATCATGTGTTGAGATATAATGGGTTCTTTATTAATGCAAGGGCAAGTATATCTTGGGTTGAGATATGATGGTTTTTGAATGAACACAAGGGTGAGCGCTTCTTGGAATGAGATTCTGGTTGTATTTAATACAAAGGCTGGTATCTGTTGGATTAAGATATAATCACTTTTAATCAGTACTAGAGCGTGTATATCATAGATGGATATGTTAAATGCAATTTGTTTTAATGAACAAGTATTAGTGAGTTGAATTAGTGTTTTTGTAATGAACAATTGAGATATAATGAACATGATTGAGAGATATAATGGTTATTTTAATGAATGCAAGTTTATTTTTAATTTAAGATATGTTGGTTTGGTCAGTGGTTCCAAAACTTCTTTTCTGTAGAGGACAGCCTTTTGATGAACCATATTTTAAAATGTTATTAGGAGAAACAATCAATAACCTACACAAGCATTCCACTCCTAATAATGTTTTATTCATACTGCAGAAAATCATTACAATTAGATCACCTGCCATGCACTCATATCACCCTCTCATTCCACAATAGGACAGCATATCTCCTATTCCCCTCTCATTCCACAATAGGACAGCATATCTCATATTCCCATCTCATTCCACAATAGGACAGCATATCTCATATTCTCATCTCATTCCACAATAGGACAGCATATCTCATATTCCCCTCTCATTCCACAATAGGACAGCATATCTCATATTCCCATCTCATTCCACAATAGGACAGCATATCTCATATTCCCATCTCATTCCACACTAGGACAGCATACATCATATTCCCCTCTCATTCCACACTAGGACAGCATACATCATATTCCCCTCTCATTCCACACTAGGACAGCATACATCATATTCCCCTCTCATTCCACACTAGGACAGCATACATCATATTCCCCTCTCATTCCACACTAGGACAGCATACATCATATTCCCCTCTCATTCCACACTAGGACAGCATACATCATATTCCCCTCTCATTCCACTCTTGGACAGCAGACATCATATTCCCCTCTCATTCCACACTAGGACAGCATACATCATATTCCCCTCTCATTCCACACTAGGACAGCATACATCATAATCCCCTCTCATTCCACACTAGGACAGCATACATCATATTCCCCTCTCATTCCACACTAGGACAGCATACATCATATTTCCCTCTCATTCCACAATAGGACAGCATACATCATATTCCCCTCTCATTCCACTCTTGGACAGCATACATCATATTCCCCTCTCATTCCACACCAGGACAGCATACATCATAATCCCCTCTCATTCCACACTAGGACAGCAGACATCATATTCCCCTCTCATTCCACACTAGGACAGCAGACATCATACTCCCCTCTCATTCCACAATAGGACAGCATACATCATATTCCCCTCTCATTCCACACTAGGACAGCAGACATCATATTCCCCTCTCATTCCACTCTTGGACAGCATATCTCCTTATCCTCTCTCATATCACCCTCTCATTCCACACTAGGACAGCATATCTCCTATTCCCCTCTTATATCACCCTCTCATACAACACTGCTATCTCACCACCATGCTACGCCATTTGAAAATCACTTGCATATATAATTTAGTTTCGGAGACTATGAAAAGAATAAGAAACAAGATTAAACCAGAAATTAGTGATGAATAGGGAAAGGGCACAAACAATGCTCTCTATATATATATATTCTCAGAACACTATTAGAAAGAACTATAGAAGTAAAAACAGATCTGTACATATGCTTCCTAGACTATACAAAAGCATTTGACAATGTGAAACATGATGAAATAATAAAATTACTAAAGCAACTGAACATTGACGGTAAAATCTGCAAAGATCTGTGTTTTGCTGCTTATGTGTCCATCTGACCTTTATTTAGAGTCTCTAGTGTTTGCCAGATCCTCTGTTTGCTCATTGCAGCAGCATTCTCTCCAGGCCATGATGATCTATCTGCTCTGCACTATACACACAATCCCAAACGGCTTCGACCACATCTGTCTTATCATACACCCATACTCCACCGAGTGGTGCAGATCAAACTAGTGTGTCAGCCTGTTCGTTGTAGAAGGATGTTTTAACCCAGTTTCAAACAAGTCACCATTGACACAGACAACAAAGCTCTGGTTATTAAATCAACCAGACCAAACCCTCACTAACCAATTAACTCTGTTCCCACAACTTACATGACCCCATTCACTGTTGCTACCTACCGGTGTTTCAAACATGACTTGCACAGAGTTAATGTCCCTACTGCCTGGCTCATATTTTTACTCAAATTTCTGAGTCTGCTCTTGGAATCAGTCATGTTGTGTTTAACCTCTGTCTCCAAGCTGTGGTTGTTATGGTAACAGTAATGCTTTATATTGGTTTCTATGTTGATTTTTTCAAACCCACAATTACTTGTGTATATTTTTACTCTTAAATAATTTGTGTAAATGTTTACAATCTTTGTTTACAATTAAATGATTATGTTTACACCTGGTGGCATTAATTTATGTCTGTAAACTTGTCACTTTTTTTACACAGTTAATTTGTTTTTATATTAACTGCAAAACTCACTAAATGTTTGTCAAAAGCTTTTAATTTTTTAATAAAAAGTAATCTTACAATAAGCAGCGTTGTTGTTCTTTGTTTTTTTATTTTGAAAATTCATTTGTAACCAAGTAAATTGTACACTTTTGTCAGACATTGCATTTTGCATATATTTTCATGTCAGACCATTGCAGTGTCTTTATTCTCTTGTAAAACAAAACAAGGAATTGTGTATAATGTGTTAAGTATTCTTGCCTCATGATTTGATGTTTTCCTGTCGTTTTTGTCACTCCACTGAAAGTGTCAGTTATAATCTTTTATTTTGTCCACTTCATATTTTCAAATGAGATCTGTTGATCACATAAATAAGTATGTTGTTTTTAAGATGACCCATTTTTTGGGTTGCTATTACAATTAGTCAAGAGAGACCAGTATTTCATTGTGTGTTGTAATTATTTGCAATCTTTAGTCTATATATTTATTGTTTGCCAAAAATTGTTTTTGGAAGTGCAATCTCTTTGTGGTTACATTATTACTATTTTAAAATGCTAAAGGTTGGTAGTTATCTTGTTGTCCATCCAGTGTGTGCAGTTATGAAATTATAAAACCAAGACAGTGAGGTGCCTGTATACTTTAGCGTAGAAGAAGAATAAATTATTAGAGAGAGAGAAAGAGAGAGAGAGATTATAACGTAATAAAACCAAGACAGTGAGGTGCCTGTATACTTTAGCGTAGAAGAAGAATAAATTATTAGAGAGATCAAGAGAAAGAGAGAGAGAGAGATTATAACATAATAAAACCAAGACAGTGAGGTGCCTGTATACTTTACGTAGAAGAAGAATAAAGTATTAGAGAGGTTGAGAGAAAGAGAG
This sequence comes from Cepaea nemoralis, assembly GCA_014155875.1. Taxonomy (NCBI): domain Eukaryota; kingdom Metazoa; phylum Mollusca; class Gastropoda; order Stylommatophora; family Helicidae; genus Cepaea; species Cepaea nemoralis. The sequence goes on from JACEFZ010002009.1 coordinate 34,363, forward strand.
AGAGAGAGATTATAACATAATAAAAGCAAGACAGTGGTGCCTCTATATATTAGCGTAGAAGAAATATAAAGTATTAGAGAAAGAGAAAGAGAGATTATGACAAAATAAAAGCAAGATAGTGGTGCCTCTATACTTTAGGGTAGAAGAGAAATTACTGAGTGAGAGAGAGAGAATGACTTGATAACAGCAAAAAGTCCTATAGACATCATAATAGAAGAGGAATAAGACATATTTGTGTGCATGCATATGTGTATGTGATTATGAAATAATAAAAGTAGGTTAGTGAAGATCCCCACTACTTCATGGTAGAAGAGGAAAAACAGTGGGTAGGTGAGAGAGAGAGATATCAATGGGTATGTGAGAGAGAGTTATAAAATTTAAAACAAAATAAAAAGAGATACCTCTAGACATCACGGTAGAAATGAAATAAAGTGACAAAAAGAAAGAGTGAGAGATTATAAAATAATGCAAGACAGTGAGGTCCACTAGACATCAGGATGCAAGAGAAATAACTAGCAACATTTAACTACCTCTTCTATACCCCATGGTAGAGAGAAAGTACTAACAATAACTGTCACTAGACAAGAATTGAGGTACCAACACACTACAGGATGGGCGAGGAAGAGTGGGTTGCAGTCATGAATCTATAAACTTTATGAGAGAAGAAACAGAACTAAAGAGTATGATAGACTGCAGCCTGGGGTAGAAGAGGAACGGGTAAATAAAATAATAGTGTACACCCCATGCTAGAGAGACTTGAATGATTGTATAAATGAAGCATGATGATAACCTGTCAAACATACCTGAATGATCTCATTTTGTATTTATTTTGGAATTCCTTTGAAAATCATCAGTAATTCAGAACAATATATTATTTATTCCCTTAGTGAATGTAAAGAAATTGTGGCTTCTTTGTTTAAAGCCAGTAATACTTTGTTTAATCATTTTGAAACTGCATTTTTTTAAAAATCAGTTTATTTGGTTTGATGACTTGTAATATCAGAATTTTACCTGTTTTCTTGTAACACAATGCCTTTTATTTACATTGTAAGAAGGGTTACAAACCGCAGTGTCAGAAACACATCACTGGTGCAGAAATGTTACCATCAGGTATATAGAAAATAATTATTCACTTGTTTTATTGTTTTAAAAGAAACATTGTTCACAGAAGTGAGTTACATCTTAACTGAAGGTCAGTGGTTTGGGGTAGGTGTTGTCAGTCTTTGTGTTGGAATGCTAGTTCTCAAGGCTGGTCTTATTTACTTAACACTGTGCTTTGTTTTGTCCCGGTTGTATCTGTTGTAGCCCTGTTGTAACCATACATGCGCTGATGGCGGAGTAGGGGGATCATTCCCTACACCAAACAGTTGGGCTTAAGCGTTGACTTCCTTTCAGAAAGCCATGGCAAACTACTGAACACAAACTTGCCTAGAAATCGATATTGTATTGGGGTTGATTGCAACATCCTGCAAAGAAAATGCAACATTAAAAATAATATAATCATACATAATTCAACATGTTTTTCTTTTTGGGGGGGGGGGGGGGGGGGAGTGTTTTAAACAATGTATACTTCACCTTCAACAAGAGGGATGAATTGTGAATCAAAGAAATCTAAATAAAATCTTATGTTGCCTTAAGTTTTAAAAATATAATACACCCAATTGAAAATAATATCTTAATGTGGTTGTTTCTGGTTAGTTGAGAACTACTAATAATAACTCATTATTGTAAGTTTTCTACACAAAGCCATAATGCTGTTTTCTATGAACTCTCTCGTGTCAGCTTGTTCACTCCAAAGATTGTTTATGAATGTGTTTTTGGGGGGGTTTTTAACACATCATTCCACTATAAGTCTAACTTTGCCCATTAACCCTACCAGACCTGAGGCCCTGAACCTAACTGTCCCTATTACCTGGGCTCCTGAGCATTAAAGAGGAAAAAAACCAAAATGTTAGTTACATGCAAACAAGTGGTTAGAATAAGACGTAACTTGGAGACATTGTAGAAAATAGGTCTACCTTTCATCTAGCGCCAATATTCCACCTTTGTGTGCCAATCCAGTCTAAATAAACAAAGTATCGATCAGCTGTTGGACTGTGAAAATCCTAAACCTACTTCGCTTTCTTGTTGAAGTGCTTGGTTCATCAGCCGCTCGTTTCATTGGGAATTTACAGCATTTTTTTCGCGTTAAACCACACAAAATCAATTCAAACCTATGGGGGAAGAAATTTGCAATGGCTAACCATGAGGGTTGACCACGACTGGTTGGTTATTTTTAGTTTGTGATGCATTTTTTTCACATACTAGGCAAAATACCGAAAATTGGGTACAGCGGTATAGCTGCAGATTAGGAAATTACCGAAAAATCGGTTCAGCGGTCTGGTAGGGTTAACTTAACCTTTGAAAAATGTGGATTTCCTTTGACTTTCACATCCAATCAGTTTACATTCAGTAAATATTCTTAGAGCTGTCAGACCAGGGTCTGATGTCTGTGTTCACAATATGATGCAATATGACGTCATCACACTATATGAGGAAAAAGACTGGCCACATATTCCTGCGTGTATCCAGGCCTACAACATGTGAGGTTCCTAGCATATCACAGAGCTATTGCAGGAAACTGCTTTGAGACAAATTAATTATTATTATTAAATGTTCTGTTGTGGGTATCATTACTTTTGTGACATTTTGTCAGGACAGCATCCACTTGTGACCTACTCTTCCAACTACAAAGGCATTATTCACATGCTCACCTGACCTCCAGTTTCTTTGTCCTTATCTGAAAAGGTTAGGCATCCAACCACTATCCCAGTGTGGAGGGGAGAATATAACCATCTTCTGGTTCCTTGTTAGACTCTACCTTATTCTGGGATAAATTATGTATACAAATACATGCAACAGACGAACCCGATACGTGACATCTACTGTGGCTTCTGGTTTTTCTCTGTTCTTTGCGCCAACCCAAATATATATATTTCCTACAAGATGCTCAAGATAATGTACATGGATTACTGATATATGTTATGTTTTTTTGTTTTGTTTTGTTTTTGTCATTGATCTTGTTTAAGGCATTCTTTTTATTGTGCCAACTGTGCTTCTTATTCTTATCATGTGAAAGTTAGTGAACAAAATGGCCTTCTGGTACACTGTACTGTGACATTGATTAATTCTAGCAGTTCAAGATTTAACATGAACATTCATGACTGTGTGTGTCTTTGTTTGTTAGTTTTAAAAACTGCTTTGTACTTGTTTGCTCACTTGATCCGGTAATATTTGGTAGCATAATGTGAAAACATGCTTGAAATACAGACACACAAACCTGGTCACTTGTAGCAACTAATACAGTTCTTTAGGGATAGGTCAGTGCCCACTGTTGATGGGTAGGTTGTAGTGGGGTAAGTGAATGATTGTAGTTGGTGGAGTAAGTGAATTATTATTGTTGGTGGAGTAGGTGAATTATTGTTGTTGGTGAGGTAGGTAAATAACTGTAGTTGGCTGGGTAGGAGATTATCTGGGTTCTTGGGATTGAAAATTTGCTATAGTTGGTGGGGTAGAAGATTAACAATATTTGACAGTAACAGGGAGATTAGTCAGTGGGAAATTAGCAATATTTGGTGGGACAGAAGATTCACCAGTAGCTGATGAGATAGTAAACCCAGCAAATTGGTGGGATAGGAAACTATCTAATAGCTAATGTGATAATATATTAGCCAATAGCTTTGTGGGAAATATTAGCCAATAGTTAATGGAAAGGAGATTAACCAATAACTGTCAAGAAAGTAGATTAGCCAGTAATTAGTGGTGTTGCATCTGAAGTAAGTAGTGTTGAGATAGGAATGTAGCAACAGCTGATGTAAATAACACTGTTGTCGCCTCCATTATTGCCTTCTGATACCTACTCAGTTATATCATATCCTTCATAAATCACATTACTACGAGTAACTCTACTCAGTTACCACATTATATCCTTCATAAATCACATTACAAACTTCACATTTTCTCTGGTGGTTGTTATCACACAGCTAGCCTCATATTTAATGACTTGGTGTATATAAACAGTTTGATACTATCATTTCTACCATTTAAAACTCAGATGCTGAAATTGTTTTGATCACTATGGCCACTCATTGTTAACTCATAAAGTATGCAAAGCCACTATTTGTGGCCGACAATTTCTAACCATTCATGAGTCAGTGGCTTTTACAAATGTTTTGTCTTATTTTACCCAGTCAATCATCATGTGGCCACGGCTAGCACAGGCATGGACACATCTCCACAGGTCTGGGTTATTGGTTATAATTCTTCAAACATGTGTATATAGCTGTCTATAACGTGACTGTCATTTTGGAAGAAAACAATTTCCAAACATCTTTACCTAAGATAAGTATAAGAAAAACACAGAGAGAAAAATCTGGCACAAAACATAACACTCTTGTGTCCGTTCATAATTAAAGCTTTACCGGATAAATCAAACAGGTTTATAATGCCCCACATTGCTCATCATCGTTGTTGACAACGAACGAAGTAAGAAATCTTTGTTAACAGATTCATACAATAATGCTGCTTTTCTAATGTTACTATTACTCTTACCACATTATTATTACTGTTATTATCAAATTTGTCATCCGTAACTTTATGTTGTTTTGCTATAATTTACAACATGTACTTACAACAGTCATTTTTATTGTCATTATTGTTAACATTTTACTTGCAACAGTCATTTTTATTGTTACAACAGCTAACATAGTACTATCATCAGTATCATTACTATTAACATTGTAAGATAGCAGTCATTCCATATTCTCCATTGTACAATCATGAGAATCATTACTGCTAACATTGTACAGATTTGTCGTTCATATTTGTATCTTGTTAACAATTACTTTCATACTGGTACAAGTCATCCATGTAATCATCTGTACTACTCATTATTTCTAACACATGATCATTTATAATGTCATTATGGTGATCATTTATGTTCATGTTAACATACATGTACCAGCCGTACATATATTAATTGATACCATTTTTGTTTCATATTAGATGTACATGTACAGAGTTTGTCTTCTATCAACTGTGTTAATATAACAGTTAACACAATACATACTGCACTATTTACATTATCATTGTTACACATTACAGTTAACACAATACATACAGCACTATTTGCATTGTCATTGTTGTTACATATTACAGTTAACATTATACACGTAGCATGTTATTTATTTTGTCATTGTTACACAATACAGTTAACATTATACCTGTAGCAAATAGTCACATTGTCATTGTTGTTACACATTACAGTTAACACTATACATACAGCAACTGTTTACAGTGGAACTGTCGTTAACTAGTAATAACATAGGGCAGTGTGGGCACCATTGTTAGCCATTACAGTTAACATTGTAGACACACCACCCGTCCATGTGAAGTAACACACACACATTCCTTCCTAGCTTTTAGACTTCATGGGTATATGATGCTAGTCTCATATTTAGAATATTCAATTCTAATATTAAACAAGTACTGCTGTATGGATCAGGAGAATGGAAAACAATGATAATTATTAAAATAAACTACATACATTCACTGATTTTACCTGTTGGTAACTGATTTTTATCATTGGCAACATTCATCGCCGAGTCTGCGGCGAAAGGGTTACGGATGCAATTTGTAGTCGCACATACTGTGTTCGAAACAATGCTGCACCTTAGCTGGTTTTGATTCAATGATATGAGTGTCTGTTGTTCAGAAAGCAATAGCAAGCTACTCAACATAAACTTGCCAATAGATCACAAACAGCCAAAAAATGTTTGGGTTGACTACGATGTCCTGTAAAGGATATGCAACTAACTTTAACTGAAACAGTCATCATGACTGCTGACTTCTCTCCAATTCATCATGCTCAGCATTAACATTGCTGCCATTATACTTTAACTCTCTCCTTAGAATTGGTGAGCACCAGAATAACATTTATGACCATTCTGCTTCTTCTTCCTCCTCTTTTTCTTCTTATTCTTCGTTATTTCTTCTTCCTCATCTTCCATCTCATCTTCCGTGTCCTCCTGCTCCTCCTCATCTTCTTTCTCCTCTCCTCATCTTCTCAGACTGGCTCGTGTTGGCCTCCCTGCCGCACTCATATTAGTTAGTTAGTCAGTTAGTTAGTTAGTTAGTTAGTTAGTCGCGGTTCCAACTTCACGGCAACGTGTCGTCCCCATTATGCTCCGTTCCCGTGCCAGTGAATATCACACAAAATGCTCCTTACTGACCCATGTGAAAAGTGGAACAGGCAGGAATCTCGGCATGCCAGCAGCCCACACAGGTACACTGCATAATGCCACTGCCAGAATGCCAACACAAAAGTCCTCCACGAAAAATACAGTTCATCGTCAATGGAATCGGCAGTCACTAGAAAGACTTCGTTGACCCAGGTTTTATCCCATACGGCTCGGTCTCTATTCTCAGGGCGACCCGCCAAAAGCGTTGCACAAATCTCGAACTCCATAGCTCCTGAAAAATTCACTCATGAACCAAAAAGGCAGACCAATCAGTTCAGTGACAGCCGGCCACCATTGTTCCGAACATGCAGTTCACGCTACACACAAGCGCGGACAAATGTAAAAGCACTCAAGACGAAATTCACAGCTCACAGTGTCGTGCCACGCTCTCATGTGAGTGGTTTGAATATCCAGGGAGTGGTGAGGTCCTGAATGCGCAGTAGTCTTTTTTGGATAAGAGCGCTCATTCTTAAACATGAGGTATGCTAATGCTGAGGTAGGGGGTTAAATCCCTATACCGGTCAGCTGGACTCAAATGTTGACTTGTGGACGAGGAGTGAAGTACAAGTAATACCTTTAGCATAACCATCATTTCTGTTTTTTGTTATCATATTTGCCTTTGCCACCATAATCACATAATGCTGTTAATCACATAATGTCACCAAAGTATTATCATCATCATTACTGCAGTTATTACCAGTTTCATATTTATGATCACCATTCCAACAATCCTCATTACTACAGTCATTATTGTTATTAGTATCACATTTTCAATCTCAATTACCATTACCGCCACTGTGTTCTTATCACAAACAGCATATGTTATTGTTAAGCTCATTAATATCACCATTCCTACCGTCATTATTATTATCAGTATCACATTTGCAATCTCATTTACCATTACAGATCCAGTCATATGTTGTGTTGTTATCACACACATCATGATCTGTGTTATTACTGTCAAAGATGACCATTCCCATAATTATTACTGTTGTTACATTCATATTCACATGCATTATTACTCTCATATGCACAGATAATATCGAACAAAATTGTTAATAACATGTTGTTAATAAGATTTTTGGAATCACCAATCTTACAATTGTGACTGTTGCTAGTATCATATTTGCAGCCACCATTCAATCAATCATTATTACTGTTGATATTATACAATCATTTATACCTTCATGATCATAGGCACTGCCACATATGAGACTGTTGTTAATCATATGTTATCAAGATCACTAACAAGACCAGATATCATCCTACAATCATTACTGTTACTAGTATCATATGTGCATGCCCCATTTCTACAATCGCAGCACTTGATATCACATTTACCATCTTTAATCTACCGTAATCACATGCATTGTTGCTTGTCGTGTTGTGATTAATCATATGCTTGTAGTCATGCAGATTACTGACATGATCATTTTTATAATCATTTCAGCAGGCACCATTTCTACAATCACTGCTCATGATACCACATTTACAATCACTATTACTACCTACCATAATCACTTGCATTGTTACTAATCAAATTGTTACTAATCATATCTGTGTTGTCATACAGATCACAGACATAATCATTCCTCAGATCTTTATGGCTGGTATCATATTTGCAGACTCCACTGTCACCTTAACAAATGTTTCACACACAGTGCTGTTGATACTTAAGTCTCTGCTGTCACCATTCCTACAATCATCCTTATGAGTATCATTAATGCTACATTCATCATTACTGATATCATAACTTCTAGAATCATCATTACTGGTGTCATTACTTCTACAATCATTACTGAGATCGTGTTTGCAATCACCATTTACCCTCAGACCCAGATTCTGTCACACATTAAGTTGTTAATCACATGTTAGCACTAAAATCATTAGTATATTCATTCCTACAATCGTTATATCAAGGTGCTCAGATACTGTCTTAAAGTTGTTAAAGTGGTTTAAAGAAAGTCACACATTGTCACAAACATCTTTAGTATATCATTCCTGCAATCATTATCCTCAGGCACAGATACTGCCACACAGTTGTTAAAGTGGTTTAAAGAAAATCACACATTAATACAAACATCGTTAGTATATCATTCTGCAATCATTACAGACAGGCACAGATACTGTCACACATAAAGTTAACCAAATGTTGTCTCTGAAATCATTAAATTATCATTCCTAAAATCTTGACTATTGCCGGTGTCATATTTGAAAGAACCACCAGTGACATCTCATGTGTTTAGCCCTTAACCCATTGGATGCAATACCCACCACACAATGTGTAGGTGAAATGTTTTGCATATGGTTAACAGTATATACAACATTTTGAAAAAAAAACATTTGGAAACTACATACATTTTTAGTTTTCCTTGTTTGCATTTACTTTGTGTTAAAATGATTACCTTTGCTTTGTATTGGATACATTTATGAAAGTTTATGAAGTAAAATACCTCTTGTACTTATACTGACTTGCTGTTGTCATTCTGTGGTTTTGCTGTGTTATACTGACCACACGTGGCAAATTTAGTGTCTTGCAAAGGACGTGCTTTCTAAACCAGGCAAAGATCATTCAGCGCTAATGGGTTTAGGATTATCACCCCACAGAATACTTTTGGCAGGTGATTGTAATTGACTCACACAAGCATGCTGACAAAGGTGAAGACTGGCATGCTTCGTGCAGAATGTCTTGCATCGATTCAGGTGTTGGAGGTTATAAGCATTCGCTGGGGGACGCAGAGGTGTTTCCAAGGCACCAGGGACGGGTTATATACTGGCTAAGACCTATTGACGCGTCCTGGGCAACAGGTCCCTTCGGGGTCCTAGCTAAAGTTAGTAGGATCGTTGATTCCTCCGAAGTCAGAGAGTGTCTGCCTGTACGGCGAGGAACCACCAGTCTGCACACCAATAAGCCAGACATGGGACAACGGATACTCACGCAAACCTCAGGTCCTGTATGACATCACACTGATGTTGGACAACAGGATGCCTTCATCCGACATACAGGACTTCGTGTTGGAGCTCAAGCCAACGAATACAAGCAAGCAAGCATTCGCTGGATCTTTATTCCAGGACACTGGTGTGGTTGGAAATGAACAGGCAGACAGATTGACTGGTGTTGCATCATTGGGGGGGGGGGGGGGGTGATTTGATACATAATAAGGCAACGGGCACCATTAGTATTGGAACTCTACACTGGCTGTTGAAGATGATGACTGAGCTCTTATGGAAATGCCCCGAGTGCAGTGATGTCAGTTCTTAACACAACTCAACTTGCAAAGGTCGTGCAACATTGATAATACAGACCACATTAAAGAGTTGAGTGAAGAACCGACATGATATTGATATTCGGGACATTCCCTTACGAGATGCATCCACGTCTTCAAGATTCCCATTACAGCAGTCTGATTCTATGTCAGGACTTTCCTCGGAGTCCTGAGTGTCGACCAGATCCTCTGGTACCACACAAGATTTCTTTATTCAGAGGTGAGTTGAGCTCTGTAGCAGAGAGTTTGTGCTTCGTGGTTTGTATATACAGCAAAAACACTGAAGTCTACAGGTGCATTGTCGTATCTGGGTCTTGTCAACGACTCCAAGAAGACGAAAACTACAGAAATTTTAAAAGATGTGAACCTGGAAGAAGCTACGTGGCTGTTTCGAAGCTTTGCAGTATTGGCATATCTGCTTTTATTTTCCCGCCCTTTTTGGGAACGGGAACGGCAGCAGGGGCCGAATATGAATTAAATGAGACACTCCATTTACCCAAGTTAATTGTTGGGGGAAGATGTAAAGATCTTTCAAGTGCTCTTTCTAATAATAGACAGACAGTAGATAGTCGGGAACGGGAACGGAGCTTATATGACTAATTATATGAATTAAATGAGATGCTCCACACCAGGGACTGGGCGAGGCCGGGCCGGGTCAGACAGATAGTCGGGAACGGGAGCTTATATGACTACTTATATGAATTAAATGAGATGCTCCCCACCAGGGTCTGGGCGAAGCCGGGCCGGGTCAGATAGTGTGTGTGTGTATATATATATATATATATATATATATATATATATATATATATATATATATATATATATATATATATATATAATGTTGAATTTGTTTGTGTAGTTGTATCAGTGTGTTTGTTGTTTGTTAATTAGAGTATTGCTTTGCTGATCTCGCAGCTTCTGCAGCTTGTCTTGTTTCAGTCGTATTTCCTTTAAATGCAGCCCAGGTTTTGTTTTTATGGAGTGGTACATCTCAGTTTTACAAACTATCGTCTGTCATGACGGCAAGGTGCCAGTCAGTCAGTCATCTCCCTAGAAATGCTACCCAGAGAAAAGTGTCCCGCCTTGAAATGATTTCGAAGGATCATATTTATATGTAGGTATTTGGGAGTCAAAGGATAAACACGACCGTAGTTTAAAGTTTATCTTTTGTTTTATGCAGTGCGGAGTGTTAGGTTCATTTAGTTGGTTCTGATACATATACATATATATATTTATATATATATATATATATATATATATATACATATATATATTTATATATATATATATCTGTGCATTTCCTTTACAGGACGTTGGTCAAAGTCAACTAAACGAATAAACTCAACATCACAGACAGGCAGGCAGATGGACGGACAGCCAGCCTGATGGACGGACAACCAGCCTGTCAGACAGAGAGAGAGAGAGAGAGAGAGAGAGTATGAGAGAGAGTATGAGAGAGAGGGTGAGAGAGAGAGAGAACAGTGTCCGGTCTCAGTCAGATATGACTGAGCTACTGTATGACAGTAGACAGTACTAGCGGCTGTTAACGCCCAATGTTGGTAGGCGCTGACTAAACCCAGCAAGTTGGCCTTCAACGTTGACTTCTCTTTCAGAATACAATGGCAAACTACTGAACGTATAAAATTGCCTAGAAAATCAACTTGGTGTTGGGTTGATCGCAATGCAACATTCAACAAAGGACACGCAACAGTTAAAAAAATTAAATTTCCCAAACATACTCTCTCTCGCTCGCTCGCTCTCTCTCTCTCTCTCTCTCTCTCTCTCTCTCTCTCTCTCTCTCTCTCTCTCTCTCTCTCTTTCTCTCTTTGTCTTTCTCTCTCTTTCTTTTTCTCTCTCTCTTTCTATCTATCTCTCTCTCTCTCTCTCTCTCTCTCTCTCTCTCTCTCTCTCTCTCTCTCTCCTCTCTCTCTCTCTCTCCTCCCTCTCTCTCTAATGGTAGATCAACAGGCAACAAACACGTTATTGCAACTATTAAACTGCAACAAACAAATAACCATGCATTCCCACAACGATGCCGAGTGTGTACTCTGGTAATGAAGACATAGTGGTCGCTTTACTCGAGGTCGTAATTAATCGCTACATAAAACACATTATGGCCGCCTAAACCAATAGAACACGGGTCTGAATAACACGTGACTAGACAGCTCACCAACAAAACAACAAATTTAACGCCACGTGTTTCCATTAAAGTCTTTATCAGCGAAAATAACAAATCTACGGCCTGTAGGTGTAGGACGGTTGGTGGAGGGGCGGGTTGAGCATGAGGAATTAGGCTAGTGCAGCAGCGAACTGTGCAGGTTAGGGTTTTCTTTTTGCCCTTGACAGAAAAAAATTCACACCCTGCAGAGGATTGGGACCCAGGTCTCCAGAAGAACGACCCGGCATTCTAGCCACTCGGCCAGCCGCTCCTCTGAACAGCAGTTTGTCCAATTCTCTACGCACATGTTACGTAACTGGGTTTTCGGTTTTTGTCGGTTAGCAGCCATCCTCATAATAACAGAGCAGCGCAGTGTGATTGAACTCGTTCAGTCTACACTGGATTTGTGGACTCGTCCAATCTACACTGGATTTGTGGACTCGTCCAATCTACACTGGATTTGTGGACTGTGAACAGGTCTTTGACTTCATTGATAGGGAATTCCTTTGGAAGCTGACGAGGCTTGGTGACATTGAGCAGAAAATAATTAACTCATAAGAGCAAGATATTTAGAAATGAAAATTTCCTAATTAGGGAAAACTTAACAGATACATCTGAAAAAAAAAAGGAAAAAAAGATCAGAAGTGTGACTGGGGTGTATTTTATCGCCTTATTATACTTACTGACTAGAATTTGAAGACGATATCCAAAGCCAGATATGGAATTGAATGGACAAAGACAGAGCAGCAGTGTGTGTGTGTGTGTGTGTGTGTGTGTGTGTGTGTGTGTGTGTGTGTGTGTGTGTGTGTGTGTGTGTGTGTGTGTGTGTGTGTGTGTGTGTGTGTGTGTGTGTGTGTGTGTGTGTGTGTGTGTGTGTGTGTGTGTGTGTGTGTGTGTGTGTGTGTGTGTGTGTGTGTGTGTGTGTGTGTGTGTGTGTGTGTGTGTGTGTGTGTGTGTGTGTGTGTGTGTGTGTGTGTGTGTGTGTGTGTGTGTGTGTGTGTGTGTGTGTGTGTGTGTGTGTGTGTGTGTGTGTGTGTGTGTGTGTGTGTGTGTGTGTGTGTGTGTGTGTGTGTGTGTGTGTGTGTGTGTGTGTGTGTGGTGTGTGTGTGTGTGTGTGTGTGTGTGTGTGTGTGTGTGTGTGTGTGTGTGGTGTGTGTGTGTGTGTGTGTGTGTGTGTGTGTGTGTGTGTGTGTGTGTGTGTGTGTGTGTGTGTGTGTGTGTGTGTGTGTGTGTGTGTGTGTGTGGTGTGTGTGTGTGTGTGTGTGTGTGTGTGTGTGTGTGTGTGTGTGTGTGTGTGTGTGTGTGTGTGTGTGTGTGTGTGTGTGTGTGTGTGTGTGTGTGTGTGTGTGTGTGTGTGTGTGTGTGTGTGTGTGTGTGTGTGGTGTGTGTGTGTGTGTGTGTGTGTGTGTGTGTGTGTGTGTGTGTGTGGTGTGTGTGTGTGTGTGTGTGTGTGTGTGTGTGTGTGTGTGTGTGTGTGTGTGTGTGTGTGTGTGTGTGTGTGTGTGTGTGTGTGTGTGTGTGTGTGTGTGTGTGTGTGTGTGTGTGTGTGTGTGGTGTGTGTGTGTGTGTGTGTGTGTGTGTGTGTGTGTGTGTGTGTGTGTGTGTGTGTGTGTGTGTGTGTGTGTGTGTGTGTGTGTGTGTGTGTGTGTGTGTGTGTGTGTGTGTGTGTGTGTGTGTGTGTGTGTGTGTGTGTGTGTGTGTGTGTGTGTGTGTGTGTGTGTGTGTGTGTGTGTGTGTGTGTGTGTGTGTGTGTGTGTGTGTGTGTGTGTGTGTGTGTGTGTGTGTGTGTGTGTGTGTGTGTGTGTGTGTGTGTGTGTGTGTGTGTGTGTGTGTGTGTGTGTGTGTGTGTGTGTGTGTGTGTGTGTGTGTGTGTGTGTGTGTGTGTGTGTGTGTGTGTGTGTGTGTGTGTGTGTGTGTGTGTGTGTGTGTGTGTGTGTGTGTGTGTGTGTGTGTGTGTGTGTGTGTGTGTGTGTGTGTGTGTGTGTGTGTGTGTGTGTGTGTGTGTGGTGTGTGTGTGTGTGTGTGTGTGTGTGTGTGTGTGTGTGTGTGTGTGTGTGTGTTGTGTGTGTGTGTGTGTGTGTGTGTGTGTGTGTGTGTGTGTGTGTGTGTGTGTGTGTGTGTGTGTGTGTGGTGTGTGTGTGTGTGTGTGTGTGTGTGGTGTGTGTGTGTGTGTGTGTGTGTGTGTGTGTGTGTGTGTGTGTGTGTGTGTGTGTGTGTGTGTGTGTGTGTGTGTGTGTGTGTGTGTGTGTGTGTGTGTGTGTGTGTGTGTGTGTGTGTGTGTGTGTGTGTGTGTGTGTGTGTGTGTGTGTGGTGTGTGTGTGTGTGTGTGTGTGTGTGTGTGTGTGTGTGTGTGTGTGTGTGTGTGTGTGTGTGTGTGTGTGTGTGTGTGTGTGTGTGTGTGTGTGTGTGTGTGTGTGTGTGTGTGTGTGTGTGTGTGTGTGTGTGTGTGTGTGTGTGTGTGTGTGTGTGTGTGTGTGTGTGTGTGTGTGTGTGTGTTGTGTGTGTGTGTGTGTGTGTGTGTGTGTGTGTGTGTGTGTGTGTGTGTGTGTGTGTGTGTGTGTGTGTGTGTGTGTGTGTGTGTGTGTGTGTGTGTGTGTGTGTGTGTGTGGTGTGTGTGTGTGTGTGTGTGTGTGTGTGTGTGTGTGTGTGTGTGTGTGTGTGTGTGTGTGTGTGTGTGTGTGTGTGTGTGTGTGTGTGTGTGTGTGTGTGTGTGTGTGTGTGTGTGTGTGTGTGTGTGTGTGTGTGTGTGTGTGTGTGTGTGTGTGTGTGTGTGTGTGTGTGTGTGTGTGTGTGTGTGTGTGTGTGTGTGTGTGTGTGTGTGTGTGTGTGTGTGTGTGTGTGTGTGTGTGTGTGTGTGTGTGTGTGTGTGTGTGTGTGTGTGTGTGTGTGTGTGTGTGTGTGTGTGTGTGTGTGTGTGTGTGTGTGTGTGTGTGTGTGTGTGTGTGTGTGTGTGTGTGTGTGTGTGTGTGTGTGTGTGTGTGTGTGTGGTGTGTGTGTGTGTGTGTGTGTGTGTGTGTGTGTGTGTGTGTGTGTGTGTGTGTGTGTGTGTGTGTGTGTGTGTGTGTGTGTGTGTGTGTGTGTGTGTGTGTGTGTGTGTGTGTGTGTGTGTGTGTGGTGTGTGTGTGTGTGTGTGTGTGTGTGTGTGTGTGTGTGTGTGTGTGTGTGTGTGTGTGTGTGTGTGTGTGTGTGTGTGTGTGTGTGTGTGTGTGTGTGTGGTGTGTGTGTGTGTGTGTGTGTGTGTGTGTGTGTGTGTGTGTGTGTGTGTGTGTGTGTGTGTGTGTGTGTGTGTGTGTGTGTGTGTGTGTGTGTGTGTGTGTGTGTGTGTGTGTGTGTGTGTGTGTGTGTGTGTGTGTGTGTGTGTGTGTGTGTGTGTGTGTGTGTGTGTGTGTGTGTGTGTGTGTGTGGTGTGTGTGTGTGTGTGTGTGTGTGTGTGTGTGTGTGTGTGGTGTGTGTGTGTGTGTGTGTGTGTGTGTGTGTGTGTGGTGTGTGTGTGGTGTGTGTGTGTGTGTGTGTGTGTGTGTGTGTGTGTGTGTGTGTGTGTGTGTGTGTTGTGTGTGTGTGTGTGTGTGTGTGTGTGTGTGTGTGTGTGTGTGTGTGTGTGTGTGTGTGTGTGTGTGTGTGTGTGTGTGTGTGTGTGTGTGTGTGTGTGTGTGTGTGTGTGTGTGTGTGTGTGTGTGTGTGTGTGTGTGTGTGTGTGTGTGTGTGTGTGTGTGTGTGTGTGTGTGTGTGTGTGTGTGTGTGTGTGTGTGTGTGTGTGTGTGTGTGTGTGTGTGTGTGTGTGTGTGTGTGTGTGTGTGTGTGTGTGTGTGTGTGTGTGTGTGTGTGTGTGTGTGTGTGTGTGTGTGTGTGTGTGTGTGTGTGTGTGTGTGTGTGTGTGTGTGTGTGTGTGTGTGTGTGTGTGTGTGTGTGTGTGTGTGGTGTGTGTGTGTGTGTGTGGTGTGTGTGTGTGTGTGTGTGTGTGTGTGTGTGTGTGTGTGTGTGTGTGTGTGTGTGTGTGTGTGTGTGTGTGTGTGTGTGTGTGTGTGTGTGTGGTGTGTGTGTGTGTGTGTGTGTGTGTGTGTGTTGTGTGTGTGTGTGTGTGTGTGTGTGTGTGTGTGTGTGTGTGTGTGTGTGTGTGTGTGTGTGTGTGTGTGTGTGTGTGTGTGTGTGTGTGTGTGTGTGTGTGTGTGTGTGTGTGTGTGTGTGTGTGTGTGTGTGTGTGTGTGTGTGTGTGTGTGTGTGTGTGTGTGTGTGTGTGTGTGTGTGTGTGTGTGTGTGTGTGTGTGTGTGTGTGTGTGTGTGTGTGTGTGTGTGTGTGTGTGTGTGTGTGTGTGTGTGTGTGTGTGTGTGTGTGTGTGTGTGTGTGTGTGTGTGTGTGTGTGTGTGTGTGTGTGTGTGTGTGTGTGTGTGTGTGTGTGGTGTGTGTGTGTGTGTGTGTGTGTGTGTGTGTGTGTGTGTGTTCTTTAAACTCAAGAATAGTCCATGCACGTGCTACTACTTCTAGTCAACTGCATTTATTTTTGCGTGTTGATTAGTTTTCCCTGTTACTAGTGTCCCTCGCCATCAGGTGAACCCACTCCGACTTCTGAGGTACTTCTAATTTACGTCCCCAAATCAACGACGAGAAGTCATTTTTTTTTTGAGGGGGGGGGGGGGGGGGGGGGGTGGTCCCATTGACCGTAAATGAGTCGCTGGAACCTCTTGCCCCCGGGTAGATTGGGCCCGTTAGCTATTACAGCAGCCAATCTAGGAGATGGAAAACTCCGATTATAAACCCCCAAGTTGAAGGTGGACCGACGTGCCGAAGACTGAATGGCCACGCGTGAGCTGGTCGTGAACGTGGAACGTCTGGTATGCGGGCGGGGCGGCGCCAGGCGTATGGACTCCTGAGGGATATCCCCTGCCCCTTCTCTAGCAGGCAGGCTCTTCTAGGGTGACCGCTCATTTCCTGCATTATCCAAACTTTGTGTATATGGTATTATTTAAACAAGAGAATCGTCGCCGGAGCTACGGAGCACGTGCTAGCTTGACACATCCTTCAGGAGCTAGCGAAGAGAGAGTGAGGAGGAGAAGACGAGGAAAAATGGTGTGAGAAGAAGACATAGAAATAGGACGGCAGGCGCCATGAGAACAAGACGAAAAGTGGAGAGACAAGGTCTCAACCATGTAAGAGTGGGATATTGGAACTGTCGTAGTGCCGGGCAGAGAGGTCCTGTACTGGAGAGGCTAATATATGATTTTGATGTCCTCATTCTCCAGGAGCTAAATTCAGACAAATACCATTGCCCTGGGTACGCCAGTTATATAAACCAGTGGAATCACAGTGCAAGAGAGGTCCAGGGTATACAAATGGAGATTGGGGGATTAAGTTGGAACATCATAAATGTATATGCTACAGTGGACTGTTTTGTCTGAAAGGAACACTGGGACTGGCTTAAGGAATTGGAGGAATTATCAGGTGATAGGCTACTCATATGTGGAGACTTCAATGCGAGGAACAGAGATTGGGACAGCAGTGGAGAAAACCGACCGGGAATTGCCCCTGTGGATGCCATGGTGGACTCCGGTGTGGTCTGTATAAATGATGGTAGGCCGACTAGAATGGCAATGAGGCCTGGAGATGCGGACACAGCTATTGACTTGGCACTTGTCTCCCAATCATCAGTCCTTGATGTAAAGTGGACTGTTTTGAATGACCATGGGAGTGATCACATGCCATGCTCAGTCCTGATCTCTAAATCCAGGAAAGTTAAGGCTGGGAGAGCGCGCAAGACCTTCCGGTATGAGTAGACCGACAGCCTTCTTGGACGCCTCAGACAGGGGGCATGCAACAGGGCTATTAAAAATCCTTTTTTGCATCCCCCATGGTGGACCCCAGAAGTAGACTAGGCTTGGAAAGCAAAGAGAGCTGCAGTGAAGCAGCTAAGGAAAGTGCAACAGACACCCAGAAGCTCACGAGAGGAAGTGGACACGGCGGAAAATGTCAAGAAAGGCAAGGTGGAGGTTTTCAAGCGCTGTGCTGCAGAGGCCAAAAAGGCAAAATGGGAATGTTTCATGAATGAGATTGAAAGATGATAAAACACTGCGAAAGTTCTGGAAACTGCACAGACAAATACAAAGAAAAGATCGGCCTATGACAGTGGGAACAATTTATAGAGATGATGGCGTGCGCGTGACAACAGACACAGAGAAAGGGGAGGCGTTTCTCCAGAGATTTTTAGAGCAGACCAATCATAATGATGCGGACATCAGGGATGCAGTTAGAGAGGAGTTATCTGGCACCACGAAGAATATGACTTATGAAGACATCATACGGGTTGAAGATGTTAAACATATTTTGAAAAAGGCAAAAGACACGGCACCAGGGCTCGATGGGGTTAGGTATGGTCACATGAAGGCTTTGAGCGATGTAGACCTGAAGAAGATGACCGACTGCTTTAACCAGAGCATTAGGACAGCATCAGTACCGCAAGATTGGGTACACAGTTATCTCATTCCTCTCCAAAACCGTTCAAAGATCATTCAAAGCTTAGCGGCTTTAAGATCATCACCCTTCAAAATACATTTGGGAATGTTTTAGAGAAGATAATCGCTGTCAAGCTGCAAGAGTTTTTGGAAAGGGGGAAGCTTCTTCCAAGAGGCCTGGGGAGCTACAGGCCAGGAAAAATACCTGGTCAATTGCAGCTACTTTAACCTTTGACGTTTATGAGGGGTTCCAGAGTAGACAAGAAACGATGGCGGCGGCGCTTGATCTCGAGGATCCGTACAATAGAGTTCGATATGATATTTTGATGACCGCACTGATGGAGAAGGGGGTCAATCCCTGGTTGGTGAACTGGATAGCGGCCGTCCTACATTCTCGTCGGATTGCTCTCCGTCTGGGTGCATGGACCTCAGAGCCACATATTTTAACCCCGGGACTGCCACAGGGATCCGCAATCTCACCGGTGCTCTTTAACGTGTATACGAGCAAGATTGCAAACCTAGAAGCACCAGGGGTTGGAAGGATACTAACATTTGCAGATGATATTCTTGCATATAGGCAGGGGAGAGATAGGGAGAAAATAGCCCAGGAGCTACACTACAGGCGACAGTAGACAAAGTGATTGACTGGTGCACGGACATGAGTGCTGTCATCCACCCGGAAAAGGCAGCTGTTTGTGGTGCTCTCTTGACAACAGGATTGTGAGAGCTGATGTTCCAAGCCTCACGATAGATGGTGGAAGCGTCAACAGAGAGAACAAACTGAAGTATCTGGGAATCACATTTGACAGGAGCCTGTCCTTCAAGGATCATGTGGAGACGGTTGTGACAAGATCGCAAAAGGGACTCAACGCACTTAAAACTATGGCTGCAATGGACATAGAGCAGAGAATGCTTTTCAGACTATACCAGCACTTGATCCTCTCAGCGATTGATTATGGACTAGGACTGCTCACTGTCTCAAAGAGTCAGCTGGTGAGATTGGAGCGCATACAGAACGAGGCTATGCGGGTCATTCTGGGATGCACCAGAGACACCCCAGTGGTGTGTATGCGGTACATCCTTGGTTTGCCGACTGTTGCTGGTAGGCTCAAGGTGATGCAGGCGAAGGCATACCTCAGAGTAGCTGCTGACACAGATCACCCGTTGCATGAGGCGCTGGACGCAGTTAAGGGCCAGCGACTGATAAGAGGGAAATCATGGATGGCTCAGGCGGAGGATACGATCAGACAGGTGTGCCCCTTGGAGAACATTAG
This sequence comes from Cepaea nemoralis, assembly GCA_014155875.1. NCBI lineage: Eukaryota > Metazoa > Mollusca > Gastropoda > Stylommatophora > Helicidae > Cepaea > Cepaea nemoralis. Next base: position 53,783 of record JACEFZ010002009.1, read on the forward strand.
GCGAGGAGAGGAGTGGGTCAGAGTGCCAGCGGAGCAGTCAGACTTGTGCAGAGTTATAATCACATTGAGCCGGGAGTGCAGGGAGTGGCCAGCAGGGGCCACGGAAGTGGAAATCCAGCAACTAATTCAGGATAATGCTCGCCCGGGTGATGTGATTATCTACACAGATGGTTCGGTGTTGAGAGGTAGTAGAAGTGCCTGGGGTTTCTTGGCAAAGGCTAATGGTCGACGTTTGGTGCAGGAGAGCCTGGCATATGATACCACAACATCTAGCTTAAGAATGGAGGTGGAGACAGTCAGTGCAGCTTTCCACTGGATGGAGAATACGATACACACACACACACACACACACACACACACACACACACACACACACACACACACACATCGTGATTGTAACTGACTCAGAAAGCATGCTGACGAGGGTGAGGACAGGCAAGCTTCGTGCCGAGTGGCCTGCTTCGCTTCGGAAGTCACGGGTGGCAAGCATCGTCTGGAACTTTTCTCCGGGGCATGCTGTGTGCTGGGGAATGAACAGGCAGACATGCAGGCTCTGCAAAACTTGGTGGAGTATTGATGCATGATAAGGCAGACGTGGTTGCGGCATTGTGGGAGCACGTGTACACCTCGGAGGAGAAAATGGATCACCATGGTCTGGCAAGAATGCGACAGCGTGGAGTGACGAGGGGATCTGGCCGATGCTCGACGCTTAGAGGAAAGGCGAGACGCACATATAATCAGATTGCTACTGGTACTATTGGGGTTTGAACTCTTCGCTGGCTTCTGAGGATGGGGACGGAGCGCTTATGGGAATGCCCGAATGCTCTGATCTCGGTTCCTAAATCAATCAATCAATCAATCAATCAATCAATCAATCAATTGACCGGTTTAGGGGTTTAATCAGCTACCACGGCATCAGTACACCGGAAGTTTAAGGGCGAGTGCTCTTAATCCATTCTGTCATGCTGATCACCACTAAAGATCACAGTTTTCAAGAAGATTTACAACCACCATAGACACGTTAAACTTAAACTGTCACAAGAACTGCGTTGAGTGGCCAGATTGGATTATTTCGTAAACAATAATAATACACATGACAACTGCAGAACGAATTAGGGTGGTGGGGGGTGGGGGGGGGGGTAAAATACAAACACACAAATAAACACATATTTTATATACTCCGAGAATAAATTAACAGTTAGAGAAGCTGTTTCAAGCGATGTTTTTATTTTTTTTTCAAGCGGGAGTTTTCTGGCTCGAGCAATGGCGAAGTTGTTCGATTTTACTCAGACGCTATTTTGTCTCTCTAGCCGTGTTCCGGTTTTCTCCGTGAAAATGTCAAGTGTTGATTGTTTCCAGGCCTTTCTTTTTCTTCCGGTTTGAGAGTGTGTTGGCAAACTCAAGGAAAGCGTCGAAGGAGAGAGCCAGGCAATGATTTAATCTCCCACTTGGTGAATTGATGGGCTCTCTTCATTTAAACACAAATGTCTTGTTGGTTATGGGGGGGGGGGGGGGGGGGGGGGCCACGGTAGCCCTATCATTTACATTGTGATTTTTCACAGACATGCTGGCATATTCCATCCTTTACGTTGTCGTGTTTCACAGACTTGCTCGTGTATATTCTCCCCTTTATGTTTTAAGATATGGTCAATATGACGCTTGTGGTCTTTACTTTGCATGACATTTCCTATAGTCTGTTTATAGTCTGTTGTTCCAATATAAAATTCCTTATCTCAGTAACCAACTGAGGGGAAATGATGAGATGTAGCATATAACCTTATCATTATGTCCACACAACAAAAAAGTTTTTGTTCTGGAGATTGTACAGAGATTTCAAAGTTTGTTTATATGCGGTATATAATTTACGGGTCAGAGATGAAGTGCACATTATTAAATGAATTACGTCTTCACACGGAAACATTAACGTTGAATAGTTAATTTTCACGTGGGAATATGATTGACCTTATGACAAGAGCCTCGCGTAGTGGAACGGGGCATTACTTGTTAGCGAGAAATCACTAGTTTTTCACCAAAACATCAAAGAAATGTCGTCGCTTTCCATGATTTAAGTTGCTTTTGGACCTATCAAAGACATATTCCTTGGGTGGGAGTAAATATAAGACGGCAGGAAAAATTTCATAACAATGCAACAGACAGTTTTCAAAATAATTGATCGTGAATGAAGGCATTCATTTCTGGACATACTATAGTACCAGTGTTTGGCTGGGTCAACATGGTAGACCTGGCTAGTTTTAAACATCCGCCTAAATGGGTGCTTAACTACACCACCTCCAGGCCGGCAGTCCAGTGCCTAGCCATTACGACACTGCGGCTCCCATAAATAGAGCACTATAATATAACTACGGTAATAAATGTATTCATTCATTAATTCATTCATTTCAGCAGCATGTCCTTTGCAGAACCTCGCTCCCAAAACAACCGTCCTGAAAACTCGATCATAAGCAAGATGTCCCAGCGTCCCATACACCCATCTGGAGATCATCCACCACATCCTACACCCATCTTCTCTTTTGCCTTCCTCTTCCTCACAAACCCCTCCATATTGTTCTCTCCAAACTGTCAAGACGTTTTAAGTGACCAAAATATTTCAGTTGTCTTTGTTTTATCGTCTTTAATAGCCAACCTTCTTCAATATTCAGTTCTTGAAGTATGGGTGCATTTTTGTTCTTTTCTTTATCAAAGATATTCTTAGAACTAAACTATAACATTTATATTCAAAGACATGTATGCGCTGTTCAGCTTGTTTAGTAAGTTTTCAGGTCTCACGGGCGTATGTTGCAATGGGAAAGATGCATGCTCTTAAATATCTTACTTTTGTAGTTCTGTCTGTCCCACTCCATAATTTATTCAGTTGTTTTAGCAATCTTCTTCTTCTTCTTCTTCTTCTTCTTCTTCTTCTTCTTCTTCTTCTTCTTCTTCTTCTTCTTCTTCTTCTTCTTCTTCTTCTTCTTCTTCTTCTTCTTCTTCTTCTTCTTCTTCGTTCATCCGGAGTTTTTTTTCGGACGTGATTGCGTTGTGCCTGTTTACAGCAGAGCTGCGCTCTTGCGCCGTTAGACCGACACATCCGACTTCTGCGGGCATTTGTTGACCGGGTTAACCTTCCCGGGGGTTTCTTAGGACGTTTGACTCTCACTGTTGTGGTGTTATCCCCCATCGCAGCTGGCCCATATAGAACAGCCAACACATCGGGCATCCTGGTCAGCCCTCAAGGGAAGGCAGGGGCAGACCATGGGCATTCCCCGCCATCCAAGGAGGCTTCCATACTTGCAGAGCCGACACACAGCGCTCTGGTACTTGGCTCACCCAAGGAATCGTCACGTCCTGCACATGGCTGCTTAGCCTCACTTCCGTATATTGGGCCTTCCGTTCACCATAGGCTGTTCCTCCGGAAACCAGAAGAATGCAGTCTGCAGATGACATCCACACAGTGAGCTTTCGATTCAGACTTTCCATATAATGGATTTGCTATCCAAGCAATATTCCATTTCGTGCCACTAGGACACTTTTTCCACCTTTTATGAAGCCCACACAGTGAGCTTTCGATTCGGACTTTTCACTGTAATGGATTTGCTATCCAAGCAATATTCCATTTCGTGTCACTAGGACACTTTTTCCACCTTTTATGAAGCCCACACAGTGAGCTTTTGATTCGGACTTTCCACATAATGGGTTTGCTATCCAAGCAATATTCCATTTCATGCCTCTGGGACGCTTTTGTAATCGACATACCTGTGGTATGAAGTGTGGCAGTCTAAAGACATCTTCATGCACCTTTAGATGTCAACCTGAATGTAGTTAAAGTAAGCTGTAGTCAACTTGAGCTTGTTGACATCTCCATAGAGCTTGTCCTCAAATGAAGCAGGCGTGGGCCAAAATATCTTTCTCTGTTCTGCATATATTGGGCACTCCTGCAGCAAATGTTTAGCTGTCATTTTACCAGTTCTACAATTACATTCATCGGTATCTCCTATCTTTAGTTTATTGAACAAGTGGTGTTTCAGCCTGTTATGTCCTGTGCGGAGTCTGAAGATTGCTACTTGTTCTCTTCGGTCGAGTTTGTAATATGCATCATCCTTCTGGTGGCCTGGATGCTCTGATTCCCATTTGGTTCTATAAGTGCTTTTTATAAACCATTATAGGTTATGTCTATGTCAGGCTGTGGTAGCCGGCCGCCCTCTTTCGCTAGTCTGTCAGCCTCTTCATTTCCAGGTATACTGCAATGTGATGGGATCCACTGTATTACAACTTTTTTGGATTTCTGGCATAGACCATGGAGTGCTGCTCTTAGGTTAGTTAGTTCTGTGCTGTTTTGCACTTCAGTATTGCGACAGCTGACTTTGCATCTGTGAAGATAGCTATTTGCTTCTCTTTATTTTCCTCCATCAAGAGCATTTCTGCTGCAGTTTTCAAAGCCTCTACCTCCGCTTTGAAGTTACTTGAGAATTTTCCAGTTGCCATTGAATGTGTTTTTTTCACTCCATTTTTTAAATTTAGGAGAATTCCTCCTCCTCCATTCTCTATTGAATTTTTGGCTGATCCATCTGTATATGCATGGGTCCAATTGCTGCTTGGGTAATGTTCTTTTATGTAGTTTAGGGTTATTTCTCTTCTTTCAGTTTCATGCTGAGTGTTCTTTTTCTCAATACCAGGAATGTTTTCTATCATCTCAGGCAGTTGCTGCTGTCTCCAAGCTGGGAAGTTGTGTGCATTGTAAATGGGTTTGACTGTTGATATGTTAAGTATAGGATCTGCCCTAATCTTTCGTTTTGCAGTTTCTACAAAGTTGCCACGCTTCAGTCTTCCCTTTCCAAAACCATTAATCCTTTTATACATAGGGTGGTCTGTCAATCTTCTAAATTTTTCTGCTTGTTGCTGGGCTCTGCTATCTCTTCTATCCTGCATTGGTTGTAAACAAGTGATCTTTTCTAGTTCATTAATAGGCGTTGTCTTCAGGCTTCCAGTTATGATTCGCATTCCTTGATTTTGGACTCTTAAAGTTTGACTTAGCTGCTGTTGCCCAAGCTGCAATGCCATATTCCAGTACTGGCCTCACCCGTCCAGTATATAACTTCTTGAGAACTTTCTCATCTGCTCCCCACGTTGTACCAGCAAGCTTTTTCATGATTGCCATTCTCTGCCTTGCTCTTGTTCGATTTTTCTCAACCTGTGTCTTCCATGTCAGGCGACGATCAAAGGTGACACCTAGATAGTTTGGATTTTCTTCATGGCGCAATATTTTTCCATTCAATACCAGCTTAGGTTGCTGAGTTTTATTTGAGAGGGAGAACACTGTGCATGTTGTTTTCTCCTCACTTATCTTCACTAGCCATGATTTTGACCAGTCCTCTAGCGCTAATAAGGCTTGCTGTATTCTGCTGTTAGCTGTACTAATATATTCTTCAGATGTCCATATGGCTAGGTCATCTGCAAAGGAGGATGTGTGTACTCTGGCTGGAACATTTTCTGCGATGTCATTTATATATGCTAGGAATAATGCTGGTGAAAGAATTCCTCCTTGGGGGACACCTTGCTCCAACAGCATCATTTTGCTTGTTTGTCTTTGTACTTTTGTCCTGGCAGTTCTGCTCTCAAGGTAGTGGCTGATCCATTTATACATTTTTCGACAAACATGCATTTTTGCAGTTTTACTTTCAGTCCTTCCTTCCATACTTTATCAAATGCTTTTTCTAAATCTATCCAGACTGCTAGTGTGTGCTTTTTCTCTTGGAAGGCATCCTCTATTTCCTGAGCTATATAGGTTATTTGATCTTCAGTGGATCTGTACTTTCTGAATCCTGCTTGGTGTGGTGTTAAGAGTTTGTTTTCTTCCAGATGCCATGTTAGCCTGCCATTGATAATGCATTCCATTAGTTTTCCTACACAGCTAAGTAGACTGATAGGTCGATAGCCATTTGGTTCTTCCAGGTCTTTTCCTTTCTTTGGGACTGGTATTAGTATAGCTTCCTTCCATGCCTGTGGGACTATTCCTCTCTTCCAGCTGTTATTTAGGACTGCTAGTAGTTTCTTCTTTGCCTTGGTGCCTAGTCCTATTAGCATTTCATTTGTGATTCCATCCTTTCCTGGTGATTTCTTCTTTTTTAGGGTATTCATTGCCTGTTCCATTTCTTCCATTGTTAGATTTGCCATCATATATTCTGCTGCTGTCTCTGTATTAGTATGATGTATCTGTTTGTCTTTGATTGCTTTCTTCTGTTCGGTTGTAATATCAATGTGGTTTGCATTTGCATAGTGTTCCATTAGTGCATTTGCAGCCTTTTTTTCCTGTAAGCAAGGCATTTCCTTGTTTAATTGTTATTTGTTTGTTTCTAGGTCCTTCATTGTTCATGGCTTTCACTAGTTTCCATAGTTTGTTCCATCCCTGTCAAAATTCAGGTTTTCTGTTTTTTTCCCTCCAACAATCTCTTGTTGTTTGATTTACTGTTCTTTTATATTTTACTGAGATGGCTTTGAGAGAGATGTTCGCTTCAATTGTTTGTTCTCTCTCTGCTGTCTTCCTGGCATCTTCAACTTTGTCCTCCAAAACTTTGTAGTTCTTCAGTCCAGTATGGTTTGTAATTTTTCCTCGCTCCTCTTGGAATGGACTCAGTGGCTGCCTGTATTATCGCTCTGTTAGACTTTCCACCATTTGCTTTATGTTGCCATATCGTGTATTTATGTTTTCACAATATTTGTCTGTTAGTATGGCAAATCTGTCCCAATCTGCTCGTTTGTAATTCCAGCGGGGCAAGGGCTTTTGCTCTTGTGGAACATACTCCATATTCATTACAAGCTTGATTGGTCTGTGGTCACTACCTGCTAATTGGTCCAGCACATGGCGATCGATTTTGTGGAGGATGTCTCCTGTGCAGAAAGCTAAGTCTGGAGTAGAAGTGGTAAGCCATCTTCTGGAGTAGAAGTTCGGTGTGTCATCCGCTTTGTTGAGTAGGTGGAGATTTGAGTCTATTTCCCAGTCCTCCAATTCATCTCCTCTTTTGTCAGTATCTGGGTATCCCCATCTTTCTGAACGGCTATTAAAGTCTCCGACAATAATGCAGTTTGTGTCAGTTATTTTCATGTTTGAGAGTGGAATGTCCTTATCTGCAGGGCTATACAGGTTGTAGATTCTTATTTTCACGTCCTTTATCATTATATCAACACCTATAATTTCCGTTTGGTTGTCAGAGATCACAGATACTTCGCTGCAAGGTATTGTATTTCGTGTAAGTATTAGAACTCCTCCTTTGTGTCCTTCGCGGTCGAAACGTGTGGCCTGATATCCTTTGACTGAGAATTTGTGATTGGCGTTGAGGTGTGTCTCTTGAATGCATGCCACATCTATTCTATCTTTATGAAGACGCTGTGTTAGGGAGTCTTTCTTCTTGTAAACTCCTTCGGCATTCCACTGTAGTATGTTGAGTGTCCGGGGTATTTGGTCAATAGCTCTTAACCTACTCCTCTGTGCCTTGACTCCACAGCACAGGGGAAGGTGACCACCAGTAGTCATGGGTGGACCCCCTCGAGGCAGGGGGCCCGGCACTATCGCCGCCTGATAGGACTTCACGGTATTAGCACCATAACGATTAATTTTGATTTGTGACATCATGAATTAAGTTACGTTGCACTGCTTTGTCAAGCCTGTGGCTCAGTACATCCGATTTCGACAAGCATTTATTCGGGATGCTTTCCCTAGCCTTTGACTGTCCCCAGTCTACCTACAAGGCAGCAGGTTTTACGTTGCACTGCTTTGTCAAGCCTGTGGCTCAGTACATCCGATTTCGACAAGCATGTATTCGGGGTGCTTTCCCTAGCCTTTGACTGTCCCCAGTCTACCTACAAGGCAGCAGGTTTGTGTGTCTCTTCGTCTGGTTCCTCTCCCTTGACCAGACCGACATGGGTGGCCCTACCAGTAGCTGTGCTACCGTCGGCATAGCTCTTGGGGTCATTGGGACGCACAAGCCCCTCTACCTCATCACGGTGGACACACAGCAGAGGGGTTTTAGCAATCTATTCTAACAGCTGCTTGTTGGTCTATATAGAGAATTTTTATGAGTTGTACTACGTGTGATGAAAAGCAAATATTCTTCATGATTTTGTAACAGTAATGGAGTACTGGGGTATTATTAGGATCTAGTGGGAAACAGATACAGCACGATTGAGCATTGAGACTGAAAGCGGTGAGAGATGCTCAATCGTGACGTATTGGGTTGGCAAGGGCAGTTAAGATCCGGCCTTTGACTTGAGAGGAAGCTGACTTGTCATCAGAATGAATTAAACTTTGTATATATTAGATCAACCAGTCTTGTTGAGTTCCTGCTCTGTTATAGGACTCGAAATGTTGCCTAAGACCGAGGATTGAACCTGATATAGTCCGGTTGATATAAAAAACAACGCGAAGTAATGCCGAATAACATCGCGGAGAAGATGTTCCATGCTCCAGTTCTATAAGTAACCAGAAACACTTGCGGCACGTTGTGGAACAACTAGTGAACGTAATAAGGCGCACTCAAAAGATGGCCAGTAAATTGTAAAATTCAGTAATCTGTGAATACAGAGGCCAAAAGCCCGCCCAGGGGTGGTCCTCTGTAAGTCTTTTTCAAGACTTGAGATAACAAATAAATTAGCGTCAAGAGGCTTAGTATAACCGTCACTTTTCAGAGTTCACAAATCAAGAGGCTTGTCATAGCCGCCGTTCTGCAGTTTTTTACCGCAAGAGGCTTAACATGGACGGTGCCTGAATTTTAACGTTTTCAAGAGGCTTACCATAGCCGTTGTCTAGAATTATCACTTCCGAAGAGCCACCAAAGCCGCTGCCATACATCGTTCTGATCGTGTCTGATCGATTTGAAACTTGCTGTCTAGACTTCACGGAACTTTGGAAAAAGGGGCAGTCCAGCAGTCCGGTTGTCTGATCGTTGTGAAAAGCCGACCCAGAGTGATCCTGTCTTGAGAGAGCAAGAGTTTGGCAATCCAGCAATTCAGTCTGAACATTTTTTCTTGCAGGTGAGCGAGAAATTTCCAATAGCTCCCTCAAATTGACCCCTTGCCTCCAGTTAAAGTTTCAAGGTTAAATTAAAGACTGTGAGAATTTCTCACCTACAATCAGAACTCGTCCAAGGTTCGTATAATCAGGTCAAAGTAATGGAGGTGATCATGAAATATCAGGACAGCATATAAATACCTCGGTTTTCCGTTGATTGGGCCATATTTTGTTTGAAGCAATCAAACTATCACTAGGCCGTTGGCTGATCCTGATCCCTTTGGGCTTTGTTACTTCTGACTCCCTCTCAAAACGTCGATGATGTACCCCACCCGGGGTGAAAGCAAAGGCTAGAAATCTCAGAAGGGACCCAACCAGGGGTTGAAGATTATCCAGGCATCCCAAGAGAAGTGACGAAATTACCTGGGGGAAGAGACAGACTGCCTGAACTCTGCTACCTGAACTCCGCGACTGATTTTCAGCTGACGCAGGCTCCTGGTGTTCGAACTTAATCTGACGGCGAGTCGAAGAAAGTACGTGCTTGGATCAGGAAACAGAATCAGGGTAAATTGTGTGATTCATAACATAGAAACTGACTGAACTGTTTTACGAAACAAGTGAATTGTGTTTCCTTAAATTAGGAAATTGCAATTGTGTTTCTTGCTCTGTTTAAGAATATTTCAGCATGGCAGATTCATCACGGCACAGTAGAGAATTATTTCGGCTGAGCTCAAGACAAGTTTGTTTTTTTCCAGGTACTAAGAAGCATATAGAAGAAGATATTGTTTTTAGGCTGAGATAGCATAAAGAGTAAAAATGCACCTGAGCAGAGAATTAGGACGCGTGACTGCATGGTTACAGGAATTGAAAGTAGCGGTCGATGAGGTTAATAATTTTGTAGAAAGGTTAAGAAGAAGAACGAATGGATTAGAGACCTATAAATTTAATGTACAGTGCAACAGAGTAGGAGGGAATAACAGGAGACAGCCATTGCTTAATAAAGACAAAAGACAATATGGTTATGACGAACCAAGGCCAAATGCTTATAGGGTAAAAGACGGTGAGAACAGACGTAATGGTGAAATGTCGGACTGGTATAGCAGTTATAAATACAAAAATGGGCGTGAGAGAAACTTTTCAGGGAAATCATGGGACTGGCCCTCTCACAGTGCAACTGCTAGAAAAAGACGTGACGACTGGTTAGAGAAAAGGCAAAGACAATATCTAAACTCAAGTGTAAGAGACAGAGTTGAACCTGTAAATAAAATACAGACTAATCCTAAAATGGTTGCTGAATGTGACTAGTAGACAGGAAAAGGAGACGACGGTATTAGTAAAGAAAAGAAACCGAGAGACACAGACGCAGGCAGGAAATACGATAGAAAGTAGTACGCAGACTCAGGTACAACCAGTCGGCAAGATAACAAAGGGAACTCAAACTGACTTAATAGAAACTCAGTCAAAACCAACTCATTTGACTAAGGGAGACAAAGTTGAAGGTAAGAAAGATAGACATGCGAAAACCAAGGACGAAAGGAAGCCAATGAAGAAAAGTATTAAAGAAAGGAATAGTATGATTGTAAATAGAGGTAGTGCCATGTCAAGTTCTTCAGCTATAGACAGGAAACTAATTCCCAAATGGTGTAGGAATATTAGCTGTCAGAATTCAAGCTACGGAGAAGATATTCCTACAGCCGAATATTATAGTGATGCTGAAACAGATATTATTACTGATGATTCGGAGAATGAGAGTGTTGCACTACGAGCAGATCCTGAATCGAAGCGTGATGTTCCCTCATACGGAGTAGTTGCTGGTAGACAGACGGACAGAGTTTTGGGTAGTGACTCTTTCGAAATAGATACTAGCTTATATGACAAGAAAGTAGGGAAGGCTAAGGGACGAAGACCGAGAAAGAGAAAGAAAGTCAGACGTTTTAAAGATGACTATGGGAGTAGGGCCGACGTGTTTGCAGTAAACTATAATGAGTCTGATGAAGGAACTATTGTCAGTGTGTCATCTGAAGACGAGATGGGAAGGTATAAACGTTACGTAAGGTACACAGGAAACAGTGAGCAGACTGACGCAAATAAAGGAAATAGAAAGAACTCATTTAAGAAGAAGAATAGTGGTAGACAGATAGCGGGAATTTACTCAACGACAGAAAGTGACTTAAGTAAAATAGAAGACCTTAGGACCTTAAGACCTGAGTACTTTAATAAGTTGACAACAGATAGTGAAGATGACATTATAAGAGAAAGACGGGTTAATGTATTGAGAGACAATGAAATATTTAACTTGGACACACTCTATAACGGTTAAAGTTACTTGGGTGAGGAAGGAAAATGGAATAGTTTTGGCTTATAAGAAGAATTGCGATTTGAGCATATAGATATATGAGCTGTCTAAAATAGGCAGATGAATTTTGTTTGGTGTAGCATCGCATGGTACAGGGTAGGCGATGATGTTGTTGATATTTTACGTGGATACGAAATACAGGATATCTGGTTTTTGATTCCGGTGTAGGGAGAGTAAACTAGATAAAATAAGTTTGTCCGGAATGGGATAGGATACAGAGAGTTAATCACGTTGAGTGATGTATAAATGCTGTGATTAAAATAGGGTAGATTCAGGACAGAATTAGTAGAGGGTGAGAGATAAATTAAGTATGAATGTTCGTATTAGAAATGGTTTGACTCAGAGCTATGACGTGATGTCTGAGATAATTTCGCTTGGGAGTTGGAGAAGTAAGTATAGTATGGTTGATAAGTGAACCGAGAGTGTATGGTGAGGAGATATAGGTTGAGGAGGAATTGAGTATCCTGTGTGTAAAATAGCCAGTTGAACGTGTAGAAGTGGATGCTTGAAAAATACGAGTTACGTCGTGCCTGTGGGGAAAGAAGTCTGAGAAAGTTGTTGGGTGCAGAAGTATAGAATGATAGTTACGAGATTAGTAACCGGTTGGAATGAAGTGTGTTTGAGAGATAGTTGATAGTGCTATAAATGAGATATAAGAAAGCAATGAATTGAGAAAGTCCTGTGGTTGTGCGTTGTTAAACGTGAGTATAACGGTAGTCAGACAGCTGTTCGTAGTGTTGAAGGAAGTAGGAGAGAGGTGTGGTGACGTCGCCTAACTGAAATACATAGATAAAATGTAAGAGTGGCGTTGATATGTCTTGTGTCGATGTGTGTAGAGGAGATCAATACGCTTAGGTGGTGGTGAGTGATTGCTGGAATGTTGAGGTGGCGTCTAAAGTGTTTTGTTGTAGTAATAGTATGGAGACGTTAGGTTGTCGCGATGCGAGAGTAGTCGTGAGATAAGAGCGAGGTTGTGTATCATTGTCCGTGTGAATATGAGAAGAGTGGTTGATAAGTGACGTTGATAAACCGTGGAACATAGAGTATGAGAAAATCGAGAGATAGAAAGAAAAGGATTGGAATGTTGTGATGTCTTTTCGTAGAATATCTGACGTTGGAAGGAAATTATGGAAGTTATATGACGAAAACGGAGTTAACATTCTGAATGTTGTTTCATAAAACTTGTTTAGTATTCTTGACAGGGAAATGTCGAAGCAAGAGTGCTTAATACTGAGAAACGAGAAAAGTGAGGTCTGCTGTCAGTTGTAAGTGGCGTGGCTTGCAGTTCTGAAAGTCCCAATAAATGGGAAGAAAGTTGAAAGATACAAACAAAGGTAAACATGCTTAGTTAAATGAATGTTGGAGAACGTGTTCCGAGGAGGGTGACCGGTTTGATTGTCGTCACGATGTAAGAGTGCTAGAAGAGACTTGAGGATAGCTTAGAGTAGTGCAGGAGGATGAAATATTAATTGCGTCGGGTAGACGAGAAAATTAGAAGTAGAATTAGTTGTTTTGGTGAGAGGTCTATAGTAAATAGACAAGTTCTTTTGATGGGAGTAGCGTGGTGGAGATACTGTAGTTAACAGTAGTGATGTTTGGTACAAAGCCATGGGAAACAATTGGTGTGCCGAGCCACAGGTTAAGTAATAAGTAGATGATGGCTGGTACATTGAGATGACATTGGAATAACTGTAGTTTACAGTGCTTGCTTATGAGGATATTTTAGATGTTATAATGTATTAGGAGTTAGGATAGAAAATTGTGAGGGGAGATAATCAATGTTTGACTTCCAGAAAAAGGAACGGTCAGTTGTTGAGTAGTGATTTTGGTTGAGGAGAACAAGTATTGTTCCGCGTTATGATGATCTGTAGATAACAGAAATAGATATATATATGTATATGTATATAAGTATTTTGGCATTAATGCTTGACATTGAATGGTTTTGTTTTATAACAAAATAGGTATGAATTGTAGGAAGAAATATGTGTTACAGTGATTAATGAGGCCAATGAGGATGGGCCACTGTACGTAGTTAATTGTAAAGGGAATTATTTTTTTTGAAAACCTTCTCTTTAGCAAGAAGACAATTGTTTTGTGGAGTCTGAGTGTTGATGCCTCATGTATAAAATGTTTTTTTTGCTTGATTTGGTCCCGTAAAATGATTGTTATTATTTTAGAATAGGGTTATTGTGTTCTTAGACTTTTATGTATAAACTACTGGTCCGTAAAAGAGACCAGTAGTAGTAGGTAACAATAGATTAGGATGTATGTTGTATTATTTTAATCATCGTCACCATCATCATCACTATCATCATCATACTTTTAGTTGAGTTGCGGGGAAACATAAATGATTGTTACAAAAATTTGGGGGGGGGGTTTGATGTCCTGTTGTGATTTTATTTCGCTGTTTTGTATGTTAAATAGGAGTTAATTTAGTTATGTTTAAATTACAGGGTTTTGTCTAGAATAAAGACAATACAGGGGGCTTTAATTAGGACCCTTCGTTCAGAAAAGAGTTAATAAAACTACGGAGAGCTAATAGAGAGACACAAATTCTCTTTGTGAAGAGTAAGTTCATGGGTATTTTGTGGCGGTGATAATCAGCATAATGGTTATGAAGTGCTGGAAGCATAAGACGAGCTTACTACACAAGTAAAATGGTTATGGGAAACTTTAGAGATACACTAAAGTAAGCATTAATTAGAAATATATGGGATTAGAAGCAACATGGGAGAAGAAAAGATTAATGAATATATTCAGTGGGGTAAAGCTGAGAAAAGTTTTGAACATAGTTTCCGGGGGGTCAGAAGAGCCATGATATACACGAGATTGCTGGGTTATAGAAGAATAAGAAAATTACCCCAGACGAAGAGTAAACATGAATTGGATCCATGTTTGACTAGACACTGTGGATAACAGAATAATAGTAAAGGGGTGTAAGTGTGTTAATGAGAAATGAACATAGTGGAGACATAATGACATGGGGTTTTTAGAGGATCCGTATTATATGGACTGAGATAAGGTTGATTGCAAGCAGTCACAGACAGGAGTTGGAAGAAGTTATTGTTGCTGTTGATGACGGCATAAAGGGAGGTTTTAGTAGATATGCCCATAAGAAATGGACATTAAGAGAGAATTTTTGACTGAGGTATAGGAGAAGATTAGTTATGTGAGGTGATGTGTATAATGTTGGAAGAGGTCTTAAAGGATAATAAATTTTTTTTAATTGTGTCCTCGGGATATTGTTTTGTGGTTGACATTACAACGAGAGGTTGAAGTAAGGTTCAGAGACATAAAAGTAGTAGTGTCTGTAAAATATTGACAATTGGATGTGAATAATGTTTTTGATGCTGTAGATAGCAGCGTAAACGTTTACCATAATGAGTGGTAAAGGTGTGTGATTTAGGTGAGTGTGGTTTTAGACTTTATTACATAAAGTCTCAAATGACATAGGAGGGTAAAGGAGTATGGTTTGGTAAAGGGGGTGTGTGATGTAGCTGAGTGTGGTCTTTGTGTGGAAGAGTTCTACTGCTTCTTTTAAATACCGGTGGCCACCGATTCTTTGTCTTCCTATCGTGTGAAAGTAATTTCAGGTTAGTTGAAAGTGGGGGATTAGTAGCGTTGGTGATAAAAATAAGGAGTTGGTGTTAGCGTTTGAAATTTTAAGCAGATTGCTTATGAAGAGAAGAAGGAGTATTTAAGAAGACGTGTTATGATGTTATGATATGTTGTATAAAGTTGAGATTTAAAGGTTATATGTAAATATGTTTGTTTGAAGGCCGGAAACGAAGAAGAAGTGGGTTGATATATAGCAGGGGAAAGAGTTAAAGAATAGAATATTTACTTAAGATGGAGTTGGTTTGGGGAAGGTTAGAGGAACTGTGAGAGATAAGGAAAAAGAGGGAGTAGAGTAAGGGGATTAGGAGTAAAGATTTTTCCTTTATAAGGAAAAGTCTTTAATAAACATGGGGAGGTGTAACAGTAATGGAGTACTGGGGTATTATTAGGATCTAGTGGGAAACAGCTACAGCACGATTGAGCATTGAGACTGAAAGCGGTGAGAGATGCTCAATCGTGACGTATTGGGTTGGCAAGGGCAGTTAACATCAGGCCTTTGACTTGAGAGGAAGCTGACTTGTCATCAGAATGAATTAAACTTTGTATATATTAGATCAACCAGTCTTGTTGAGTTCCTGCTCTGTTATAATTTCCCAAAGTTTCTGATGTTGTACACAGTCAAATGCCTTTGAATAATCCACAAAACATGAGGATATGCTTACATGAAATTCTCTGCACCTCTCTATAATTAAACTCATGTTGAGTATGTGATCTCTTGCTCCTATTCCTTGTCTAAATCCAGCTTGAACTACGTTAATCTCTTCTTCCATTTTCTTACGAAGTCTTCCTATTATGATTTTTAGTAGAATTGTACTTGCATGACTGATCAGGTTAACAATTTTATAGTTGGCGCATAATTTCGGGTTGCCCTTTTTTGGTATTGGAATAAATGTATATTTGCTAGAAACAACTCATGATTGATCGTATCTTTAGCGTAATATACGCAGACAACACCCAGTGACAGATGGTCAGTGTTGACCAGGTGCAGAGATCATCCAGTGACAGATGGCCAGTGTTGACCATGTGCAGACATCATCCAGTGACAGATGGTGATTGTTGACCAGGTGCAGACATCATCCAGTGACAGATGGCCAGTGTTGACCAGGTGCAGACATCATCTAGTGGCAGATGGTCAGTGTTGACCAGGTGCAGACATCATCTAGTGACAGATGGTGATTGTTGACCAGGTGCAGACATCATCCAGTGACAGATGGTGATTGTTGACCAGGTGCAGACATCATCCAGTGACAGATGGCCAGTGTTGACCAGGTGCAGACATCATCTAGTGACAGATGGTCAGTGTTGACCAGGTGCAGACATCATCCAGTGACAGATGGTGATTGTTGACCAGGTGCAGACATCATCTAGTGACAGATGGCCAGAGTTGACCAGGTGCAGACATCATCCAGTGACAGATGGCCAGTTGTTGACCAGGTGCAGACATCATCTAGTGACAGATGGTCAGTGTTGACCAGGTGCAGGACATCATCCAGTGACAGATGGTGATGGTTGACCAGGTGCAGACATCATCCAGTGACAGATGACCAGTGTTGACCAGGTGCAGACATCATCCAGTGACAGATTGGTGATTGTTGACCAGGTGCAGACATCATCCAGTGACAGATGGTGATTGTTGACCAGGTGCAGACATCATCCAGTGACAGATGGTGATTGTTGACCAGGTGCAGACATCATCCAGTGACAGATGGCCAGTGTTGACCAGGTGCAGACATCATCCAGTGACAGATGGTGATTGTTGACCAGGTGCAGACATCATCCAGTGACAGATGGTGATTGTTGACAGGTGCAGACATCATCCAGTGACAGATGGTGATTGTTGACAGGTGCAGACATCATCCAGTGACAGATGGTCAGTGTTGACCAGGTGCAGACATCTCCAGTGACAGATGGTGATTGTTGACCAGGTGCAGACATCATCTAGTGACAGATGGTCAGTGTTGACCAGGTGCAGACATCATCCAGTGACAGATGGTGATTGTTGACCAGGTGCAGACATCATCCAGTGACAGATGGTCAGTGTTGACCAGGTGCAGACATCATCCAGTGACAGATGGTGATTGTTGACCAGGTGCAGACATCATCCAGTGACAGATGGTGATTGTTGACCAGGTGCAGACATCATCTAGTGACAGATGGCCAGAGTTGACCAGGTGCAGACATCATCCAGTGACAGATGGCCAGTGTTGACCAGGTGCAGACATCATCTAGTGACAGATGGTCAGTGTTGACCAGGTGCAGACATCATCCAGTGACAGATGGTGATTGTTGACCAGGTGCAGACATCATCCAGTGACAGATGACCAGTGTTGACCAGGTGCAGACATCATCCAGTGACAGATGGTGATTGTTGACCAGGTGCAGACATCATCCAGTGACAGATGGTGATGTTGACCAGGTGCAGACATCATCCAGTGACAGATGGTGATTGTTGACCAGGTGCAGACATCATCCAGTGACAGATGACCAGTGTTGACCAGGTGCAGACATCATCCAGTGACAGATGGTGATTGTTGACCAGGTGCAGACATCATCCAGTGACAGATGGTGATTGTTGACCAGGTGCAGACATCATCCAGTGACAGATGGTGATTGTTGACAGGTGCAGACATCATCCAGTGACAGATGGCCAGTGTTGACCAGGTGCAGACATCATCCAGTGACAGATGGTGATTGTTGACCAGGTGCAGACATCATCCAGTGACAGATGGTGATTGTTGACCAGGTGCAGACATCATCCAGTGACAGATGGTGATTGTTGACCAGGTGCAGACATCATCCAGTGACAGATGGTCAGTGTTGACCAGGTGCAGACATCTCCAGTGACAGATGGTGATTGTTGACCAGGTGCAGACATCATCTAGTGACAGATGGTCAGTGTTGACCAGGTGCAGACATCATCCAGTGACAGATGGTGATTGTTGACCAGGTGCAGACATCATCCAGTGACAGATGGTCAGTGTTGACCAGGTGCAGACATCATCCAGTGACAGATGGTGATTGTTTGACCAGGTGCAGACATCATCCAGTGACAGATGGTGATTGTTGACCAGGTGCAGACATCATCTAGTGACAGATGGCCAGAGTTGACCAGGTGCAGACATCATCCAGTGACAGATGGCCAGTGTTGACCAGGTGCAGACATCATCTAGTGACAGATGGTCAGTGTTGACCAGGTGCAGACATCATCCAGTGACAGATGGTGATTGTTGACCAGGTGCAGACATCATCCAGTGACAGATGACCAGTGTTGACCAGGTGCAGACATCATCCAGTGACAGATGGTGATTGTTGACCAGGTGCAGACATCATCCAGTGACAGATGGTGATTGTTGACCAGGTGCAGACATCATCCAGTGACAGATGGTGATTGTTGACCAGGTGCAGACATCATCCAGTGACAGATGGTGATTGTTGACCAGGTGCAGACATCATCCAGTGACAGATGGTGATTGTTGACCAGGTGCAGACATCATCCAGTGACAGATGGTCAGTGTTGACCAGGTGCAGACATCTCCAGTGACAGATGGTGATTGTTGACCAGGTGCAGACATCATCTAGTGACAGATGGTCAGTGTTGACCAGGTGCAGACATCATCCAGTGACAGATGGTGATTGTTGACCAGGTGCAGACATCATCCAGTGACAGATGGTCAGTGTTGACCAGGTGCAGACATCATCCAGTGACAGATGGTGATTGTTGACCAGGTGCAGACATCATCCAGTGACAGATGGTGATTGTTGACCAGGTGCAGACATCATCTAGTGACAGATGGCCAGAGTTGACCAGGTGCAGACATCATCCAGTGACAGATGGCCAGTGTTGACCAGGTGCAGACATCATCTAGTGACAGATGGTCAGTGTTGACCAGGTGCAGACATCATCCAGTGACAGATGGTGATTGTTGACCAGGTGCAGACATCATCCAGTGACAGATGACCAGTGTTGACCAGGTGCAGACATCATCCAGTGACAGATGGTGATTGTTGACCAGGTGCAGACATCATCCAGTGACAGATGGTGATTGTTGACCAGGTGCAGACATCATCCAGTGACAGATGGTGATTGTTGACCAGGTGCAGACATCATCCAGTGACAGATGACCAGTGTTGACCAGGTGCAGACATCATCCAGTGACAGATGGTGATTGTTGACCAGGTGCAGACATCATCCAGTGACAGATGGTGATTGTTGACCAGGTGCAGACATCATCCAGTGACAGATGGTGATTGTTGACAGGTGCAGACATCATCCAGTGACAGATGGCCAGTGTTGACCAGGTGCAGACATCATCCAGTGACAGATGGTGATTGTTGACCAGGTGCAGACATCATCCAGTGACAGATGGTGATTGTTGACCAGGTGCAGACATCATCCAGTGACAGATGGTGATTGTTGACCAGGTGCAGACATCATCCAGTGACAGATGGTCAGTGTTGACCAGGTGCAGACATCTCCAGTGACAGATGGTGATTGTTGACCAGGTGCAGACATCATCTAGTGACAGATGGTCAGTGTTGACCAGGTGCAGACATCATCCAGTGACAGATGGTGATTGTTGACCAGGTGCAGACATCATCCAGTGACAGATGGTCAGTGTTGACCAGGTGCAGACATCATCCAGTGACAGATGGTGATTGTTGACCAGGTGCAGACATCATCCAGTGACAGATGGTGATTGTTGACCAGGTGCAGACATCATCTAGTGACAGATGGCCAGAGTTGACCAGGTGCAGACATCATCCAGTGACAGATGGCCAGTGTTGACCAGGTGCAGACATCATCTAGTGACAGATGGTCAGTGTTGACCAGGTGCAGACATCATCCAGTGACAGATGGTGATTGTTGACCAGGTGCAGACATCATCCAGTGACAGATGACCAGTGTTGACCAGGTGCAGACATCATCCAGTGACAGATGGTGATTGTTGACCAGGTGCAGACATCATCCAGTGACAGATGGTGATTGTTGACCAGGTGCAGACATCATCCAGTGACAGATGGTGATTGTTGACCAGGTGCAGACATCATCCAGTGACAGATGGTGATTGTTGACCAGGTGCAGACATCATCCAGTGACAGATGGTGATTGTTGACCAGGTGCAGACATCATCCAGTTACAGATGGTCAGTGTTGACCAGGTGCAGTCATCTCCAGTGACAGATGGTGATTGTTGACCAGGTGCAGACATCATCTAGTGACAGATGGTCAGTGTTGACCAGGTGCAGACATCATCCAGTGACAGATGGTGATTGTTGACCAGGTGCAGACATCATCCAGTGACAGATGGTCAGTGTTGACCAGGTGCAGACATCATCCAGTGACAGATGGTGATTGTTGACCAGGTGCAGACATCATCCAGTGACAGATGGTGATTGTTGACCAGGTGCAGACATCATCTAGTGACAGATGGCCAGAGTTGACCAGGTGCAGACATCATCCAGTGACAGATGGCCAGTGTTGACCAGGTGCAGACATCATCTAGTGACAGATGGTCAGTGTTGACCAGGTGCAGACATCATCCAGTGACAGATGGTGATTGTTGACCAGGTGCAGACATCATCCAGTGACAGATGACCAGTGTTGACCAGGTGCAGACATCATCCAGTGACAGATGGTGATTGTTGACCAGGTGCAGACATCATCCAGTGACAGATGGTGATTGTTGACCAGGTGCAGACATCATCCAGTGACAGATGGTGATTGTTGACCAGGTGCAGACATCATCCAGTGACAGATGGCCAGTGTTGACCAGGTGCAGACATCATCCAGTGACAGATGGTGATTGTTGACCAGGTGCAGACATCATCCAGTGACAGATGGTGATTGTTGACCAGGTGCAGACATCATCCAGTGACAGATGGTGATTGTTGACCAGGTGCAGACATCATCCAGTGACAGATGGTCAGTGTTGACCAGGTGCAGACATCTCCAGTGACAGATGGTGATTGTTGACCAGGTGCAGACATCATCTAGTGACAGATGGTCAGTGTTGACCAGGTGCAGACATCATCCAGTGACAGATGGTGATTGTTGACCAGGTGCAGACATCATCCAGTGACAGATGGTGATTGTTGACCAGGTGCAGACATCATCCAGTGACAGATGACCAGTGTTGACCAGGTGCAGACATCATCCAGTGACAGATGGTGATTGTTGACCAGGTGCAGACATCATCCAGTGACAGATGGTGATTGTTGACCAGGTGCAGACATCATCCAGTGACAGATGGTGATTGTTGACCAGGTGCAGACATCATCCAGTGACAGATGGCCAGTGTTGACCAGGTGCAGACATCATCCAGTGACAGATGGTGATTGTTGACCAGGTGCAGACATCATCCAGTGACAGATGGTGATTGTTGACCAGGTGCAGACATCATCCAGTGACAGATGGTGATTGTTGACCAGGTGCAGACATCATCCAGTGACAGATGGTCAGTGTGACCAGGTGCAGACATCTCCAGTGACAGATGGTGATTGTTGACCAGGTGCAGACATCATCTAGTGACAGATGGTCAGTGTTGACCAGGTGCAGACATCATCCAGTGACAGATGGTGATTGTTGACCAGGTGCAGACATCATCCAGTGACAGATGGTCAGTGTTGACCAGGTGCAGACATCATCCAGTGACAGATGGTGATTGTTGACCAGGTGCAGACATCATCCAGTGACAGATGGTGATTGTTGACCAGGTGCAGACATCATCTAGTGACAGATGGCCAGAGTTGACCAGGTGCAGACATCATCCAGTGACAGATGGCCAGTGTTGACCAGGTGCAGACATCATCTAGTGACAGATGGTCAGTGTTGACCAGGTGCAGACATCATCCAGTGACAGATGGTGATTGTTGACCAGGTGCAGACATCATCCAGTGACAGATGACCAGTGTTGACCAGGTGCAGACATCATCCAGTGACAGATGGTGATTGTTGACCATGTGCAGACATCATCCAGTGACAGATGGCCAGTGTTGACCAGGTGCAGACATCATCCAGTGACAGATGGCTAGTGTTGACCAGGTGCAGACATAATCCAGTGACAGATGGTGATTGTTGACCAGGTGCAGACATCATCCAGTGACAGATGGTGATTGTGGACCAGGTGCAGACATCATCCAGTGACAGATGGTGATTGTTGACCAGGTGCAGACATCATCCAGTGACAGATGGCCAGTGTTGACCAGGTGCAGACATCATCCAGTGACAGATGGCCAGTGTTGACCAGGTGCAGACATCATCCAGTGACAGATGGTGATTGTTGACCAGGTGCAGACATCATCCAGTGACAGATGGTGATTGTTGACCAGGTGCAGACATCATCCAGTGACAGATGGTGATTGTTGACCAGGTGCAGACATCATCCAGTGACAGATGGTGATTGTTGACCAGGTGCAGACATCATCCAGTGACAGATGGTCAGTGTTGACCAGGTGCAGACATCATCCAGTGACAGATGGTGGTTGTTGACCAGGTGCAGACATCATCTAGTGACAGATGGTCAGTGTTGACCAGGTGCAGACATCATCCAGTGACAGATGGTGATTGTTGACCAGGTGCAGACATCATCCAGTGACAGATGGTCAGTGTTGACCAGGTGCAGACATCATCCAGTGACAGATGGTGATTGTTGACCAGGTGCAGACATCATCCAGTGACAGATGGTGATTGTTGACCAGGTGCAGACATCATCTAGTGACAGATGGCCAGAGTTGACCAGGTGCAGACATCATCCAGTGACAGATGGCCAGTGTTGACCAGGTGCAGACATCATCTAGTGACAGATGGTCAGTGTTGACCAGGTGCAGACATCATACAGTGACAGATGGTGATTTTTGACCAGGTGCAGACATCATCCAGTGACAGATGACCAGTGTTGACCAGGTGCAGACATCATCCAGTGACAGATGGTGATTGTTGACCAGGTGCAGACATCATCCAGTGACAGATGGCCAGTGTTGACCAGGTGCAGACATCATCCAGTGACAGATGGCTAGTGTTGACTAGGTGCAGACATAATCCAGTGACAGATGGTGATTGTTGACCAGGTGCAGACATCATCCAGTGACAGATGGTGATTGTTGACCAGGTGCAGACATCATCCAGTGACAGATGGCCAGTGTTGACCAGGTGCAGACATCATCTAGTGACAGATGGTCAGTGTTGACCAGGTGCAGACATCATCCAGTGACAGATGGCCAGTGTTGACCAGGTGCAGACATCATCTAGTGACAGATGGTCAGTGTTGACCAGGTGCAGACATCATCCAGTGACAGATGGTGATTGTTGACCAGGTGCAGACATCATCCAGTGACAGATGACCAGTGTTGACCAGGTGCAGACATAATCCAGTGACAGATGGTGATTGTTGACCAGGTGCAGACATCATCCAGTGACAGATGGTGATTGTGGACCAGGTGCAGACATCATCCAGTGACAGATGGTGATTGTTGACCAGGTGCAGACATCATCCAGTGACAGATGGCCAGTGTTGACCAGGTGCAGACATCATCCAGTGACAGAGGCCAGTGTTGACCAGGTGCAGACATCATCCAGTGACAGATGGTGATTGTTGACCAGGTGCAGACATCATCCAGTGACAGATGGTGATTGTTGACCAGGTGCAGACATCATCCAGTGACAGATGGTGATTGTTGACCAGGTGCAGACATCATCCAGTGACAGATGGTGATTGTTGACCAGGTGCAGACATCATCCAGTGGACAGATGGTCAGTGTTGACCAGGTGCAGACATCATCCAGTGACAGATGGTGGTTGTTGACCAGGTGCAGACATCATCTAGTGACAGATGGTCAGTGTTGACCAGGTGCAGACATCATCCAGTGACAGATGGTGATTGTTGACCAGGTGCAGACATCATCCAGTGACAGATGGTCAGTGTTGACCAGGTGCAGACATCATCCAGTGACAGATGGTGATTGTTGACCAGGTGCAGACATCATCCAGTGACAGATGGTGATTGTTGACCAGGTGCAGACATCATCTAGTGACAGATGGCCAGAGTTGACCAGGTGCAGACATCATCCAGTGACAGATGGCCAGTGTTGACCAGGTGCAGACATCATCTAGTGACAGATGGTCAGTGTTGACCAGGTGCAGACATCATACAGTGACAGATGGTGATTGTTGACCAGGTGCAGACATCATCCAGTGACAGATGACCAGTGTTGACCAGGTGCAGACATCATCCAGTGACAGATGGTGATTGTTGACCAGGTGCAGACATCATCCAGTGACAGATGGCCAGTGTTGACCAGGTGCAGACATCATCCAGTGACAGATGGCTAGTGTTTGACTAGGTGCAGACATAATCCAGTGACAGATGGTGATTGTTGACCAGGTGCAGACATCATCCAGTGACAGATGGTGATTGTTGACCAGGTGCAGACATCATCCAGTGACAGATGGCCAGTGTTGACCAGGTGCAGACATCATCTAGTGACAGATGGTCAGTGTTGACCAGGTGCAGACATCATCCAGTGACAGATGGCCAGTGTTGACCAGGTGCAGACATCATCTAGTGACAGATGGTCAGTGTTGACCAGGTGCAGACATCATCCAGTGACAGATGGTGATTGTTGACCAGGTGCAGACATCATCCAGTGACAGATGGCCAGTGTTGACCAGGTGCAGACATCATCTAGTGACAGATGGTCAGTGTTAACCATGTGCAGACATCATCCAGTGACAGATGGTCAGTGTTGACCAGGTGCAGACATCATACAGTGACAGATGGCCAGTGTTGACCATGTGCAGACATCATCCAGTGACAGATGGTGATTGTTGACCAGGTGCAGACATCATCCAGTGACAGATGGCCAGTGTTGACCAGGTGCAGACATCATCTAGTGACAGATGGTCAGTGTTGACCAGGTGCAGACATCATCTAGTGACAGATGGTGATTGTTGACCAGGTGCAGACATCATCCAGTGACAGATGGTGATTGTTGACCAGGTGCAGACATCATCCAGTGACAGATGGCCAGTGTTGACCAGGTGCAGACATCATCTAGTGACAGATGGTCAGTGTTGACCAGGTGCAGACATCATCCAGTGACAGATGGCCAGTGTTGACCAGGTGCAGACATCATCTAGTGACAGATGGTCAGTGTTGACCAGGTGCAGACATCATCCAGTGACAGATGGTGATTGTTGACCAGGTGCAGACATCATCCAGTGACAGATGACCAGTGTTGACCAGGTGCAGACATCATCCAGTGACAGATGACAGTGTTGACCAGGTGCAGACATCATCCAGTGACAGATGGTGATTGTTGACCAGGTGCAGACATCATCCAGTGACAGATGGCCAGTGCTGACCAGATGCAGACATAATCCAGTGACAGATGGCCAGTGTTGACCAGGTGCAGACATCATCCAATGACAGATGGTGATTGTTGACCAGGTGCAGACATCATCTAGTGACAGATGGTGATTGTTGACCATGTGCAGACATCATCCAGTGACAGATGGTCAGTGTTGACCAGGTGCAGACATCATCCAGTGACAGATGGTGATTGTTGACCAGGTGCAGACATCATCCAGTGACAGATGGCCAGTGTTGACCAGGTGCAGACATCATCCAGTGACAGATGGTGATTGTTGACCAGGTGCAGACATCATCCAGTGACAGATGGCCAGTGTTGACCAGGTGCAGACATCATCTAGTGACAGATGGTCAGTGTTGACCAGGTGCAGACATCATCTAGTGACAGATGGTGATTGTTGACCAGGTGCAGACATCATCCAGTGACAGATGGTGATTGTTGACCAGGTGCAGACATCATCCAGTGACAGATGGCCAGTGTTGACCAGGTGCAGACATCATCTAGTGACAGATGGTCAGTGTTGACCAGGTGCAGACATCATCCAGTTACAGATGGTGATTGTTGACCAGATGCAGACATCATCTAGTGACAGATGGCCAGAGTTGACCAGGTGCAGACATCATCCAGTGACAGATGGCCAGTGTTGACCAGGTGCAGACATCATCTAGTGACAGATGGTCAGTGTTGACCAGGTGCAGACATCATCCAGTGACAGATGGTGATTGTTGACCAGGTGCAGACATCATCCAGTGACAGATGACCAGTGTTGACCAGGTGCAGACATCATCCAGTGACAGATGGTGATTGCTGACCAGGTGCAGACATCATCCAGTGACAGATGGCCAGTGTTGACCAGGTGCAGACATCATCCAGTGACAGATGGCCAGTGTTGACCAGGTGCAGACATCATCCAGTGACAGATGGGGATTGTTGACCAGGTGCAGACATCATCCAGTGACAGATGGTGATTGTTGACCAGGTGCAGACATCATCCAGTGACAGATGGTGATTGTTGACCAGGTGCAGGACTCATCCAGTGACAGATGGTGATTGTTTGACCAGGATGCAGACATCATCCAGTGACAGATGGTCAGTGTTGACCAGGTGCAGACATCATCCAGTGACAGATGTGATTGTTGACAGGTGCAGACATCATCTCAGTGACCGATGGTCATTGTTGACCAGGTGCAGACATCATCCAGTGACAGATGGTGAGTGTTGACCAGTGCAGACATCATCCAGTGACAGATGTTCAGTGTTGACCAGGTGCAGACATCATCCAGTGACAGATGGTCATTGGTGACCAGGTGCAGAAATCATCACAGTGACAGATGGTGATTTGTTGACCAGGTCGCAGACATCATCCAGTGGACAGATGGTGATTGTTGACCATGTGCAGACATCATCCAGTGACAGATGGCCAGTGTTGACCAGGTGCAGACGTAATCTAGTGAGCAGATGGTCAGTGTTGACCAGGTGGCAGACATCATCCAGTGACAGATGGTGATTGTTGACCAGGTGCAGAATCATCCAGTGAACAGGAAGTGACAGGCAGACATCATCCGTACGTGGTTTAGACCAGGTGCAGACATCATCCAGTGACAGATGGTGATTGCTTGACCAGGTGCAGACATCATCCAGTCACAGATGGCCAGTGTTGACCAGGTGCAGACTCATCCAGTGACAGATGGCCAGTGTTGACCAGGTGCAGACATCATCCAGTGACAGATGGTGATTGTTGACCAGGTGCAGACATCATCCAGTGACAGATGGTGATTGTTGACCAGGTGCAGACATCATCCAGTGACAGATGGCCAGTGTTGACCAGGTGCAGACATCATCCAGTGACAGATGGTGATTGTTGACCAGATGCAGACATCATCCAGTGACAGATGGTCAGTGTTGACCAGGTGCAGACATCATCCAGTGACAGATGGTGATTGTTGACCAGGTGCAGACATCATCTAGTGACAGATGGTCAGTGTTGACCAGGTGCAGACATCATCCAGTGACAGATGGTGATTGTTGACCAGGTGCAGACATCATCCAGTGACAGATGTTCAGTGTTGACCAGGTGCAGACATCATCCAGTGACAGATGGTGATTGTTGACCAGGTGCAGACATCATCCAGTGACAGATGGTGATTGTTGACCAGGTGCAGACATCATCTAGTGACAGATGGCCAGAGTTGACCAGGTGCAGACATCATCCAGTGACAGATGGCCAGTTGTTGACCAGGTGCAGACGATCATCTAGTGACAGATGGTCAGTGTTGACCAGGTGCAGACATCATCCAGTGACAGATGGTGATTGTTGACCAGGTGCAGACATTCATCCAGTGACAGATGACCAGTGTTGACCAGGTGCAGACATCATCCAGTGACAGATGGTGATTGTTGACAGGTGCAGACATCATCCAGTGACAGATGGGCCAGTGTTGACCAGGTGCAGACATCATCCAGTGACAGATGGTCCAGTGTTGACCAGGTGCAGACATCATCCAGTGACAGATGGTGATTGTTGACCAGGTGCAGACATCATCCAGTGACAGATGGTGATTGTTGACCAGGTGCAGACATCATCCAGTGACAGATGGCCAGTGTTGACAGGTGTCAGACATCATCCAGTGACAGATGGTGATTGTTGACCAGGTGGCAGACATCATCCAGTGACAGAAGGTCAGTGTTTGACCAGGTGCAGGACATCATCCAGTGACAGATGGTGATTGTTGACCAGGTGCAGACATCATCTAGTGACAGATGGTCAGTGTTGACCAGGTGCAGACATCATCCAGTGACAGATGGTCGATTGTTGACCAGAGTGCAGACCTCAATCCAGTGACAGATGGTCAGTGTTGACCAGGTGCAGACATCATCCAGTGACAGGATTGTGATTGTTGACCAGGTGCAGACATCATCCAGTGACAGATGGTTGATTGTTGACCAGGTGCAGACATCATCCAGTGACAGATGGTGATTGTTGACCAGGTGCAGACATCATCCAGTGACAGGTGGTGATTGTTGACCATGTGCAGACATCATCCAGTGACAGATGGTGATTGTTTGACCAGGTGCAGACATCATCCAGTGACAGATGGTGATTGTTGACCAGGTGCAGACATCATCCAGTGACAGATGGTGATTGTTGACCAGGTGCAGACATCATCCAGTGACAGATGACCAGTGAAAAGATCCAAATAGTCCAAACATTCAACAATAATGGATTCATTTGAAAGACTTCGTCCTACTACCATGAAACCAGGTCAATGGTTAAGTCGAAGGAGTTCCAACTTGTAGTCAGCGATGTGAAACATAACCACATGTGTGATAGTAATGTGATATATGATAGTTATGAATGTGTTATTAGCTAGCCATCTCTGTATCTTATGCAATAAGTCATTATCATTGAATGTAAGAAAGAGAATGCTGAAGTGCTATATACAACATGTTTTGCTTTATGGCAGTTAATCTTGGAATGTAAATGAACATATTAGGAAGAACTTGGAAGCAACAGAGATGTGGTTCCTGAGACGAATGTTGCGAATTCCTGAGGACTGGCAGAGTAACTTACGATGGTCACCTGAAAGAGGCTACTGAAACTAGAATATAATATACAACAATAAGAAAGAGAAAAACAGCTTTCTTTGGACATGTGAAGACAAGAGAGGCATTGGAGAACATCGTGACGACTGGAAAGATCGAGGGGAAGTGAAGCAGAGGCCGACCAATAGAAATGATGCTGAATCGATTGAGACAGTGGAATTGAGGAATATCAGCAAGGTTGATTCAGAAAGCCAAAGACCGAGATATGTGGAGAAACATGAACGCCTACGAGAGCTTGCAGGGCACTTGATGACTTGATGATGATGATAATGATGATGATGATGATGATGATGATGATGATGATGATGATGATGATGATGATGATGATGATGATGATGATGATGATGATGATGATGATGATGATGATGATGACAATGCATTATCAGTCCTATGGGTGTCAATCGACCCAGTGTGACTTCCGCACCTATTGAATCAACTTTTTTGTGAGGTATGAATGGCATGATCCTGTCTCATCAGGATACTGTCTTTTTAGGATTATGTGAGTGGGACTGGGAAAGTTGGAAGGATGTTGTGTGCGTAACGAGAAAAGGTCTACCTGGCCTAGGGGTTAGCGACTTTCTCCGTAATCCCGTATACTCCCGTGAATAACGTGACGTGCGTAAGAATTGGTGGCGGTTCTCTCCGCGTCGGTAACTTACGGGGTATGTGAACCGGTCGCTCAGAAAGCAACGGCAAACTATGAGCGTAATCTTGCCAAGTAATCAACAATCAGCTGAAAGATGCTGATATTGACAGCGATGTCCTGTAAAGGATATGCGAACAACAACAACAACAACAACAACAACAACAACAACAACAACAACAACAACAACAACAACAACAACAACAACAACAAACGAGAAAATGTTTGGTCATAGAGAAAGCGAGAAACGCGGGACACGAGAGTTATCGATTGAGAACAAATCAGGACGTTCAAGGGTCTGGGGTCAGAGGTCGAGCTAGGTGCATGTGTTACCCCAAATTGAGGAGCGGCTGGCCGAGTGACTTGATTGCCGGGTTCACCATCAGAAGGTCTGGGTACGAATCCTGGGTTAGTTGTGGATTTATTTTTTTTTCCCCTATCGGGACAAAATAAAAACCCTGACCTGCGCAATTCGCGGCGACTGCACTAGCCAGGCAGTCTTAATTCCTCAGGACTCAAGATCCCCCTTCGCCCCTGTCCTATACCGCTAGGTACAATCTATAGGTCACTATAGGCAGTGCAGTAGATGACAGAATCATGTGGCGAGAGCAACTGAACTGTTCCATAATTCAGTTTGTGATTAGATTTCACCACGTATTGGAGACATATTTGACTTCTGGTCAATCGTAGTCTGTGGGACACCTATTCAGACGTAACCATGAATTTGTTATCTACTTTCAGTTGATTAGATTTCACCAAGTAGCAATGTATTGGAGACGTATTTGACTTCTAGTCAATCGCAATTTGTGAATCACATATTCTGACGTTGTTGGTGAGTGAATCAACTACCGACGTTGTAGCAGTCGGGACATTCCTATACAAGCTCCGTCTTCATCTTCAACAACCATTGATATTGTTGGTGACTAGCGCCCCATTTGTTGATGGTTGGGCTGCTGTTCGTTTATTACTGGTAACACAACATACATAGGTTCACACCAGACAAGAGACTCCGAGCACAGAGGCCCTGATAGCATTGTTAACATTGACCAGGAGGGTCCTATCTATTATAAGAGATTAACAGGAACGAATTCTTGTGCGGTCAAGCTGGACGCAAGTGTTGAGAAATGTAGTAAACAGGATGGTTCATTGACAAGCGCCGGAGTTCAATTTGTGATGAGATATCTCATAAAGTAGCTGTGTAGGAGCCGTGTGTGTGTGATATCTGATCAACTCTAGTCTATGACACATCTATTATTACCGGTGTGCTGGCGCCGAGGTAGGGGTTTCCGCCGCTACACCGATCAGTTGGCCTACAATGTTGACTTCTCGTCCTGACTTGGCGACATAAATTACAAGTAAATCAGAATTCGGAGTGGGTTTTCCTGACGGCTCGAGACACTGGTAAAAGGGGAATATAATCCACGCTCAAAAATCAACCCTGTGCAATAGAAATGGTATAGCATGTGTAGGCTTGAGTTGACAGCCAGCCAAGGCCACAAGAACATGAAATGAATGAAACGATCCACGAAGTTTACAACTCATAGTGTGTGTGTATGTGTGTGTAAGCTTGAGTTCACAGCCAGCCAACGCCACAAGAACATGAAATGAATGAAACGATCCACGAAGTTTACAA
>JACEFZ010002009.1:87500-267500 GCA_014155875.1 Cepaea nemoralis
CAATACTGATACTATCAACAGCTAAACTCATTAATAACGGAAACATTCTCCCAGCTTGGAGACAACAGCGCCTACCTGAGATGATAGAAAACATTCAGAATGAATTGCAAAGAAAAACAGTAGTAAACTAGATAGAAGCAAGCACCTGGACTCATGCAGACGGATCATCAACAATCTCATAGGGAAATAGACGTGAAGGTATCCTTCTCAATCTAAAAAATGGATCAAAGAAGACACAGTAACTACTGGGAAGTTCTCAAGTAACTTCAACAGAGACAGAAGCTTCTGTTAAACCTGCGGCAGAAATAGTGTTGACAGAGAGAAAACAAGAACGAACGCCCGAACGAACATTATGTTCAAATGGTTAAGAATTGGACAGGCAGACCTGTCTAACATTTTGCCCTTCTTATCGCTATCTTTCATTCATTATTTCATCCATATATCATCATCATCATCATCATCATCATGTGCCATGCCGGTAAGCGTGGGCGGTCGTGTTTTGCCATCTCACTCGATCACCAGAGTCGTGGATCAGCTCAATGTTCTTGTTTCAGCCATACAACGTGGCCAAGCCATCCAGGTATTTACTTCTATGTTGTCCCCTTGTTCTCTTTTCCCTCGATCTTGTCAGTTGTCACCAAGTTCTCTAAATTATGAGGCTAATCTAGGACAGCAACAAGAATATCAATATTCGTAGCTATCCACTTTATAGTTCCATGCCACTTGGGCCAACATTTTCAGATTTCGATGGTCAATGTTATACAAATAAACAGAACATCTCAGAAACAAGTTAAAGAATTCAAATATCTTCGATGTATGGTCACAGAACATGGCAGAATAGACAGAGCTGTCGAAATCAAATATCAAAATGCAAGTGCGCTATATCAACTATCACCAATACTTCAGACGAGATGAGGTTCCAAGTGTTATTCCCGTTTTGACTTGTCCGTTGTCCTGTACTATAAAGTTTTGTCGCGATATATAGTTCCATAGCTCTATCTTTCCCAGCCTGTGGTTACTTGATTGATTGATTGATTGATTGATTTAGGAACCGACATCACAGCATTCGGGAAATTTCCATAAGCGCTCCGTCCCCATCCTCAGCAGCCAGCGAAGAGTTCCAACACTAATAGTTCCAGCAGCAATCTGATTATATGTCCGTCTCGCCTTTCCTCTGAGCGTCGATCGTCGGCCAGATCCCCTCGTCACTCCTCGCTGTCGCATTCTTACCAGACTATGGTGATCCATTTGCTCCTCCGAGGTGTACACGTGCTCCCACAAGGCCGTGGTTACTTATGACCTAGTAACATAGCAACTGTCAACGCAGCCTTGTCGGGTTCACTCCCAGGATTGGCTGTTTGGTGAATCCTTTGGAAGTCTGCAAGATTTAACTCTTAAGCCTGACGCAATGGATTTCAAGTGGCCTAGGTCCTGAAGAGGATTTGCATCTATAGGGAGTGAGGTTGGCGTAGTTTTCACCACACTTCCACGTGAGCTGTAACTCACACCGTGTGAAGGTACTTTGATTCGATGTCGTGATCGGGTATTCGCGGTCAAGATCACGTGACCTGGTGGCCATGTTGCTTGCTTCCGAAAATTCGACCCAGTGCCTAATGTGTCCATCAATCAATCAATGAGGTGCCGTCTCCGCAATGAAGGTTGCCTGCAATGGATCTCCAACACTGTCTGTCTCTCGCCTTGACTGTACATTCTGTCAGGCTGATGTTCATCCATCTCTTGATGTTATCCTCCCACTTGTATCGTTGTCTACCTCTTGTCTACCTCTTGCTCGCTTGCCCTCAACTTTGCCTTCTAGTATGGTTTTTATAAGAGTATCATGTCTTTTAACGTGGCCAAAATATTTCACTTGTCTCCTCTTTATTTCTTTCATCAACTCTCTCTTCATTCCCAGTTTTTTCTAGGACCTCTGCATTTGATTGTTTTTGTTTCCATGAAATACGACCTATTCGTCTGTGTATTCACATCTCCAGGGCTTCTATGCGACTCTCTAGTTGCTTGTTAAATGTCCAGGCTTCCACGCCATACAGTAGTGTTGAATATACGTAGCATTTGACAATTCTCATTTTTAATGCGTTATTAATCTCTCTAGATGTTAATACTGATTTCATGCCGTTGAAAGAATTTTGGCCATTCCTATTCTCTTTTTTATTTCCATTTCACTTCTGCCATCATCTGTTATTATCACCTGAAGTCACCTGAACAAGTCAAAAAGCCTGATCCGGGGGAGGAAAATGGCACGTTGCAAGAACACCAAAAGACACGTGGTATCCAAGATGTGCAACGTGGGAGCCGACAAAAAGAAGAACGTGGAGAGCCTGCCTGTGAGCTATAACAAAGAACCTGAAACTACAGCTACTACTGAAGCCACCACGAGGGAGACTGTCGACAGTCCACCACAGACAAGAGCCAAACCTACCTAGAAGCAGAGAGAGAGAGAGGAGAAAGGCACCAGAGTCGGAAACACCAACTTACCGACAAGCAAGTGGGTTGTCAAGCGTAATCAAGTTGAGCTATCAGACGAAAATATCCTGAAGCAGCTAGAGAAGAGAATCTTCACATCCGATTCTTGAAGTCGGAGCGGCTCCTCACCTACTCCAAGATACCTACAACCTTGGCAGTGGTGACGACGGAGGTCAGCGAAATGCAGAGCACAGTATCAATCAGCAAGAAAATACAACCAGAGAGATTCATGCCAAGAATAAATCAATGTCCAGATGCCAGAGGGCCGGCCACAGCAGAGCAGCATATCGCAGTAAGATGGAAACTGCGCCGGTACTGCGCCGATCACCACGCCTTCAAGGAGTGTCCGCTGGCCAGCTGCCTGGGCAAGCATGGAGCAAGATACCTTGGGCTGTCCGTACCTGCAACGATACCGAGACGTATTAAAGCTCGCCATCAACACAAAGACGCCATACAACGAAGCAATGCGGAGGTGCGAGACAGCCACGGGTATATCACAAGCTGAAAGAGATCAACTGCAAAAACAGATAGACGAGTTGAAGAAACAAGTCAAGGCACTGCTGACGCCGACTCCGACCAGCGACAACGAAAAACTACTGGCGGAAATTAAGGAGATCGAGCAAAACATCAAGCAAGAAATGGAACATATGGCACTGATAAAGAAGGAGAACGAAGAAATCCTACAAACCATTAAATCAGAGCGAGAACTACAGAAAGCTGAAATGGAACTTTTCCGAAACAAAACAACAGAAGCCGTACAAGAAATTAAGAGAAACCGCAAGATGAAAACCAAGAGACCGAGCCTGAACAGCAAGCTAAAACCGTCAGCAGCCCAACCACGACGCGCGAAACAGTCAAAGGGAAGCCAATATCCCGCCAGACATCCGAAGAAAACCGAGATGAGCACCCTGGCGACGGCAGAGAGGACGCCCCGATACCGACAATATTTATCGATGAATAAATCGCAGAGATTCAAGTACACGGAATACAGACGGCGCATGGAAGAAAAAGCAAAGAAGCACAAGAAACTCAAGGGGAAACCAATGTCCTGCCGTATCGCTGAAGAACCAGATTTATACGAGGATGACGAACACTCATGGCAATACTATATAGATGACGGAGAGATCGTCCCATGGTGACCACAGAGGAAGCAATCGAAAGACAGCAAGAACTCACACGTGAAAGTGAAGAAAGACGCAAGGAGGAATATCACATTGAAAAGCTTCTACAGGCAATACACAGAAAAGGAGGCAAAAATACCAAATAAAAAGTGCTTATAAGGACTGCACCCAGCCAAGCCAGGCGAGCCAGGAAACTGCACCATCAAAGAAAACAACAAGAGGAGACGGGCACAAAAGACAGCCTCCATCAACACCCCCCCCCCTCCCCCACAGCTGACGTCACAGACACAAAAGCCGATATAACCAGTCTGGAGCAGGACAAACTCGTAAGAGCGCGCAAGACAAGAATTAGGGTGAATGAACCCACAAAAACCACGGCTAAAAAAGAACCACCGCTGAGGAAGCAGGTTAGACGAGACCGAATTTTATCGAGAATTGGAAATGGATTTTGACGGGCTATAAATAGGCCAGCATTGTGAGCCATGCGATGAGAGAAAGAGACACTACGAACTCATGTGCGAGGAATACAGAAAGCGCATGGAAGAAAAAAAAGGAGAAGTACCAGAAACTCAACGGAAACAAGAAACCAATACCCTGCTTTAAAGACACAATATGTCTTCCACATATGGAACCCGGAGATGAATACCCATGGCGGTACTACACTGAAGACGGAGAAATCATCCCAAGGCTGAGCTCGGAGGAAGCAATCAAAAGACAACAACAACTCAAACGCGGGAAGTGGAATGAAAGAAAGCGCAAGGAGGCACATCACATCGAAAAGCTTCTACAGTTACTCCACAATTGAGAAGACAAAATACCAAATAAAAAGTCCTTATAACCAGGAGCCTGCACCAACAAAGAAAACAAGAGGAACCATGCACAAAGGACAGCCACCGACCGATCCCCCAGCTGGAGTGGGATTACTAAAAGTCCTTATAAGGACTGCAGCCAGACGAGCCAGGAGCCTACACAAACAAAGAAAGCCACAAGCACAGACGAGCACAAAGGATAGCCGCCGACCGATCCCCCTGCTGACGTAACAGACACAAACGATACATAACCAGTCCGAGATAGGACTCACAAGACAAGAATTAGGGTGAAAATACATACAAAAACCACGGACCTCAACAATAACCACAGCTGATGAAGCAGGTTAGACGAGGCCGAATTTGGAATTTTTGTTTTTGAAAATTGGAATTGGAATTGGAATTGGAATTAGCCATGCGATCTAGTTTCAATCATATGCGCTCTGAAGGCTTTTCGTTAGTAACTATCATTGCTGTGTATTTTCAAGTATTGAGGAAAGTTCACGTATTTACAGAATGTTGCTAAAGCCTCCTAATGATTAATATTGGTAATAATTGAATTCTCCATCCATTTTTATATCTCTGTGTACAATTTCATTACTTGAAATGATTGGGATTGATTAAAATTAGCTGTTTGAAGTGAATCACTTCACTCGGTCTCTAGCGGAAAAATCGGCAGCCATTGCCTTATTATTTGCCTTATGCAGATGGGACTTGTCATTGTTTACACGTGTTTTTTATTTAACAGTTCGTTACTAAAGCCACATTGTGGTTAATATTAATAATAATTTAATTCTCCATCCATTTCTATATCTCCTGTGTCAAGTAGATTATAAATAGCCCTTTTAATTAATAAATATGACCTTATTAATTATATCTCTACCTATATATGTCTGTATGACATCACACTGATGTTGGACAACAGGATGCCTTCATCCGACATACAGGACTTCGCGTTGGAGCTCAAGCCAACGAACACAAGCAAGCAAGCAAGCATATCTCTACCCTGCCCCTCTCATTTTTCTTTTCAATTTTATTTCTCGTTCTCCCTCTCTCTCCCTTCCCCCTCCCTCCCTCTCTCTCCCTCCCCCTCCCCCTCTCTCCCTTCCCCCTCTCTCCCTTCCCCCTCTCTCTCTCCCTTCCCCCTCTCTCCCTTCCCCCTCTCTCTCTTCCCCCTCTATCTCCCTTCCCCTCCCTTTCTCTCCATTTCCCTCCCCTCCCTCTCTCTCCCTTCCCCCTCCCTCTCTCTCCCTTCCCCTTCGTCTCTCTCTCTCTCTCTTCCCCTCCCTCCCCCTCTCCCCTCCCTCCAACTTCACGCCACTGACATTATTTTAGAAAAATCCCCCCACCCCCACAGTTCTGAAATTCATCATCATCATCATGGAGAAGAAAACTGCAAGTGACATGACACAGACAGATGCTGGTGAAGTTTTGCACACGTTGGAACCAGTCAACGCTACAGATGAAGACAGACAGAAGAGTGCCTTGGGATGCCACGCTGCAGAACTTCAAACTATCAAACTTAGGTAATTATCATCATCATCATCATCATCATCATCATCATCATAGCAATGCACAATTACCTAGTACCATCATAGTGTTGTAATTCTTTTGCAGAAAATTATATAATAAAAACAACAATCCGTAAATAAAGCACTCTTACATGCCTTAACACAGTTGAATGTTTGAATATGTGTTACAAATACAAGGATGGGTCTGGCGATCCAGGTGCATATCATTTATGACCTTTTTCATGAATAAGATCTATTTATTCTTCTCATCCCATCCTTACGCCTTAATGTAATCACCGTAGGGTCTTCTCCGTGACTATGTTGTGTCTTGTGTATGTATTTGTTTGCTGATGAAGACTAGTCACCGCAATGTCCTTGCATTGTTCGTAATTCTGTTCTGTATTTTCTTTTTTTGCGCTCGCTCGCTTTGAACTCGAGCGTAGTCGATACACAATGTGTGTTGTAGTGATGGACTGAATTTTGCGTGTGGGTTAGCTTTCCCTATTAACAGTATCCCTCGCCATCAGGCGAACCCACTCCGACTTCAGAGGTACTTGTAATTAACGTCCCCAAGTCAAGAACGACAGGTCAACATTTTAGTCCAACTGTCCGATGTAGGGGTTGAACCGTTAACCTAGGCAACAGCACACCGGATGTTTAAGAACACGCGCTCTTATCGATTCGACCATGCGGACCTGCTTCTGTTCTGTCATTGCTGTCAACACCAGCATCTTTCAGCTGTATGTTGATTTCTTGGCAAGATTACGCTCTGTAGTTTGCATTGCTTTCTGAGCTGCCGGCTCACATACCCCGTAAGTTATCGATGCGATTCGAACCACCGCTGATTCTTACCGTCATCACGTTAACCCACGAGAGTATACGAGATTACGGAGAAAAGTCATAACCTCTAAGCAGGGCCGGATGTAGACTTAATAAGGCCCTAAGCTATTTGAAATATGGGGCCCTTTAATACCTTTATAAGTCCAGATATTCTATGTCAGTGACAAATATGATTTTCGGATACCTAGAGGGTTAAACTGAAATACAATTAAGAAGTATATTGATAGTGAAATAATAAATCTTTAACTTAAAATCATTTTTATTCATAACAAACTTAAAAATGCAAGCTCTGGTAAAAAGAAACAAAAGTTCTTTTAAAAGGCACAATTTACAATGGCTTATTATCTAATCTCTTGAAACATGTTATAAGAATTAAGGAATTATATTAAACTAAAATATTTTCTTTCTTGCCTTTGCCAGAGCAAAGTCACTGATGACATCATCAAATAATAAACTGCGTAGTTTGTCGCTTTCTATGCACATGAGACTGAGAGAACATAATTTATCTTGAGTCATTGTTGTTCTAAATTCATTTTTTATCCTCTTCAGCTGAGAAAAAGATCTTTCTCCAGAGCAATTTGCAACCATCATAATAAGAAACAATCTCAAAATTGCTTCTACATTAGGGAATGCTGATTGGACACGATCGTTAAATATTACCCTATACAGATCCTGATGTGTCAGACTATCTTGTTCCGCTGAACTATGGGCTTGACTATGTCTAACATATTGATGCAAGTGCTTGACTTCTCCTACAAGATTCATGTCCACATCTTCAGGATATGTTTGGCATAAAGCACTAACTCCTTCATGAATATCTTCTTCTGTAGCTTCTAGTTTTGTTAAGAATGAAAACTTTTTTGCAGCATCATTGTATACTGAGGCCCTCTGTGCCAGACTTGACTCTAATGCATCCATCACAGGTATAAATGTTTTGATTCTGAACTTGTCTCTTGGCTCAAGGTTCTCTAAAGCATCATCTTCATCATCATTGATATGCCTTCTTCTATATCTTCTTTTCTTGTAATCAACATAAGGCAATTTTTTCTTTGCTTCTTCTTCAAAATGATCGAAAAGATCCCTGGAACCTTTAACAAAATCCGAAAGTGAAGCATACAATTTCCTACATACATTTAGACTAATTTGGGGGTCTTGCAGTGATTGACTAGTCTTGTGAAATTCATCTAGCAAGTAACTCCACAAACATAACAATACCATAAATTCAAACTCCTCTATTTTATTCAAAATGTTTATGGCTTGATTTCTTGTTTCGCCTTTCTCTGTAGTGTCAATATGCAGCTGATGCAATGCAGAAATTATTCCATCATAACTATCAAGTATTGCACTTGTGGCCATTGAATGTGCTTCCCATCTAGTCTTTGACAAAGACTTTGGAACTTTTGAATCATCTTTGAAGAATGACAACAGTACTGCCCATCTATGTGTAGATGATGAAAAGAAATTATATATTTCTTGAACAATTCCAAAAAAGTTTACTGCCTCTAAACAACAGTCTACTGCTGCTCTACCAACAAGATTCAGGGAATAACCAGCACATGGAATATACATAGCATACTTGTTAATCTTCAATATTATTTCTTGCATACCCTTGTATTTGCCAGACATATTGGCAGCATTATCATATGACTGGCCTCGGCACTTACTAAAATCTATTTTGCACTCTTTTGTAAGGTAGTTGTGCACCATCTTAGCCATACTTTCCCCTGTGTGGCTACCCATCTCTAGGAAAGTTAGAAAACGTTCAATAGGGAGCCCATCATCTGGTGAAACATACCTCACAATAACAGTGAGCTGATCAATATGGGACCGGTCTGGAGTGGAATCTACAGATAAACTGAAGTACCCTGCAGTTCTTAAATCATCCAAGATTGAGTCTCTTACTTTATGTGCCATAATTTGGATAAATTCATCACATATTGTTTTAGAAAGATAAGATGTGACACCTGATCCTTTATTCCTAAATCAGATTGCTACTGGAACTATTAGTGTTGGAACTCTTCTATGGCTGCTGGAGATGGGGACGGAGCGCTTATGGGAATGTCCCGAATGCTGTGATGTCGGTTCCTAAATCAATCAATCAATCAATCCTAAATTTTTGTATATGGCTTGCTAGAAAAGAATCAAATTTTGCTATAAGTTCGAGTAATCCAAGGAAATTGCCATTGTGAGGAGAACCAAATGTTTCCTTATCTCCTCTGAAAGGTAAACCACGCTCTGCCATAGTAATTATGGCTGCCACAACTCGTTCAAGAACATTTTTCCAGTACTGCCGTTTATTATTTATCTGTTCTGCTAGCTGGCAGTCAATTGTTGAGCCACGTTTTCTTGTAAGATATGTTACCGAAGCTGTTCTATGGTCTACAGAGTTTTCATGACTTTGAACTAAATAGGTGTTGCGGCAATCACAAAATCCATCGGATGATAATGGTGTAGAAGAATTTGAAAAGAGTTTACACACGAAACAATATACACGACCAGTTGCTGGCGAATATACTAACCATTCTCTGTAATATTTTTCACCATTAGCCCGTTTGGGATAGAACAAGCTTTTCGAGCAATATCTGTCTTGGTTTGCAAAAAGCTTCTTTGATTTTTCAAATGAACCATTTGAGTACTGACATTCTGGCGGACCTTTTTCTACCCAGTATAAAATCTCATCTTTACTTAAATCACCCCATACCCCAACATCATTCTGTTTGTTTTTTTATGCTGAATCTTCTGTGCTTGTACTACTCTCTGGTTTATTAATCTTAATATTTGTTGCTTCATTCGTTGAAGTAGATTCTATACAACTAGATGTACCAGGCTCTGTATCAGGAATAGCAGTGAATATCCTGTGACTGACTCACTGTGGTAGAGGCTTTTGGTTCAGCAGGCCCCTTATCTATCTTTGTTAAGAAACTATCTAATTTGTTATCTTGCTAAGCTCTTCTTCAGCTCTCTGCTTCTTTTTCCTCTTTTGAGCTCCACTTTTATAACTTCTGGTTGACATCTTGCAAACTGTTGGCAGACAAATCGACAATGGTTCCGCCACATCACATGAATAAAAATTATTAAATCAATTACACAAATTATCTGTAGAAATTATTTGATATTTTGTATATTATGATTCTACATCTCCAGTGTTTCAATAAAAACAGACACTAGTGTGATATTATATGCTGGAATGTCGCCATTGTGAATTTTTCCGATTGTAAAGATGTAACCAGGTGGTCTCAGAAAATATTTTTTTTTACACCTCTGCATAACGAATCTTGCTAGAACCTCTATATTTGTGTGCAAAAATGGACACAGCATTCATAAATGTACAATAAAGTATAATTCTCTTGATAAGACATTTATCAATACAAATAAAACTGTGAACCAGTCAATTAAATTTCAGCAATGGACGATGGACAAGTTTGAAAACTGACTTGACTTTCATAAATTTTAAGTCATGTAGCAAGATGAACAATAAATACAATAAATATAAAGCAAAAAAATAAATATGTAATAGAATTTAAACGTATATTGATATTTTGTTTAACTTGATGATTGTAAATCTTCTTGTTTATTAAAAAAAGCAGACACCAATCCAATATGCCTCGATTCCGACATTATGAATTTAATAAGAGTACACACCACGACCGTGCTCACAAAATATTTTTATTCTATGTCTTCTGCATAACGAATATTGTTGAAACTCAACATTTATATGTAAAATTGGATGCGCAGTGCGAAGTTCAAAAATGCAGGTTAAATTAGCTAACCTTTCGACAATAAACAAGCCAAACTATACACTTCCTTACCTTTGTCAAACAGTGGAAAATATTCTTCAAATAATTCACTTGCAACAGCTTTCAAGCATGCAGGACTGAAGAATAACCTTTTGACCCCTCGTTAAAGTTGTCATTCGCGATTTTCATAAAAACAGTTTCGTATTTATCCAATAGGAAACACGACAGGGTTATTTTCGTATACTGTACTCACGGGCCATAGGAAACGGTCCGCGGATCCGATGACCTTGAACTTTCCGAAAAAAGGCGTCCTCCGTTAGCAACGAAATCGCTAATAATACTGCAGTATATTTAAGTATACATATATGACAATTGCTCACTCGGACAATATTTTTTGGGGCCCCCACTTTCTTGGGGCCTCTAAGCCACGAAGCCGGCTAAAGCTGCATTACTTTGTGTTATTTTATATTGTTTACATTTCCACAGCTTTACCCAAGTTCCACTAATTTTATTCATATTTAACAGGTAATCTACGAAGGTTTGACAGACCCATGTGTCCTACTCCACTTTCAAGTCCTTATGCTGTACTCACGCATCCTCACCGGACCATGGATGCAGAGATTTTACGGAGACAGAAAAAGACTCTTCGATGCCATAAGTATTTTCATGTTTAAAAAAAAAAAAACATGTTCTTTTAGTTGCATGCAGTCTTGCATATTATTGCTACAACAAACAAATATGTTAGTAGTTTTATAATAGCAAACAGATGACATGCATTCAGAAATCAAGTGAAATATTTTGTTTCCACTTACCTTCATAAAATAATCTACAACGAATCACAAATGAAGGTAAAGCACTTATTATATCCACCAAATATTCATATAAAAGCAGTTGGATAAGATGTTTTTAGTTTTACTAGATATATATGCTTACACAATTGCCTTAGTTAAGAATGTGTTTCTTTCAAAAGGAGACGGAAATTTGTTTACAAGGCCTAAGAGATTTGCAGACGTCATCGGACGGTTTTAATGACAAAGAACATGTGTATTCGTTTTTTAATTAGTTCTAGTAGTACTACTACTATTAATTAGCATAACTATTAACTAATAGTTTGTTATTTCTTTTTCTTTTTCTTTTGCAGGTTGGCAGGATGCTATCGTTAGAGAGTAGAAGCAAATGGTGTTAAAACTTGCTGTTGCTTTCTAGATCTTCATTATGTTTGATAAGTTGATTTGCAATATATATAATTAATTAGCTGCCATTTTGAATTGTAATTAGTAATAAAGCATATATTAAACAATCATAATATGGTCTTTTGAGTTGTTTTATCAAACTGAAGGGGGGAAATACATTATTTTTTTTATTTTTTTGCTCGCTCGCTTTGAACTCGAGCGTATTCCATACACATCCCTTCGTGCACTGAACTGAATTTTGCATGTAGATTAGCTTCCCCTATTGCCAGCGTCCCTCGCCATCAGGCGAACCCACTCCAATTTCAGAGATGCATAGATGTTTCAAGGTTCGTTAACAAAGTTTAAATTTTTTAATTTAATTATTCATTAATTAATTAGCAGCCATTTTGAAATTAAATTAGTAACAAAACATATTTACAACATCACAACATGGCCTTTTTATTTGTTTTATCAAACTGAAGGGGAAAATATTCATATTTGGCATTTCAAGGTTCGTTAGCTAAGTTTAATAATTATTAAATAATTAATTAGCGGCCATTTTGAATTTTAATGAGCTGATATTGCATAACATCAAAAAATGGTTACTTCGGCAGTTAGGTTTCGCTGTTCTGAACACGAAAATATATAGTTGCTAAGGTTGTTTTTTTCCAAATTAAAGAAGTTGTAGCAGTTTTAAACACATTGTAAACAAATGTTGTTTCTGGGCAGCAAGTCACAATCAGCCAAATCAGTATTTTCCTCTATGTTCCATTTATGACATAATTTTACACACGAATCTGGATATCTAGGCTTAGAATCAACATACAGACTTGAATCAGGTACCGTTGGAAAGCATTTTTCAGATCTTATTCAGCTGTCCAGATGTAATCAATACCAAACCATTTTTTTAAATGTCACTAAAGTACATGTGAGACAGAGCTCTCATTCCCCACTCCAAGCTAAGAACCATCGGAGCAAGACCGGTGCTGGAACTTCACATTTGCGGAGATACATACAAGAATGGAACGAGGGCGCGTCTCAGGCCAGGGTCAGGGATAGAATAGAACAAGGGCGTGTCTCACGGCCAGGGCCAGGCCCTGGTTGGTCACGTCTTCTCTACACGTTTTAGATCTTGTGTTGTCAACTAGCATCCATTGTAGTGCATAGATGTCCGCTTTCTAATCCCGTGTCACTTGTACCAACATCTTCCGATTTCGACGATTAATGTTAATAACTAAGGAGCGACTGGCCTAGTGGCTAGATTGCATGATTCTCCTTCTGGAGACCATGGTTCGAATCCTCGATAAGAGGTGGATTTTGTTCTGTCTGGGGCAAAATTAAAACACTAACCTGCACGGTTCGTGGCGACTGCACTAGTCAGGCGGTCCTATTTGGTCAGGTTCGGTCACCCCTTCCATACACCGCTAGTAAATTGCAA
Source organism: Cepaea nemoralis (assembly GCA_014155875.1). Classification (NCBI taxonomy): domain Eukaryota; kingdom Metazoa; phylum Mollusca; class Gastropoda; order Stylommatophora; family Helicidae; genus Cepaea; species Cepaea nemoralis. Next base: position 100,607 of record JACEFZ010002009.1, read on the forward strand.
TGGTTGGACAATTTTTTTTAAAACATAGGTGGAAGAAAAAAAACATTCGACCCCGACGAGATTCGAACTCGCAATCTTCTGATCCGAAGTCAGACGCCTTATCCATTAGGCCACGAGGCCACATTTACTATGGTTTGTATAACTTAAAACATGTTTTCACATGTAAATATGTAAGTGAATATATTATTATCAGCATGTTGTTCTCATTGCGTTCTAACCTGAATAACAATAATCATTCATACACAGAGAAAAGATTCTACTGGGACAACCAACATCTCGCAGATGGTGTGATCTAGAATATGCCAGACTAACCTCAGAATCACGAGTGGTATTCCCGTTATCATTTGTCGTGTCCTATGAAGTACTAAGTAGGCAAATAAAGTATAGTGTGGACTAGGGCAGGGGTCACCAAACTACGGCCCGCGGGGCGGATCCGGCCCGCGACGTCATTTCAACCGGCCCGCGACGGTACTCGAACTTGCTTGATATAGCGTATGAAACACGAGACGTTGTGATACAATTTAAATATAATGTTTAGAATAATATGAGATCTTCACACGTGCGGAGACCTCCTGGCTGCTCTAGGCTGTTTATTTATGCGACCCAATTTATATATTTTGCAAACCTTATTATGAGATATATTCTATTACCAAATGAAGCCTCCTGCTGCGGCTCTACAAGAGTATGGAGTAGCATATCCCATGATACCCTGGTAAAAATGCATAGGATGCTTGGATGTTGTGTTGGTGTGCCTATAAGAGCCCAGTCACGCCATGGTCCCGCCTCTTTGGTCTTGAGAACAACTGAGGCCGAAGAGATGCTGATGTCTAATTTTCAGCAGAGGGTTTGAACTCATTCCTCTGAGCCACTCCCAGCATATGGGCGAACGTGCCCCAGGCACGGCCGAGCGTGGCCACTGTTTTTCCACACCGCAGTTGAGAGGGCAGTCAGGCCCTGTGAAGATCCAAAAGATCCAAGAGAATCTTGATTGGGTATTGACGATTATCTGCTGCAGGGTGAGTTTTGAATGAACCTTCATAGTTTAAATAGGAACATAGGAATAGAATAGCTATGTCTGTGCCCGAGAACAATAATGGAGGGGTATATGCCTGGGAAGAGAGGAAGAGGAAGGCCAAAGAGAAGATGGGTGCAGGATGTGGCGGATGATCTCCAGATGGGTGTATCTGAAGCGGGACATCTTGCTTATGATCGATCGATAATATGATGTCTTCTCTACACGTTTTAGATCGTGTGTTGTCAACTGACTCAATTATTTCCGCCCCCCCCCCTTCCCCCATCCCGCCTTTCTACCGGTGATATGAGAGTGGCTGGAAAGTTTCCTGTACATTACTGATCTCAAGTAAACACCAGGAGGGCAGCATACCCGAGTGGTTAAGAGCGCTCGCTCTTAAAACTTCCTGTGTGCTGATGCCGAGCTAGTGGGTCAACATCTACACAGGTCAATTGGACTAAAATGTTGACTTCTCATTCTTGACTTGGGGAGGTAAATTACAAGTACCTCTGAAATCGGAATGAGTTCGCTTGATGGCGAGGGACACCGGTAAAAGAGAAAGCTAATTCACACGCAAAAATCAGTCCAGTGATAGTAGCATGTGTATGGACTACGTGTAAGCTCAAAACGAGTGAACACCAAATTATTAAAAAAAATTTTTTTTTTAAACATTGATGGAATCATCCAGGAAGATTAATACTGGTGGTGGTGTTTTGTCTAAAAACAAATCTTCTTTCACTAAATGGTGAAGGTAACAAAATAAACTATTTCCAAAATCAAGGAATGTTGGTCATAAGTATAGGGATGAAAATATCATCAATTAATAAACTGGAGAAGTTAACATGTCTACAACATATGCAAGACAGAAGAGATAGCAGAGCCCAGCGACAAGCAGAAAAATGAAAACGCCTGACAGACCACTCCGGGTTCCAGAGGTTTAATGGTCTTGAAAGGGGAAGACTAAAGTGAAACAACTTTGTACTTCAGAAACAAACGGGATAGATCCAATGCTGATAATTTCACCAGATAAATCCATTAATACCGGAAACAGACTGCCAGCTTGGAGACAACAGCGCCTGCCTGAGATGATAGAAAACATTCCTGGTATTGAGAAAAATAACACTCAGAATGAATTAGAAAGAAGAAAAACAACAATAAACTACAGAGAAAACATTACCCAAGATGCATCTGGACTCATGCATTTACAGCGAATCAGCAAAAAGCTCAAAAGAAAATGGAGGTGGAGGGATTCTCCTGAATCTAAAAATATAGAGCATTGAAGACACAGTTAGAAGGTATTGGAATGCTCTCCAGTAACTACATAGCAGAGACAGAGGCCTTGAAACCTGCAGCTGAAATACTGTATACAGAGAAAAATAAAGAACAAACGAAAGAGCAAACTTTATTTTCAAAGGGTTAAGAATTGGGTTCGCACCCCGTCTAACATTCTGCTCTTCTCATATGAATCTCTTTCATACATTATTTCTTCCATAAATAACTTATGAGGCTAATCTAGGACAACGGCAAGAATATTAATATATGCATTATAATAGCATGAGAAATGTGCAAACATCATTATTACATGACTCACTAATATTAATTATTGAAGTGGCAAATGTTATTAGGGAAAAGAAAACGGGGAAGACCAAGAGAGACCCTGCGTAGAACCATCATTAGAGAAGGCTCATTCAATGGCCAAGTAAATATCCAAGATCTACAACAGGTAGCAGCGAACCGCCAAGCATGGAGAGACAGGACTTCTGCCCTATGCGCCGCCTTAGGCTCAAGAGGAAAGACTAACTAACTAACTTCTTCTACTTCTTTCGTTCACTTGAATGAAATATGTCTATAACTGCAATGTTGTCTCTTGTATGAATTTAACTGTCTTTCCTAGTTCACTAAGCGGTCCATAGAGTTTAGCTTCCAGTGTCGTCTCTCTAGGCCAGAAGGTTTACCTAGACATGTAATTGGGGCATCTGCTCTGCTGTCTGCGACGCCAATCCACATGTGCACATGGCTGATTCACCAAACTTGAATTTTGTGTACATGCGGTTGCATATTCTATTGTGCCCTGTTCTGAGGCGCAGAATAATTTGTTCTGGTCTGTCCATAATGTGGTAGTCGTCTTGAGCAGGTTTTGGTGGCTTTCTGACTGATTTGATCATTCTATTCTTTTGGCGGTATGTATTAGGCACATTAGACTGTTCTTCTTTTTCTCCTTTCTTAGGCAATCGATCAGCTCTGTCGTTTCCAGGTATTCCACAGTGGGATGGTATCCATTGTAGGGTGACCTTATGCTAACTGCTAAGTTCAGAAAGTAGTGTCCTTAGTACTGGCAATTTCCCAGACAGGAGCGAGACATACTATAGGAAGGAGACATACTATAGTAACAAAGAAGAGACCGACTGTTATATTATTATTATTATTGTTGTTGCTGTTGTTGTTGTTGTTTTGTTGTTGTTGTTGTTGTTGTTGTTGTTGTTGTTGTTGTTGTTGTTGTTGAGGGGGAAAGCATTCTTTTCCGAGACAGTGTTCGAATAGATTGCTCTTTTAGGATGCGAAGTCAATTGTTTCAATACTGAAGAGCAGAAACAGTACAAAACTAGCTGACCTAAGGGCCGCACTACGTGAACTATGCCAAAAATCCAATGGGTTGTAATACAATGGATTCCTTCAGATCGCAGACTTCCTGGAAATGAAGAAGTCGACACTATAGCAAAAGAAGGCAGAAGACAACCTCGGCCTGATGTAGACATAACCTATGATGCGACGAAGAGATTTATAAGAAACATTTATAGAACTAATTGGAAATAAGAGCATCCAGGTCACCAGACAGATTATGCATATTATCAACCCAGCCGAAAAGTACAATCTACAATCCTCAGATTACGGACTGGCTGCAACAGGCTTAAATACCACATGTTTAATCAACTACAGATATGAGTTACTTACTGATGAATGTAACTGAGGAACTATTACAATGACAGCCAAATATTTGTTGTAGGAATGTCCAACATATGCAAAGCAGAGATGTATATTTTGGCGTACACCCGTTCCATTTGAGAGCAAACTTTGAAGATGCCAACAAGCTTACTTTGACACTAATTTCTGTGCATTTATGCACATTGACGTCTGAAGGTGAACGGAGAAGAACTGACTGTGAAGTTCATTTGCTGTTCGTCAACGACCTGGGTCTGTTGATTTTAAGCGCATTTAAGTTGCTGTTTGTTGAGACTTCTTCTGAGATCATCTGCTGTGCGGTGTGCACAGCATCCATTGTAGTGCATAGATGTCCGCTTTCTAATCCCGTGTCACTTGTACCAACATCTTCCGATTTCGACGATTAATGTTAATAACTAAGGAGCGACTGGCCTAGTGGCTAGATTGCATGATTCTCCTTCTGGAGACCATGGTTCGAATCCTCGATAAGAGGTGGATTTTGTTCTGTCTGGGGCAAAATTAAAACACTAACCTGCACGGTTCGTGGCGACTGCACTAGTCAGGCGGTCCTATTTGGTCAGGTTCGGTCACCCCTTCCATACACCGCTAGTAAATTGCAATGGTTGGAAAAATTTTTTTAAAACATAGGTGGAAGAAAAAAAACATTCGACCCCGACGAGATTCGAACTCGCAATCTTCTGATCCGAAGTCAGACGCCTTATCCATTAGGCCACGAGGCCACATTTACTATGGTTTGTATAACTTAAAACATGTTTTCACATGTAAATATGTAAGTGAATATATTATTATCAGCATGTTGTTCTCATTGCGTTCTAACCTGAATAACAATAATCATTCATACACAGAGAAAAGATTCTACTGGGACAACCAACATCTCGCAGATGGTGTGATCTAGAATATGCCAGACTAACCTCAGAATCACGAGTGGTATTCCCGTTATCATTTGTCGTGTCCTATGAAGTACTAAGTAGGCAAATAAAGTATAGTGTGGACTAGGGCAGGGGTCACCAAACTACGGCCCGCGGGGCGGATCCGGCCCGCGACGTCATTTCATCCGGCCCGCGACGGTACTCGAACTTGCTTGATATAACGTATGAAACACGAGACGTTGTGATACAATTTAAATATAATGTTTAGAATAATATGAGATCTTCACACGTGCGGAGACCTCCTGGCTGCTCTAGGCTGTTTATTTATGCGACCCAATTTATATATTTTGCAAACCTTATTATGAGATATATTCTATTACCAAATGAAGCCTCCTGCTGCGGCTCTACAAGAGTATGGAGTAGCATATCCCATGATACCCTGGTAAAAATGCATAGGATGCTTGGATGTTGTGTTGGTGTGCCTATAAGAGCCCAGTCACGCCATGGTCCCGCCTCTTTGGTCTTGAGAACAACTGAGGCCGAAGAGATGCTGATGTCTAATTTTCAGCAGAGGGTTTGAACTCATTCCTCTGAGCCACTCCCAGCATATGGGCGAACGTGCCCCAGGCACGGCCGAGCGTGGCCACTGTTTTTCCACACCGCAGTTGAGAGGGCAGTCAGGCCCTGTGAAGATCCAAAAGATCCAAGAGAATCTTGATTGGGTATTGACGATTATCTGCTGCAGGGTGAGTTTTGAATGAACCTTCATAGTTTAAATAGGAACATAGGAATAGAATAGCTATGTCTGTGCCCGAGAACAATAATGGAGGGGTATATGCCTGGGAAGAGAGGAAGAGGAAGGCCAAAGAGAAGATGGGTGCAGGATGTGGCGGATGATCTCCAGATGGGTGTATCTGAAGCGGGACATCTTGCTTATGATCGATCGATAATATGATGTCTTCTCTACACGTTTTAGATCGTGTGTTGTCAACTGACTCAATTATTTCCGCCCCCCCCCCCCCCCATCCCGCCTTTCTACCGGTGATATGAGAGTGGCTGGAAAGTTTCCTGTACATTACTGATCTCAAGTAAACACCAGGAGGGCAGCATACCCGAGTGGTTAAGAGCGCTCGCTCTTAAAACTTCCTGTGTGCTGATGCCGAGCTAGTGGGTCAACATCTACACAGGTCAATTGGACTAAAATGTTGACTTCTCATTCTTGACTTGGGGAGGTAAATTACAAGTACCTCTGAAATCGGAATGAGTTCGCTTGATGGCGAGGGACACCGGTAAAAGAGAAAGCTAATTCACACGCAAAAATCAGTCCAGTGATAGTAGCATGTGTATGGACTACGTGTAAGCTCAAAACGAGTGAACACCAAATTATTAAAAAAAATTTTTTTTTAAACATTGATGGAATCATCCAGGAAGATTAATACTGGTGGTGGTGTTTTGTCTAAAAACAAATCTTCTTTCACTAAATGGTGAAGGTAACAAAATAAACAATTTCCAAAATCAAGGAATGTTGGTCATAAGTATAGGGATGAAAATATCATCAATTAATAAACTGGAGAAGTTAACATGTCTACAACATATGCAAGACAGAAGAGATAGCAGAGCCCAGCGACAAGCAGAAAAATGAAAACGCCTGACAGACCACTCCGGGTTCCAGAGGTTTAATGGTCTTGAAAGGGGAAGACTAAAGTGAAACAACTTTGTACTTCAGAAACAAACGGGATAGATCCAATGCTGATAATTTCACCAGATAAATCCATTAATACCGGAAACAGACTGCCAGCTTGGAGACAACAGCGCCTGCCTGAGATGATAGAAAACATTCCTGGTATTGAGAAAAATAACACTCAGAATGAATTAGAAAGAAGAAAAACAACAATAAACTACCCAGAAAACATTACCCAAGATGCATCTGGACTCATGCATTTACAGCGAATCAGCAAAAAGCTCAAAAGAAAATGGAGGTGGAGGGATTCTCCTGAATCTAAAAATATAGAGCATTGAAGACACAGTTAGAAGGTATTGGAATGCTCTCCAGTAACTACATAGCAGAGACAGAGGCCTTGAAACCTGCAGCTGAAATACTGTATACAGAGAAAAATAAAGAACAAACGAAAGAGCAAACTTTATTTTCAAAGGGTTAAGAATTGGGTTCGCACCCCGTCTAACATTCTGCTCTTCTCATATGAATCTCTTTCATACATTATTTCTTCCATAAATAACTTATGAGGCTAATCTAGGACAACGGCAAGAATATTAATATATGCATTATAATAGCATGAGAAATGTGCAAACATCATTATTACATGACTCACTAATATTAATTATTGAAGTGGCAAATGTTATTAGGGAAAAGAAAACGGGGAAGACCAAGAGAGACCCTGCGTAGAACCATCATTAGAGAAGGCTCATTCAATGGCCAAGTAAATATCCAAGATCTACAACAGGTAGCAGCGAACCGCCAAGCATGGAGAGACAGGACTTCTGCCCTATGCGCCGCCTTAGGCTCAAGAGGAAAGACTAACTAACTAACTTCTTCTACTTCTTTCGTTCAGCTTGAATGAAATATGTCTATAACTGCAATGTTGTCTCTTGTATGAATTTAACTGTCTTTCCTAGTTCACTAAGCGGTCCATAGAGTTTAGCTTCCAGTGTCGTCTCTCTAGGCCAGAAGGTTTACCTAGACATGTAATTGGGGCATCTGCTCTGCTGTCTGCGACGCCAATCCACATGTGCACATGGCTGATTCACCAAACTTGAATTTGTGTACATGCGGTTGCATATTCTATTGTGCCCTGTTCTGAGGCGCAGAATAATTTTAAATTGAGCACCACTCACTACTTCGCAACTTTGATCGTATTCTGGTATGAACCTAAGGCCTAATCCCCGTCAATATGGACCAGCACTATACTCGAGTTTCACGCTCTCGTTTTTGAGCTCGTCATGTAAGTGCATATCCCTTACCGGATCCGGAAACAAGCCCCCGGATCACTAGCGTGTTAAGCGGGTGTGTAGCCACGCGGCCAACCGTCTGGACCACCGCCACACTATCATAACAGGACTATTCAAAACAATGTTTTCCCGTGATGAATTTGAATAACGAAGATACAAACAATAGATTGCACGATTTATTGCCTGGCATATTTCGCTGCATCTCGTCAGGTACATACTGCAGAAATCACACAACTTACGTGAATTAATTAGATAAATCCTTCAAACTGAAATATACACATGTTCGCACAGTAATGTCGATTGTCTACCACGGTAATTTTAAACTGACTAACATGTCTTTCTGCTTACACAAGGACGGCTTACGAAGGTTGATTAGTATAGCTTCAGCAAACTTTAACAATCGACTACTTTGTGTGTTGAACAACACACGGAAGGCACTGTCTCTTTCAACCACGTGACCACTCTCGAGCACATGTCTCCCGACCGATGAAGCCAGACTTTTCCGGTGTGTCGGCCTGCCTAGGCTACCATCTTCTGTGTGTAGTATCTTGTCCAACCAATTCGGAATATGTTCCGAAACCCTGCAATGTAACTGTCGCTCAGTTCTGCCTATGTAGATGGCCTCGCATCTGCATGTAAATTGGTAAATACAATTTGATTTGGCGTACAAAGCTACAGGTTCTTTTACTGCTGGGACTGGGATCGGTGTGTTTCTGTACCTGATGACTAGAGCTGCAGCACAGAATGTTCGCTCGACTGCTGTGGTGAGCCGGTCCCGCAGACGTTGCATTACGTCATCTCCTCGGAAGGTTAGCTGGATGAATACTTTGAGTTTAGGGACTGTAGTTACTTCTGATTTCGGTTTGGGCTGTTGGCAGTGGCGCTTTATAAATCCTGTGGAGTACCCATTCAGGTTTAAGGCATTCTTCAGAGTTTTAAATTCCTCTGTCAGTGTGTCCTGGGTGCATATCTTCCTAGCACGGTCAAACAGGGTCCGTACTAAGCCCCGTTTGTACTGGACAGGTGCGAAGCTCTGAAAATTTAAGTATTGGCCAGTCCATGTTTCTTTGCGGTACACCGATCTTTGAATTGTGCCATCTGCTCTACGTCTCATTAGGATATCTAGAAACGGCAACGCTTCGTTGTGTTCGTGTTCCATAGATAAAGAGATGTTTATATGTGTCTCGTTCATTGTGGCCTGGAACGACGTTGCTTGTAGCTCGTCTGTGGTGATAATTAGTATATCGTCCACGTAACGACGGTAAAAGGCCAAGTTATTGATTTCTGAGGATCTCTTTTCTCTTTTCTTTTTCTTTTGGCGGTATGTAATGGGCACATTAGAATGTTCTTCTTTTTCTCCTTTCTTAGGCAATTGATCAGCTCTGTCGTTTCCAGGTATTCCACAGTGGGATGGTATCCACTATATGGTGACCTTATGCTGACTGCTAAGTTCAGAAAGTAGTGTCCTTAGTACTGGCAATTTCCCAGACAGGAGCGAGACATACTATAGGAAAGAGACATACTATAGTAACAAAGAAGAGACCGACTGTTATACTAAGGTTTCGTTGTTTTTATTATTATTATTATTATTATTATTATTATTATTATTATTATTATTGTTGTTGTTGTTGTTGTTGTTGTTGTTGTTGTTGTTGTTGTTGTTGAGGGGGGAAGCATTCTTTTCGGAGACACTGTTCTAATAGATTGCTCTTTTAGGATGCGAAGTCAATTGTTTCAATATTGAAGAGCAGAAATAGTACAAAGCTAGCTGACCTGAGGGCAGCACTACGTGAACTATGCCAAAAATCCAATGGGTTGTAATACAATGGATTCCTTCAGATCGCAGACTTCCTGGAAATGAAGAAGTCGACACTATAGCAAAAGAAGGCAGAAGACAACCTCGGCCTGATATAGACATAACCTATGATGCGACGAAGAGATTTATAAGAAACATTTATAGAACTAATTGGAAATAAGAGCATCCAGGTCACCAGACAGATTATGCATATTATCAACCCAGCCGAAAAGTACAATCTACAATCCTCAGATTACGGACTGTCTGTAACAGGCTTAAATACCACATGTTTAATCAACTACGACTTTAATCAAAGATCTACACCTTTGCTTTCAAAGATCTACACCTTTGCTTTATTGACTACACAAAAGCTTTCGATAAAGTGAGACATGTCAACATGATAAGGATGCTTGAGGATCTACAAATTGATGGAAAAGATCTTAGACTTGTAAAAAACATATATTGGAAACAACAAGCTGCCATAAGAGTTGATAATGAAGTAAGCCAATATCAGTCTATAAAGAGAGGTGTGAGACAGTGATGTGTAATGTCTCCAGATCTGTTTTCCCTGTACAGTGAAAGTATTTTCAGAAATATTGAAGATATGGAAGGAATCAACATTGGGGGACGATGCATCAATAACATTAGATATGCAGATGATAAAGTCTTGATTGCAGACAATGAACAGAACCTGCAAAATTTAGTAGACGCGGTTGTTACACACAGTGAACAACTAGGGTTAGAATTAAATTGTAAAAAGACACAGATTATGGTCGTCACTAGGAAGAACGAAATACCACAATGTAATATACAAGTAAATGGGAATATTCTTCAACAAATGAATAGGTACAATTATCTCGGAACAGTAATAACATCTGATGGGAGATGCCTTGAAGAGATTAGAACAAGAATCGCCATGGCAAAAGTAGCCTTTAGCAAGATGAAAAACATACTGACCAATAAAAAGATGTCAATTGAAACGAGAAAAAGAGTTTTGAGGTGCTACATAGAACCTGTACTCTTATATGGATGTGAAGCTTGGACAATGAGCAGTCAGGCTGAAAAACATCTGATGGCAGTAGAAATTTGGTTTCTGAGGAAAATGCAAAGAATACAATGGACAGCCAGAAAGACCTATGAACAAGTTCTTCAAGAAACAAATGAAGATCGTAAACTGATTAGAGACATTAGACGTAGACAGTCACAATTTTTTGGGCATGTTATGAGAAGAAATGATCTGGAGAACTTGGTGACAACTGGTAAGATCGAGGGGAACAGACCAATGAGAAGACCTAGAAGCACGTATCTGGATGGCTTGGCCTTGTGGCATGGTCGAGACAGAAACACGGAGCTGATCCACGACTCTGGTGATCGAGTGAGATGGCAGAACATGACCGCCCACGCTTACCGGCATGGCACATGATGGATGGATGCAATCAACTACAGATATGAGTTACTTACTGATGAATGTAACTGAGGAACTAGTACAATGACAGCCAAATATTTGTTGTAGGAATGTCCAACATATGCAAAGCAGAGGTGTATATTTTGGCGTACACCCGTTCCATTTGAGAGCAAACTTTGAAGATGCCAACAAGCTTACTTTGACACTAATTTCTGTGCATTTATGCACATTGACGTCTGAAGGTGAACGGAGAAGAAATGACTGTGAAGTTCATTTGCTGTTCGTGAACGACATGGGTCTGTTGATTTTGAGCGCATTTAAGTTGCTGTTTGTTGAGACTTCTTCTGAGATCATCTGCTGTGCGGTGTGCACAGCATCCATTGTAGTGCATAGATGTCCGCTTTCTAATCCCGTGCCACTTGTACCAACATCTTCCGATTTCGACGATTAATGTTAATAACTAAGGATTGCCTGATTCTCCTTCTGGAGACCATGGTTCGAATCCTCGATAAGAGGTGGATTTTGTTCTGTCTGGGGCAAAATTAAAACACTAACCTGCACGGTTCGTGGCGACTGCACTAGTCAGGCGGTCCTATTTGCTCAGGTTCGGTCACCCCTTCCATACACCGCTAGTAAATTGCAATGGTTGAAAATTAATGGAAGAATAAAAATACATACGACCCCGACGAGATTCGAACTCGCAAACTTCTGATCCGAAGTCAGACGCCTTATCCATTAGGCCACGAGGCCACATCTACTATCGTTTGTATAACTTAAAACATGTTTTCACATGTAAATATGTAAGTGAATATATTATTATCAGCATGTTGTTCATTGCGTTCTAACCTGAATAACAATAATCATTCATACACAGAGAAAAGATTCTACTGGGACAACCAACATCTCGCAGATGGTGTAATCTAGAATATGCCAGACTAACCTCAGAAGTCACAAGTGGTATTCCCGCTATCATTTATGATTTGTCGTGTCCTATGAAGTACTAAGTAGGCAAATAAAGTATAGTGTGGACTAGGGCAGGGGTCACCAAACTACGGCCCGCGGGCCGAGTCCGGCCCGCGACGTCATTTTATCCGGCCCGCGACGGTACTCGAATTTGCTTGATATAACATGAAACACGAGACGTTGTGATACAATTTAAATGTAAATATTAAGTTTAGAATAATATGAGATCTTCACTCGTGCGGCGACCTCCTGGCTGCTCTAGGCTGTTCATTTATGCGGCCCTATTTATATATTTTGCAAACCTTATTATGAGATATATTCTATTACCAAATGAAGCCGCCTGCTGCGGCTCTACAAGAGTATGGAGTAGCATATCCCATGATACCCTGGTCAAAAATGCATAGGATGCTGGGATGTTGTGTTGGCGTGCCTATAAGAGCCCAGTCACGCCATGTTCCCGCCTCTTTGGCCTTGAGAACAACCGAGGCCGAAGAGATGCTGATGTCTAATTTTCAGCAGAGGGTTTGAACTTATCCCTCTGAGCCACTACCCAGCATATGGGCGAACGTGCCTAAGGCACGGCCGAGCGTGGCCACTGTTTTTCCACACCGCAGTTGAGGGGGCAGATAGGCCCTGTGAAGATCCAAAAGATCCAAGAGAATCTTGATTGGGTATTGACGATTATCTGCTGCAGGGTGAGTTTTGAATGAACCTTCATAGTTTAAATAGGAACATAGGAATAGAATAGCTATGTCTGTGCCCGAGAACAATAATGGAGGGGTATATGCCTGGGAAGAGAGGAAGAGGAAGGCCAAAGAGAAGATGGGTGCAGGATGTGGCGGATGATCTCCAGATGGGTGTATCTGAAGCGAGATATCTTGCTTATGATCGAGAGGTTTTCCGGAAGGTTGTTATGGGAGCAAGGTTCTGCAAAGGACATGCTATTGAATGAATGACCTTTGTTCCATCTTGTTGTCCGATAATTGCTGGTGTTTTTAACAGACTACAGTTACAGTGTTGGATGACAACCCATGCTGTGATGGAAGATTACTGGTACTGTGTTGGATGACTACCCATGCTGTGATGGAAGATCACTGGTACTGTGAAGGATGATCATGTGTATGTTTATTCACGGGGATGCCAATTTTTTTATTGCATCTAATCATGAATTGTATTTATTTGTGCATTGTCATTATTAATCAGATTTTATTGTATCTTTTTAATTACATTATTCTGATTCCCTGTACACGGACCTTCGATTTCGTTGTAAGACCTGTCCACATGTCCTTCAAACCCAGAGTCTGGCTTTCCCTAAGACTACTTTCCACATCCGTGAGGGTTTCTCATGCACGAGTCGCAACGTTATCTATGCGATCATCTGCACACGTTGTGACATGAGATATATCGGGAGGATAGGTCTTCGCCTGACGAACAGATTTAGGTAACACCTCTCTGATATCAACAGTGGTGCCCAGAAACCGGTACCCCTACACTTCAACAGTTCTGACCACTGTGGCTTTGCCGACATACAGGTCACGGCGATCAAATCGTGCACATCTCACGAACGCGATCGCAAGACATTGGAAAACCGTCTCATCTTCCAGTCACATGCATGAAAAGGCAGACGTGGTTGCGGCCTTGTGGGAGCACGTTTACACCTTGGAGGAGCAAATTGATCACCAGTGGTCTGGCAAGAATGAGGCAGTGAGGAGTGACGAGGGGATCTGGCCGACGCTCGACGCTCAGAGGAAAGGCGAGACGGACATATAATCAGATTGCTGCTGGTACTATTGGTGTTGGAACTCTTCGCTGGCTGCTGAGGATGGGGACGAAGCGCTTATGGGAATGCCCCGAATGCTGTGATGTCGGTTCCTAAATCAATCAATCAATCAATCAATATTCCAGTTGGGTTCACTCTCCCCTCACGGCCTCAATATCCAACACAGTTTTATTTAAGTCCCTAACGCCCCCTACCCCCTCCCATCCCCAGCAGTCGTATAGTCCACTAAAAAGTTAGTTACACGTCCTTCACCGGACGTCGTAGTTTACGCCAGCATTATCTTTGCCTTCTGTGACTTCCTGGGTAGTTTGCGTTCAGTTGCTTCTCATTGCTTTCTGATCAACCGGCGCTTGTGCTATTTTATGAGGGCCAACCAGGGCGGTCTACATGCAAAACGCCCGTAGCAGTGTTTCGAGCTTGGAGTGCGGAATTGCAGACTGCATCCGTGACATTGCCACAGAGTTGGCTACAGTGCTCTACCTATCCATATGTTTCCTTTTCACTCTCATGGGCGCACCCCCATCCCCCCAGCGTGTGTTCCCCCACCGGTTAGCTTAGCCAATCCCCGAGCTTCTGGCTTTATTGACCTTTAGTCAGTTGACCCTGTTAACTACACATCCGGTTAATTCCATCCACGGATAGCCGCTCAAGCAAGGATACGGATAAGTAACCTTAATATTTGCATGTAGTATCTTTCGTGTATGTGTTTGTCTGTTTTTGTTTGTTTGTTCTGTGCTGACGAAGGCTTTGGCCGCAACGTCCATATTGTGTCTTGTAATCGTGCTCTAGTAAAGCTCACAATCTACTTCTCGTTTTTCGGTGATTCATTAATTGCTTGGTCAAGTGAAAAGACTTCTGAATCAGTGCAGCACTCTGCATATGATTGTCACCGTGTGAATTATATGATCGATTTCTCTGTCTATTGACTGGCGGTGAACAAACCAATAAATAAATAAAACAATGTGGGGGGGGGGGGGGAACCGTTTATCTCGCGGACTCACGTTCTGCTTGTTTGGGCTGACGTGACTTGAGCTCGCCCAAGCGGAGAGAAGTCAATTCGATGGTTCTCAACATGTTGAGAAATGCTCAACAATTGCAATGTGCACAGGTTCATCAGAGATACGTGTTCATCAGAGTCGTGGTGACCAAGTGGTGGAACCGTCTGTCTCGTGCTCCTAAGGTCATGGCAGTGGCGTCACTGGGGTTGGTGTCACCCAGTGTGGTAAACTCTTGGTGTCACCCCTCTAGACTTTCACCATGGTCTTCTTCCGAGTGTTCCTGTACCATATATAATCGCATATAGTAATGTTTGTAAAATAAGTCAAAAAGTTAATAAGGACATAAGAAAGAAAACAAATTGAACAATATAACTTCAATACTTCAGGTAAAACATAAATAAAGAACTTCGACAAACTCGGACAAAGTTAAATTTTTGTTATTTAACATTAAAATTTCTGTTATTTAAAATTAAAAGTTTCCCATCCTGGTCTTCAAAGCTGAAAACCTGTCAATCACATCATCAAAATCAATATCTTTCACCATATCACTTTCAATTGATAATATAGCCAGATCAGAAAGTCTTGACTGTCCCATGGTTGATCGCAAATAGTTCTTTATAAGTTTCAGTTTTGAAAAGCTCCTCTCACATGAAGCCACAGACACACAGATCGTAAGAAATAGTTGTAGGCTTAGTGAGAGTATTGGGAGAGATTCAAGGAAATCCCAGTCAACTATGAATTTTAAAATATCAAATATTGACTAGTCTTTGGCTTTGTGGATATCAATATCTGCTGCCTTCAGGTGTCTTCTCAGCCTTGGTATTTCTTTTAAAAGCCCTACTTCGGATAGCTCATCATAGAAAGTGGTCAATTTTGGAACTGACTTATTTGCTACTTCCTTGATCGCTGTTGATCTGGTCTGGAGTTCAGAATGAAAACGATCAATACACTCCAGCATCGCCCTATTGTTTTCTTCTTGCATAGTGAGTCCAGCATCTGAAGCATCTCTGAGTTGTTCCCCTGCCATTCTCTTCTTGAACCTTAATCTTCTCTCTACTGTTATTCCAAATTGGTCTGCTTTTAAAAGTGCCTGTTCAATTGCATGCTCCACTAAGTGACTGCGCTTCTCCTGCAGAAAAAGTCTTAATGCCTCTAACTTGGTCACTACTTTGTCAAGAGTTAAGCCTTTAGTCTGCAGATACTGCTGTGTCAAATTAACTTCCTCAAGTACAGCAGCCCAAAAGTAAAGGTAGCACAGAAACGTGAAATCACAGACAGCAGGTAAAAGACCTTGTGCTGCACCTCTTGTTTCCACATTTTCACGAGGATCACATAGAGCTTCAATCGCCGCCACACATTCATCAAACTTATCTTTCACCGGTTTAACAGCAGCATGATGTGCACTCCAGCGTGTTATTGATAGCCTTTTAATCGACATTGCAGTGTGTTCAATTAAAACATCCCATCGATGGGTGGAAGCAGCAAAGAAGGAATACATTCTCTCAAGAGTTCCAAAAAATGTTAAACATAAAGCATTTTCAGCAAAAGAGTGTTGACCACACAAGTTAAGCGAATGGTCCACGCATCCGTTAAAAATAGCTTTCTTATTCTTTCTGTTCAGAATGGCTTGAACACCTCCATGAATTCCAGACATCGTGGCAGCATTATCATAACCTTGAGCTCTGCACATCATTATGTCAAGTCCATCACTTTCTAGATTTTTTTAAATGTCTGAACTGAGGTCATCAGCTTTTTTCCCCTTTAAAGGGAAAAATCCTAGAAACACTTCTCTCACTTCAACTTCCCCATTGTGGATTTTCACATATCTGATCACCTCAGACATCTGGACAGTGTGTGATATGTCAGGTGTGCTGTCGAACATAATTCCAAAATACCTTGCAGCCTTTATATCATTTACAAGAATTTCCTTCACATGATTTGCCAGAACAGTTATAAATTCATTCTGAGTTTCTGGTGAAAGATAAGATACGGATGCTTTTACTGTTACAGATGTAGTTCGCTTTAATCTCATTAGGTGCTCTTTCAACACAGGGTCATATTTAGAAAGCATCTCAACCATCTCAAGAAAGTTTCCTTTATTCAACGAAGATGCATCTTCCTTATGGCCACGAAATGCCAGATTTTGCTTAGCAAGAAACAATGTGATATCAAGCAACCTGTGCAAGATATCCCTCCATTTTTTTATCCCTATCCATTACAGCAACACTGTCGGCATCAATTGTTTTGTGCAGCTTAAGGCCTGCTGCCAATGTTTTCCATTTTTCAAGGCAACCTAGATGGTCATCCGATATCTCATGATTATGTAATTTTGGGCTCAGCTTCCACCACTGCTGAAACCCAGTGACAAATTTTGATGTTTGTTCTGTTACATTAACAGAAAGAGTCTGCAGCAAAAGCAGTATAATTTCTCACTGACGAGCGAGTAAACCATCCATGACCGCAGTATTTTCTCGCCATTTGGCATCGTCTTGTAGAACCATTCTTTTGACAGCTGGCGCACATCTCATTTAGTCTTTGCACCTTGCCTTGTCACAGTACTGAAAGGCCCATCCTTGTTCTGAAAAGAACAACTTCCTCTTTTGATAATTTCAACTCGAAAATGATCTGGAACTGGTGCATTCCAGAAAGAAGCATCAGATAAAATATTCCAATTTTTCTCATCCACTTGACTCATCACATTTACAGTATCATGACGAGAATCATTTTCAGCATGCATTTCTGTTTCAACTTCATCCACTGCTATTTCATTATGTATTTCTGCATCAATCTCGTGATTCTCTTCCATTTCTGGCTCTAGTTGCTCTTTTGAAGAATGCATGCTGTCAGCATGGGAGGAATCCTTATCATTTGTAGATTGAGGAAGAACGTCTTTTGATGAACCTTGTCCATCACTTGGTCTCTTGACATATTGAAGCATGAATCCAAGGTAGTGATTTTAGTGATTCACATCTTTTCTTCTTTGCTTTTCGCTGCTCGCATCCACTAGGCCTCTTTGATTTGTGCACTCCATGTGGCATGATGGAATATTCTAAAATAATAAATCTATAATAAATTAGGGACTTAAAAATATACAACTAAACAAAAGATATAATATAAATATATAAAATCTGTATAAATAATTATAATCCAAACATTTATGAATTATTCATAATTTAATAAATATAGTTATTTAGGTTAAATTGCGTTGTTTACCGTAGAATTAAAATGTAATTAAAAAATGATTATGTACACTAAAAAGAACCGTCTAAAAAAGAAAGCTTGTCATACAAAATATTAAATTGTTTTAAATATTGTCCATGGAAGTTACAACTGTTTTATTTCATTGTAACAAGTTTGAGTGGATTGTAACTTTTTTACTGGCTAATGGAGTATTGAACATACCAACCTGCATACGATGCGGATGGCAAATGCTGCAAGGCACAATTAATGGATTCATATACAAATGTAACCGTCGGTCAACAATATTCGTTGCAACACTTCTTCTTAACTTTCATCAGGAAGTTTTGTCGCCAATGCACGACTGTCATTTCATGACATATATTTTATTATTTTATATTGCGAATTGCTGGCGAATGTCAGTAACCGCATCAATTATTGGGGGGATCTGAGTGTGGCAGTCTCAACAGTGACTCGTTGGTTCGAAAAATTACACAACCGTTATTTATTTTTCTATTTCCATCTTTTTAATTAAAAAATTAAATTAAAAAATTAAAATATATATTTGTCAGACAGATAGAAAAACGTGTGTATGCCATAATTATTAATTTATTGTAGTAGTAAACTACTAGTATACTATAGTATAGTAATACTAACTTTTTTAAGTGGAAGCCTGCCGCTGTTTTTCTCATTTAAAATTTATGCCCTGTCCTAATTAATTTACTTTAAAATATTTATATTTTAGTGATATTGATAAAATTATAAAATTTCGAAAAATAATTATTTACATAAAAAAACGAACGTGTAAACAACGTCTGTCATTTTCTGCAACCACGTCATTAATTGGCGCGTTTGCAAATGACCCACGATTCTACTCCGACTCCGAGGCTCCGAGCAGCTCTGAGCTCTGAGTCTTATTCATTTAAGCACCAGACGCTCTGCATGGTGGCACCCTGTGCCTGCTCATATATTTAACAATGAATGGTTATGAAACCCGACTAGACAGAGCTATGTCTGCTTTGTCAAATTTGCAATTTTTTTATTTTGGTGTCACCCCTTGATGATGTCACCCGGTGCGGCCCGCACCCCCCGCACCCCCTAGTGACGCCCCTGGGTCATGGGGTCATTTCTGGACTGCGGCATTCTGTTCAGGAGTGCAGTTCACTCAGAGATTCATGGGGATCGTCGCTGGAGCTAAGGAGTTCGTGTTCTGTGCGACATTTTCGGCAGGCCGCTCTGTGGAAAGAGACTGAACTATATGAGGTAAAACTCGATGCAATAAAGTTGATCCTCTCGACTTTAACTTCTTTAAACGTGTTCGTATTTCAAATTAGGGGCCTGTATGAGATCCATATTGTTGGTGACCGAACTAAACATGGTGGCTGATATGTAGTGAAATGGCTTACACAAACGACGCCCGCCTCTAACTCAACCAGATCGGGTACGATTCACATTTTGGACAGTGTGGGTGTTTACAAACGAATACATTCTGAGGATTACCGTATATACCTCCATCTGTACCTGGGATAGTGGATTGGACATCTGACATTCTCGGTAGATGGTGACAAATTATGACACCCATAGCCATATGTATGTTGAGAGGCAGCTGAAAGTTGGAAGTAGCAGATTGGAACGGGCCTGGGCTGAGGCTGTATTTCAACACTTAGAAACATCTAGCTACAAAAAGAACACGTATAACATCTAGGGCCGGTCTCCGCGTTCGAAACACAGCGGCGACTGATTTGGCAGCAGATCGTGTCGCGCTGGTTTTAACGTGTTGGTATGGGAGCCAGTCGTTCAGAAAGCAATGGCAAACTACTGAACGTTAAAAAAAGACACTAACAGCGGCAGTAAAATTCTGGTGTTGACTGCAACGTCCTGTAAAGGATATGCAACTTTAAAAAAAAAACAATAGTATATGGGATTCTGATATATACACTTTCTTATTCTTGCCTGTTCCGTTGCATTGTCTCACAAAGTCTTTGGTTGAATAGTCCTGACATCGAAACTTCTCAGCCACGTGTCAGTGAGACTGATATTCTCTGAACTGGCTACCTGGTATCTATATCCAGGACTGCACGAGCTGTGAAAAATAGACTGGACAAAAAATCCATTGCAGGAGATCCTCCTCCTGGAAAGTCAAATATTCTTTGCCCACATGGTCAAAGAACAATTCGAGCCAAGATAATTTTACCAGCCATCTTAGAACTCACGGCTCCAAACTTTCAAAAACACTGGATGAATTGAATAGTCATCACTACACTTGATGGACAGACAACATATTCAAATTAAGTTCGGAACACCACTGAAATTTAAAAAAAAGAAAAGTCGTGGTTATCGACCCCGACGAGATTCGAACTCGCAATCTTCTGATCCGAAGTCAGACGCCTTATCCATTAGGCCACGAGGCCCACATTTACACACGTACTTATTTTGTATCATATTTTTAATTCTTTGTTAAATGAGCATCTTTATATTGTAAACTACTTATAATAATCATGATACTAACAATAATCCAAGACATAGAGAAAATTCAAATGGGACAACGGCGTCGCAAACATGTGACCTTGATTTACTCAACTAACAACATGAAATAATGCTAAAAGTAAAAGTAATATTTGTATTCCCGCTAAGACTTGTCTTGTCCTGCTCTGTGAATTTCTGTCCCGATTTGCAATGTTTCTTGGCTCTGTCTCTCCCAGCCAGTTGTTACTATTACATGGTGACCTAGCAACTATCAAAACACCATTGTAGAATTCACTCCCATATGTGGCGGGTTGGTCGGCTCGTGATGCCTCTGGAAGTCTGTGAGTTTTAATTCTCAAGTCTGAGGCCATGGGATTCATGTAGTGTTTTTCAACATTTTCATGTCGTTGTATCGGCGTGTTTTTGAAAGGGACTCCGATAGATTAAGTCTGATGCAATTGGGTTCACATTCTCAAGTGTGATGCAATGGGGTTCACATTCTCAAGTGTGATGCAATGGGGTTCACATTCTCAAGGTCCTGAAGAGAACTTACATTTATCGGAGTGAGGTTGATATAGAGATGTATCTCCCAATGCACTACCACGCGGTCCTAGTGTGATGATGAGCTGTCCTTCCCCCTTTCAAACAAACACCGATAGAACTACATAAAAAAAACTCTACACGAACACAAAAAAGAAAAAGAAATGTATATAACAACTACTCATCTGTTGGTCGGCTCCCTGGCGATGGGGTTACGGACGCATCTCGTAATCCTGCATACCGCGTTCGAAACACAGCTGCGAGTAATTTGGCAGCAGCCCGTCTTGCGTTAATTTTTTTACAAAATAGTGTGGGTGGCGGTCGTTCAGAAAGCACTGGTAAACTACTGAACGTAAACTTGCCAAGATATCACAAACAGCATAAAAATTCTGGGGTTGACTGCAACGTCCTGTAATAGAATATGCAATTTAACTTTTTTTAAAAAATGTTGTTATACGCATCTGTTGCTTTGTTGTCTCTAGTAGCTGTGTGTGAACTTTCAGTATCGGTTATGCTTACTCAGCTGTAGTTATATTTGTGTGTGTTTGTGTGTGTGTGTGTGTGTGTGTGTGCGCGCGCGCGCGCGTACGTGCGTGTGTGTGTGTGTAATCTATTGACAGCTGCTAGAAGTCATATTAGAAATTAACGGGGTCATGTCTGAGAGCAACAACACATTCAGCCTGGCTGGGATTTGACCAAGGCTGGTCAGGTCTTCTCTACTGACTTGAGATTTCTCGCTGCCAATTGCCAAGGAGTAATTCTACTATTCTATATCTTTAGCGGTTCTTCCTTAGCAAAACTTGGCTCCGATTGTCTAGAGTTATTCTTCTCAAAACAACAAATTCGAACTCCGCAACTTAACTGTTAACCCGTGATATATAACACTGACAGAGTGTTTTAATTTCTAGCCGAGGATTTATTTCCGGGCAGCATCCCGTGAGACAGATAACCTGCACGCAAATCATACCATCACACAGTCCGTCACCCCTGCTCACACTGCCGTACTAACCATGACTATAATTAAAGACAGACATGTCGCTTGTCATATCACAATCATCTACAGTGTTGATAGTTCATACCAATATTCCTAACTATAATATTCATAGTTCACAGAAACCTTTATATCTAATTACTCACGCCATTACTTGGGGTGTTAGTTCTTGTATGACCTTTCGGTGATTCTCCAACTGAAATGTCGGCCCATCATATCTTATTTCATTCCTCTGCTTCTGTCTGTGTTCTGTGCGAATCGCGTTCATTCCTCAATCTGTCTTTGCTTCTTCCTTCATTATTCGTTTCATTAAATTCTCTGGATGTTCAGTCATTTTCTCCATTCGCTTCTCAAAGATCTTGTCCTGCTGATAACAGTGTGCCTTCCTTCTTTCATGGCTGTTCCCTGTCTGTCTGTCTATGACGTCCCGTTTCCAATATTTACGCGTGTGCGTTCACTGTCCGTGCCGCACTTGTAATTTTAGCTCTTTCAAATCTTTATCGTTGATGTGCGCCGCATGGCACCTACAGTCTCCAACAGACTCGAATTCAACTCACTCCCCCGTGGTCTAGAGTGGCTGGAACGTTTCCCTTACAGTATGGATCTCAAATCAACACTAGAGAACTGAGTGAATTTAGAGTCTTTAAATAGAAGATGGGCCCTCAAATCAATCAGAAACCCACCAACACCGAAACAAGTTGATTACCATAGTCCATATTACCATTTTATGGACAGGCCAGAGCACATCATTATTCTTCGTCGCAGAAAAGGACACAATCGTTTTCGCAATCAAAAGTATACGAAATACAAGAGTAGCAAATCACCCATGCGTACCGCCTTGTGCTACATTTTCGCCAGGCAGTCCTGCGAAAAGTGACCGGGCCATATGGAATCAAATCCAGCGCAATATAGTCGACCGTCTTACCTTTAAGTCTTCCGGATGTCTCCGTATGGTGTTTTCGGTTGGCCACGAGCTTACTTGCCTCGGTCAAGCTGACCTTACAATATTGTCTTGGCAGCAGCTAGTTTGGCATGCGAACAATACGTAAGTTTACTCCGCTAATTGCATATACCAACATTCATAAGGGGTGAGGCCAGACAAGAGCAATACTGTATATTGATGGGCCAGAGTGAAGTTGTGAAAATCTGAGCTGGTGATGGACCCTAATATAACTTTTCTCTGAGGTTGAACGGGGTAGGGGTAATCGAATCGGGGGGGGGGGGGGAATGTGAATCAGCACAGAACTGGCTAAACGCCGAGGGAGCCACCGAAGAGGAAACACTGATGGGCAAAATAGGTCCATGTGTAGTGAAGATAACCTAAAGACTGGCGACTAACTAGCATGCAACCAAACCGCATGTATATTCCTAGTCAATCTCACAAGGCTGTTAGCTAAAATTAAAACTACCAGCGACACCGGCAGAGAGCTCCTGTTTGCCGATGATTGCGCTTTAAATGCCAACTCAGGGGCAGACATGCAACATAATGTTTCAGCTTTCTCATATGCCTGTGCCAACTTTGGGCTCACTATCAACTTGGAGAAGACTGTAGTTATGTACCAGCCAGCTCCAGGGAATAATCACACCGTGCCGAACATCAAAGTGAATGGTCATAGACTAAGTGTTGTGGACAAATTCACCTATCTTGGCAGCACTGTGTCACAAGCTGCCACAATTTATGACGAAGTGAATGCAAGAATCTCCAAGGCCAGTGCGGCCTTTGGCAGATGTACAAGAATATGTGGGCAGAAATATGGAATAAGCCTGCAAACAAAGCTGAAAGTCTATAAAGCAGTTGAATTATCCACACTACTATATGCTTGTGAAACCTGGACTGTTTATCAGCCACACGCTTGGAAACTAAACAACTTCCACACAGTCTGCCTTAGGAAGCTATTGAAGATTAAATGACAAGACAAGATCTCAGACACTGATGTCATAGAAAGAGCGTCCATGCCCAGTATCCACACTTTACTAATGAAGAATCAGATTCGCTGGGCTGGTCACTTAACTCGCATGCTAGGTCGCAGGCTCCCTAAACGAATTTTCTATGGCGAGCTGCGTTGTGGTAAACGCTCTTAAGGCGGCCAAAGAAAACGCTTTGAAGACACAAAAATCTCACTGAAAGCTGTTGGAATTCATCGTGACAACTGGGAGACTGCTGCCAAAGACCGAAATTCGTGGCGTACATCATTACGCAAGAATGCAGTCACTTGTGAAGCAACCAGGACTGCAAGAGCTGAGAAGAAAAGGCTCGACAGAAAAACCACCGTAGGAAATCCTCCTCCTGGAACGTTAAGCATTCTTTGCCCACATTGTCAAAGAACATTTCGAGCCAAAATAGGTCTTACCAGCCATCTTAGAACTCACGGCTCAATACTTTCACCCCCACTGGATGAAATAAGTAGTCATCATCATTCTTGATGGACAAACAACAAACATATTCCTAGTGTATATTCAACTAGCTCCCTTCGTTTCAAAAGTTAAATAAACATGGCTTAACAATCTACTACATTGGAAACCCACTTTATTTTGCCACAGTCAAGTGGAAAGACTGCTGAATAAGTGCAGCACTTAGCCGCTGAGTCACCGTGCGAATAATAGGATCAATGTCTGTAACGACTGATTAGCGGTGAACAAAACGATGAAGAAATACAACATTGTGCGGGAAATCTTTTTATCTTGCGGGCCAACATGTCACAGTTCGTGTAACGATACCTACTAATATGACGGTTCTCAACATGTTGAGACTTGCTCAATAATTTAAATGTCTGCAAGTTTTTCAACGGTACAGGCACAACATTTGTTAGGTAGTGTGAAAGAGTATATTTTGGGCCAGCTTACCATTTTTAAAAATTAAATGGTGGCATCGTCAATTTAATCGAAAAGAGATAAGATCAGAAATGATTAATTCGGATCTAAAATGGAGGGGGAGGGGGGGGGGGGGTAATAGCAGCGCTAAATTTTGTAGATGTGTGATATCATTTGCTACAGTACACAGATGTGTTAAGCGGGACATGACACAGGCATTCATATTGTATCTTGGGAGTAAGTCGCCTCTGATCGCGTTACATGGAGAGAAACGAACGGGAATTTAATAAAGACAAAGAAGAAACTGATTGCAGATAGGTCACACACTGAGCGTGTGAGACGTCATATGATGCGTGATGGTGGAAATTACCATGCAACCATTGTGTACGAACATTTAACGCGCGAATATGTCTGTCCAGTCACATTTACTACTGCCATGTTAAGTTAGTTGCATAGTTAGTTAGTTTAGTTTATGGATCAACATCACGGCACACGGGTGCAACCCATAAGTGCTCCGTTCTCCTCCTAACTCAAACCTGAGTCTGGAGAAACTCAGCTCAGTGCACGAACTCCGTAGCACCGCCGAGGATCCTGAAATACTTTGGGTAGATTTTTAACTCGAAATTTTGCCCGGGCAGCGCCGTTAGGCTACTCTTTTTCGATTTCCAACTGCCAAGGGATTTTTTACGTGCGCAACAATACACACGGGCTTCCGATCTCACTACCCAGAGACCAGGGGAAATTACTGGAAGTCCCGGTGGATTTTTTAAATAAATCCTGGTCCTCACCGGGGCCTGAACCCGG
Organism: Cepaea nemoralis; assembly: GCA_014155875.1. Lineage (NCBI taxonomy): Eukaryota > Metazoa > Mollusca > Gastropoda > Stylommatophora > Helicidae > Cepaea > Cepaea nemoralis. Next base: position 126,146 of record JACEFZ010002009.1, read on the forward strand.
GACCTCCAGCACTCAAGGCGGACACCATACCTCGAGACCACGCAGCTGCATATTATTTACAGGACTTTGCAGTCAACACCAGCATTTTTTGCTGTTGTGATCTCTTGGCAAGTTTACGTTCAGTAGTTTGTCATACCATTTCGTAAAATACCAACGCAAGACGGTTTGCTGCCAAATCATCTGCAGCTGTGTTTCGAACGCGGATATGCGGGATAACGAACTGCGTCGGCAACAACTTAGCCACGGAGCAGGCTTACCGCCATGGGTTGTAGTTATTGTGCCTTTTTTTCTTTAATGTACAAAAGATACAGCATGCAAGTTGATGCGCCATCTTCTTGATTTTCCAACTATTGGAGACAGAATACAAATTTTCAGAGCACGCGCCTACCTCAGAGTCAACGCAAATGCATAACATCCATTGCATAGTGAAATTAAGAATGTAAAGGGCAGCAGGTTAAAAAGAGGAAAATCGTGGATGGGTCAAGCCAAAGACATTCTTCAACAGGTGTTCACTTGAGGACTTAGAACCTGGCGAGGAGTGGGTACAAGTGCCAAAAGATTTCTGCACATCCTTTTCAGTTTGCATCTAACTAGACAGAAAATACAGACAAGAAAATCCGACTGCTGTGGAGGAGGAAGTACAGGCGTTGATCTTCGATAATTCTTTAGAGGGTGATGCTATCATTTACAAAGATGGGTCGGTCGTTCGACGAGTGAGAAGTTCATGGGCTTATACGGTTCAGGCCGGAAGGAGAATTATGAGGGAAGATTCTGGGCTTTTGCCTTGACCACAAGTAGCCTGACTATGGAAGTCATGGCAGTAAGTAAAGCGATAACATGACTCGAGACACAGACAATCACAAGGCATGTTTCCTTAGTGACAATGAGCATGTCCAATGTTCAGTTCAGTCGCGGTTCCAACATCACAGCAACGGGTCGTCCCCATTATGCTCCTTTCCTGTGCCAGTGAATATCACATAAGATGTTCCTCACTGCTCCATGTGAAAAGTGGAAAAGACAGGAGTCTCGACAAACAACATCCCACTCAGACACACTGTGCATAATGCCGCCACCAGTAATGTCACCACACAAGTCATCCACGAAACATTCATTCTGTCACAGTCACTTTCCCAACCAGATGTTCACCTACAAAGTCTCGATGTTTCTAGATGTTGGTGTTCCGTTTCTAGATGTTTTCTAGCCAGCCACGCCATTTTATCTCCGAAATGCAGTTCACGCAACAAAACAACCTCGAACAGATGTAAAAAAACAAAAACAAAACATTTAACTGTACATAATGTCGTTGCCAGAATGCCAACACAAAAGTCCTCTACGAAAATACAGTTCATCATAGATGGAAACGGCAGTCATTACAAAATAAGGCACACCAAACAAAACAAAAAAAAGGTCGATTCTGCGTCACAACCAGCCGCCATGCAGATATTTCTAGATGTTGTTGTTCCGTTTCTAAATGTTTTCTAGCCAGCTACCTCATTTTTCGAGCATGCAGTTCACGCCACAACACCTCGGACAGATGTAAAAAACAACTCACTATACATAATGCTGTCTCCAGAATGCCAAAACAACAGTCCTCCAGGAAACACAGTTCATTGTTAACGGAAGCAGGCAGTCAACCAGAAGACCAGCAGCCACACATTTCTGCATAAGGCAAAAAAAAAAAAAAAACACCGGTCAATTCTGGGACATAGCCAGCCGCCATTGCTCTGAACATGCAGTTCACGCTCCACAAACTCGGGCAGATATAAAAGCATTTCACACGAAATTCACAGCTCACAGCGTGGCGCAAGCATGCTTGAGCATGCTCAAGAAGATAGGGATGGGGTGGATCCGAAGAGAGTGGCTGCTGTCTCTGGAGCGGTCTCGGCTGGCAAAGATTAGTTTCATTTTCGTGCCAGGGCATGCGGGTGTACAAGGAAATGAGCGGGCTTACAAGCTTGCAGGTAAGTCTACCGTGGAAGGCTGACTAGCCATGGACCAGACTGACATTCTGAATGCTTTACGAGAAGTAAGTCGTTCGCAAGAAGCAAGTGATGACTGTGAATCTACAACCATGGTCAGGCTGCGAGAACAACAAATTAAAAGGGGTGTGGCCAAACAAGAACACTAGCTGGAAGCCAAAGAAGATAAATAAACCAACACAGAACTGGTGTCGTTAGCCGCTACACGCTGCGGGAATTACTAAGGAAGGAATCCGAGTACTTATGGATTCAATGGTTTGATGTGCAGTGAGTATGATGTGTCAACTAACTAACTAACTAACTAACTAACTAACTAACTAACTAACTAACTAACTAACTAACTAACTAACTAACTAACTAACTAACTAACTAACTCACTCACTCACTCACTCACTCACTAACTAACTCACTCACACACTCACTCACTCACTCACTCACTCATTCACTCACTCACTAACTAACTAAAGCCTGTACTTCCGCCTCCACAGCAGCTGGATTTTCTTGTCTGCATTTCCTGTCTAGTTGGATGCACACTGAAAAGGATGCACAGCACTCTTTTGGCACTTTTACCCACTCCTCGCCAGATTCTAAGTCCTCAAGTGAACAAACCTGCTGAAGATTGTCTTCGGCTTGACCCATCCACGACTTTCCTCTTTTTAACCTGCTGCCCTTTACCTTCTTAATCTCGTTATGCAGTGGATGTTGTGTGTTTGTGTTGACTCTTAGGTAGGCGCGTGCTCGGCAAATTTATAGTATGTCCCTCATGGTTGAAAAATCAAGAAGCCCTGCATGCTGTATATCTTGTATATCCAGGAATAATAAACATAGCTTCGTTATGTATCCATTCCATCCTTTCCATTTGCTTATGGCTGAGAGTCTGGATCGCCATCCATCGCATACTCCAAAACAGAAAGGACCAGACCCTCGTACAGAAGACATAGATGGCGCTGCTCAAGTTTCCTGCCGCCATCACTCGCATCGCAGCCTAGCCCCGCTTGGCCTTCGATCTACGTGCTCAGTATAAGCGAGGCTTCGATCAAATCGTATCCCCAAGTAATACATTGCCTGCGTTCTTTCCACAGTCTCTGAACCCAGATTTACAGTTGGCGTTGGGTCGTTGTCAATATGGTTATTCAAAGAGAACCATGTCACTGTTGCCTTTGTTGGGTTGACCATTGCCCCAACTTCAACACACCAAATGCTTATGCGATTGATTTCGGTTTGTAGTCCCACAGCAACCTGATCTCTATCCTTACTTTGACGACACCCTAAAACATCGTCTGCATACGAAAATTCTCACAGTGTAGTCGTTGAAAAGCACCGGAGATAATGGTGAACCCTGTTGTAGGTCCAGATATATTGTTGTTGGTTCCGAAGTATAGCTGCCTAAAAACTACTTTCCGTTGGAAGAGGGCTGGAGCGATCCAACTAAGGAGAAAAGGACTTATCTTGAGTTCAAGAAGCTGAAGCATTACAAAATCTAATTGTACTCTGTTGTACGTGTCCTCAAGATAAATCGCTGCAGCAAATGTTTCAATGCCTGAGTGGAAACCTTCATAGACACCATGGGCAAACACTGCTGCAATGGTCCAGGTTTCTCTTTTTGGACGGTACCCTCCCAGGGTAGGTGGGGGGAAAAACCTTGCCTCTCTAGCTGGCTTGATATTTTTCTGGCAATTGATTGATTGATTGATTGATTGATTTAGGAACCGACATCACAGCATTCGGGACATTCCCATAAGCGCTCCGTCCCCATCCTCAGCAGCTAGCGAAGAGTTCCAACACTAATAGTTCCAGTAGCAATCTGGTTATATGTCCGTCTCGCCTTTCCTCTGAGCGTCGATCGTCGGCCAGATCCCCTCGTCACACCTCGCTGTCTCATTCTTACCAGACTATGGTGATCCATTTGCTCTTCCGAGGTGTACACGTGCTCCCACAAGGCCGCAACCACGTCTGTCTTGTCATGCATCAATACTCCACCAAGTTTTGCCGAGCCAGCAAATCTGTCCGCCTGTTCATTCCTCCAGCACACCGGCAATTAACTCTTCCAGCAGCTTGCCTATTGTAGTCTGCATGGTTATTACCCGATATTCCTGAATTTTTGTGTGGTCTTTGCCAGGTTTCGGCAAGGTAATCAGATAGCTGTGTAACCATTCCTCCTAGATGCTAGCACTCTCCATACTGTTGTTGTACATGGCTGCTGGTTCCTACAGCTCGTTGTCGGTACACATATTGATGTCGTCATACGTTATGCCATCTGGCTCTGGAGCGCTGTTTTATTTTCCTAATCGTCGAAGCACAGCCTTGATAATTTCACTGTCACTGTCTTCATCCGCAGTGTTCTGGGCTTTACATCTATCTGAGGTAACCTCCTTGGCAAGATTTCGGACTCTCATGTCTGGTTGCTCTGCTCTTAATAGCGTTGGAAGTGGGCTTTGCCCTTGTTCTCGTCAGTCCTCTGCCAGATGAGGCCAGCACCTTGGAAGTCAGAAATGCTCTTATTCTTGACTACCCCATTCATGCTTTTATGTAGTTGCCAGAACAATTGCTATTCGACACAACTCTGCTCATTTTTCACCTTTAACCACCGTAACCAGTTTTTTTTTTTTTAATTTTTTTAAAAATTATTTTTATTATTTTTTAAAGTAGCTTACGTTTGTGTGCATCTCTCTTTCTAAGTGCACGCAAGGTCTAAGATGGGCAACCCTGTTCTTCTTGGCATTTTGCCATTTCCTAACAGCACTGTACTTATCCACCTAGGCCTTTTTCACCTCCAAATTCTTCTTCTTCTTCTTCTTCTTCTTCTTCTTCTTCTTCTTCTTCTTCTTCTTCTTCTTCTTCTTCTTCTTCTTCTTCTTCTTCTTCTTCTTCTTCTTCTTCTTCTTCTTCTTCTTCTTCTTCTTCTTCTTCTTCTTCTTCTTCTTCTTCTTCTTCTTCTTCTTCTTCTTCTTCTTCTTCTTCTTCTTCTTCTTCTTCTTCTTCTTCTTCTTCTTCTTCTTCTTCTTCTTCTTCTTCTTCTTCTTCTTCTTCTTCTTCTTCTTCTTCTTCTTCTTCTTCTTCTTCTTCTTCTTCTTCTTCTTCTTCTTCTTCTTCTGCGTTCATCCAGTGTTTTTTTTTCCGGATGTGATTGCGTTGTGCCTGTTTACAGCAAAGCTGCGTTCTTGCGCCGTTAGGCTGACACATCCGACTTCTGCGGGCATTTGTTGACCGGGTTAACCATCCCGGGGGTTTCTTAGGAAATTTGACTCTCACTGTTGTGGTATTATCCCCTATCCCAGCTGGCCCATATAGAACAGCCAAAGACATCCTGGTCAGCCCTCAAGGGAAGGCAGGGGCAGACTATGGGCATTCCCCGCCATCCAAGGAGGCTTCCATAGTTGCAGAACCAACACATAGCGCTCTGGTACTGGGCTCACCCAAGGAATCGTTACATCCTGCACATGGCTGCTTAGCCTCACTTCCGTATATTGGGCCTTCCGTTCACCATAGGCTGTTCTTCCGGAAACCAGAAGAATGCAGTCTGCAGATGACATCCACACAGTGAGCTTTCGATTCGAACTTTCCACGTAATGGATTTGCTATCCAAGCAATATTCCATTTCGTGCCACTAGGACACTTTTCCACCTTTATGAAGCCCACACAGCGAGCTTTCGATTTTCGATTTCGATTTTGACTTTTCACATAATGGATTTGCTATCCAAACCTCCAAATTCCACCAAGGTGGCTGCTCCCAGCTTTTGTTCCTGCCATGCAGCTTTATGCGCTTGTCGCGACCTATTTTACTCACTACATCTTGCCCTGTACTGTCATACTGGAAAATCTTGATCGCTGACTTGTGCGACCTGGTTCTGCCTTTCTCCACCAATATGCTGCAAGGGTGGTGGTCGCTGCCGTGGTACCCTAGGACACCCCATCTACATATAGTAGTGAGTGAAAGAGAAACCAGAGCCAGGTCAATAACACTGTCCTTATCACTTGGACGACTTGCTGTCCTGGTGACGCAGTCACTGTTGATACAAACCAGGTTAATGGTTTCAAGTGCACTCTCGAGCTCCTCCCTCTGTGTGTTGGAGGAAATGTTTCCCTATGATCTGCCTTTGGCGTTGTAATAGCCATAGAAAATAACATTCCTCTCGTGACCTAATATGTCACTTAAGCACTGCCACTTCTGGGAATCCACACTCGCGTAACAGGCACAAACATTAACCAACACGAATGGTATGACGGACTGAACTCTAACCAGCCTGTATTTGTATGTTGTCACTGTCGCAACCAGACATGTCTAGTTCTGAAGCCACTGTACTGTCGCGAGTATAATCCCGTATACTCTCGTACGAAATACAGCTGCTCAAGATTCGGCAGCGGATCGCGTCGGGTTGTTTCCTTACGGAGGGTATGTGAGTCGGTCGTTCAGAAAGCAATGGCAAACTACTGAACGTGAAACTTGCCAAGACATCAACAGCCGCTGAAAAATGTTGGTGTTGACTGCAATGTCCCGTAAAAGGATATTCGAACAAACAAACAAACAAACAAACAAAAATAGACTATTGACTATAGACTAATAAAACCAACAACAAGCATTGCCAGAAATGGAATTCAGTAGACTTCTCTGACAAAGTATCTGGATAATCTGGACATTGCTGACAACATTGCTTTCCTGTCTCAGGCACGACATAAAATGTGAGACACACAAACAACAGTGAATGGGGGAGACACTGTGAGTAACTCCAGCACACGGGCCAAGCGGTGACCTGATTTCACTTGCTGGTCACAAGTGCCCCTGGAGGTCAGCGTGGCTGAACGGAGAAGAGCTCTCGCTACTCCACTTCCGGTGTGCTGTATGGACACAGATTAGGGGGCAGATAAAGATATCAGAATTCGAATACAAAAGGCAAGAAGTGCTTTTATAACACAAGAACATTTGTGACAGTCATTCAACTTAGCACCGAACATAGAACATTCCATTCTAACGTTCAATCTGAAAGAACTACTGCATGAATCATAATCATGGAGAACCACTGAAAACGATTACAAATAAACAACAAACATTGATTAACTGATGCTTTTACAAAACAAAACAAAACAAAACAAAAATCGCTTAAAAGTCGACAGGATCGACTTCATTGTACCGGGTTGTTATCCCATATGGCTCGGTCTCTTTCCGCAGCGCGGAAAGCGTCGCACAAAGCACGAACTCCGTAGCTCCAGCGAAGACCCACAGGAGTCTCCGAAAAAATTCACTCGTGAACCGAAGGATGCGGCCCGGAATCGAACCCACAACCTTCGGAGCCCGAGTCAAACGGCATGACCACTCCGCCACGGAGACTCTCTGCTTTTATAAAGCAGATGGATTGTAATGGTATGACAGAATCACCAACGTGGAGCTCGTGGGGAGAACTGGACAAATACCGGTGAATAAAGATATGAAGAAAAGACGATGGGGCTAGATAAGATATGCATTGAGCAAACTTGAGAATGACATCACTAAACACACTGGACCCCACGGGGCAAAAGAGGCAGACAGAGGACACACGGGGATAAGAATAGAACAGAAATAAATAATATTTAAAAGACATGGACGAAGCTGCATGCCATTGCTAAGATAAGAACGACTCAGATTGAGTCTGTTCAGGACCAATGCCCCACGAAAGAGCGAAAGAACAACTTCTGAAACTAAGGCGGAAACCGGAACCTTTCAGCCGCACCAGTCCTTTGTCAGTGATGCTGATTAGGTTCGAACTGGATCCTTGGTATATTTATCTAAAAATGGCAAACTACTGAGCGTAATCTTGCCTAGTACATCAACGGCAGCTGAAAAATGCTGACGTTGACTGCAAGGTCCTGTAAGGGATATGCAGAAAAAAAATTTAAATGGTACTTGGGAAGCTTAACCCGGTCAACAAATGTCCGCAGAAGTCGGATGTGTTGGCCTAACGGCGCAAGAACGCAGCTCTGATGTAAACGCAAAAAAAAAAAAAAAAAATCTCTGAATGAACGCAGAAGAAGAAGGAGAAGACGAATTGTAAAAGGTGAAAAAAAAAAAACCTAACCGGAAAAGATTTGAGCTCGCTATCTTCCGATCCGAAGTCACATGTCTTACCCGTTAGACCACGAAGCCACATTTACATCGTATTTGTAATTTTTAACATGATTTAGTTTGTATGTTTGCAATAAATATCTTATTAACAGCATGCTTTCCCTCATTTCCTATACTGAATAATTGTACACCAGAAATTGAGGATAAAGTTGAAGAAAGTCAAGTATACAACAGGGAACACTAAATATGATTTGTGTACATTGAGTAATGACAAGGAAATACAAAACAAATTCAATATAGAAGTACAGAACAGATTTGAAATATTGTCTGATCTAGAGATCCTATTCCAGGATGTGGATGATCAATGGGAAATGTTAAAGAATTCAATCAATGTGGCTGCAGAAAAACTATTCCAAAATTAAAGAAGGTGGGTCGTAAGAAATGGATGACAGAGGAAATTTTACACTTAATGGAAACAAGAAGACTCAACAAAAATAATCCTGCCAAATATGAAGAAATACACAGACAAGTCAGAATATTATGTAGGAAGGCAAAAGAATCATGGCTTGAGGAAAAGTGCTTAGAAATTGAAAAACAACACAACAGTCAAAATACCAAATTAGTGCACAAAAGAATTCAGGAACTTACTAATAAAAGAACAAGTACATCAATAGGCTGTCTAAAAACTAAAGATGGCAAAGTCATAATAGAAAAAGATCAGATTCTACATGTATGGACAGATTATGTGAAAGACCTGTATAATGATAACAGAGAGGAACAGTATGCTATTAGATTTAATAATGAAGGACCAGCAATTTTAAAGATGGAGGTTCAAAATGTTCTTAAGCATATGAAAGCTGGCAAGGCCCCCGGTGCAGATAACATCACAACAGAAATGATTAGAGCTCTAGAAGAATTTGGACTAGAGCAAGTCACTAGACTGCTGAACACATTATATGATACTGGAGATATACCTTCTGAATTATGTAATTCTGTATTTATTGCAATCCCAAAGAAATCAGGAGCCTTAGAATGTGATCAACATAGAACAATTAGTATAATGAGTCACATCACAAAGATTTTGTTACGAATTATCATGCAAAGAGTGAGGAAGAAAATACAACCTGAAATAGGGGAAGAACAATGTGGTTTTGTAGAAGGAAAGGGTACAGTAAATGCTGTGTATATGCTGCGAACAGTTATTGAACGTGCTTTAGAAGTAAACAAGGATATACATCTTTGCTTTATTGACTACACAAAGGCTTTTGATAGAGTTAGACATGTCAACATTGTGGATATGCTTGCAGATCTACAAATTGATGGGAAAGACATTAGACTTATAAAAAACATATATTGGAAACAACAAGCTGCCATAAGGATTGATAATGAAGTAGGACAATACCAACCTATTAAGAGAGGTGTTAGGCAGGGATGTGTAATGTCTCCAGATCTTTTTTCCCTATACAGTGAAAATATTTTCAGAAATGTAGAAGACCTAAATGGAATCAGCATTGGAGGACGAAACATAAATAACATTAGATATGCAGATGATACAGTATTAATTGCAGACAATGCACAGGATCTGCAACAATTAGTAGACGCTGTGGTTGTACACAGTGAGCAGCTGGGGTTGGAATTAAATTGTAGGAAGACACAGGTTATGGTCGTCACTAGGAAGAACGAAGTACCACAATGTAATATACAAGTAAATGGGAATATTCTTCAACAAGTGAATCGGTTCAATTATCTCGGAACAGTCATAACATCTGATGGCAGATGCCTTGAAGAGATTAGAACAAGAATCGCCATTGCGAAAGTAGCCTTTAGCAAGATGAAAAACATTCTGACCAATAAAATGATGTCAATTGAAACGAGAAAAAGAGTGTTGAGGGGATACATAGAGCCTGTTCTTTTGTATGGATGTGAAACTTGGACAATGTGCAGTCAAGCAGAAAAACATCTGATGGCTGCAGAAATGTGGTTTCTGAGGAAAATGCAAAGAATACCATGGACAGATAGAAAAACCAATGACCAAGTACTACAAGAGACAAATGAAAATCGTAGATTGATTAGAGAAATTAGACGTAGACAGTCAAAATTTTTTGGACATGTTATGAGAAGAAATGGACTGGAGAACTTAGTGACAGCTGGCAAGATCGAAGGGAACAGACCAAGAGGAAGACCGAGAGGAAAATACCTGGATGGCTTGGCCACATGGCATGGACGAGACAGGAACACTGAGCTGATCCACGACTCTGGTGATCGAGTGAAATGGCGAATCATGACCGCCCACGCTTTCCGGCATGGCACATGATTGATTGATTGATTGAAGAGGTTCGACCGGAGCTATATCATCGCAGATGGCCCGACCTATATTCGGCAACACTAACCTCGGAAGAAATAAGGTCACACGTTCAAGTAATATTGCGAGTCACGCTAAGACTTGCCCTGTTATGTGAATCCACGACCTACCATTAGATGTTTCTTAGTTCTTTCTGTCCCAGCCAGTTGTTACTCATTACATATTAATCGCATAATCATCATCAAAAGTCTTGCCGACTGGCCGGACTATCACGAGTCTCCATTTTTGCTGATCTCCAACGGAATATACGTATTAATTAATGTGTTGACACCATTCCGTGCCATGACACATGACTGTCAAGAATTTTCTCCTCATGTCTTCCTCTATCTCTCTTGTGACAAACCTTTCCAGTTGTCACAATATATTCCAGTTTTTATCTTTATATCTCATCATCTCATCTCATCTTGTCTTGTTCCTCTTGTACCTTGTGGTGTCGAGGTGAAGCATAAACAGCGCGAGAGTGCCCGTTTATAGGCTCCGTATATCGTCTATCTATCGTTTACATGGTTGGCCTCTTCTTTTGGTTCCGTTTGGTCTGTACGTCACTGCTTGTTGTGGTATAGATATTGTTAGTTGGTAGCCTAGTTATACGGCCAAACCATTTAACTTACTGCTTTCTGATGAAATCTAGCGCTGCTATAACCTTAACTTTAATCCTGATTTCTTCATTTCTGATTTTCTCCCTTCTTGAAACATTGAGTATTCTACTCAGGAATCTTATTTCCGTTTGTAATTTTTCTTTACACTTTTTCTGTCATTGTCCAGGTTTGGCAATGGTAGCATAGAGTTGGTAGGAAGATCGTGTTGTAGAGTGTTTTTTTTTTTTGTCCCCCCCCCCCCCCAGTATCTATTGATACGTGGTTGTTCTTTAGTTATTGATGCCATTTGTCAATGAGTTTCTTTGCCTTATTGCATCTTTTCCGATCTCGTCTTCGAATTTGCCAGTTGATGGTATTATACTTCCTAAATACTTGAAACTCTTTACTTGCTTCAGTGGCTGTTATTTTAGATGAATCTTTGTTGTTTTGTTTGTTTCTTCTTTGGTTACAGTCGTTACCTCTGTTTTACTGATGCTAATTTTCATGTTATGTTCCTTAGAAACTTCGTTTAAGCTATTTATGTGAACTTGTAATTGTGCTTGTGATTTTGCTATGAGTGCTTGATCGTCAGCAAATAGCAGGTTGTTTACTTTGTCTTCATATAGTGTTGCCAACAATTATGACTGATGCTTTCTGATGTTTGTGATAAGTTGTCTTTGTGTCTTAGCCTCTTGCACGCATTTTGTATTATTAATTTTTGCGGTCTAAAGAATTGTTAGCATCTTTCTATAAAACCTGACCCCTAAAGCCTCTAAAAAAATGTCGTTTGTTTTTGTGGTTTATTCACTACTTGTCCAAAATATGCAGCCGTATGTTAAAGCTGGTTCTATGTGAGTGGCACCTTGCAGTCTTGACAGACCAAAGAATGTGAATTGGAATGTGGCCAGTATTCCATCACAATGCCTGGGCAGAGCTTCAGAGAAACATGTCGTGCCCAAACGACATGTTCCCTCTCTCGGCATGGTATTCCAGAGGAATGGGTAACCTATACGTCTGGCATAAGGTGGGCTGCAGACGCTGGCGGCACAGCGTCAAACCTCCGAGACCTCGCCACCACGAGCAGATGGCGAGTGATAGCTAGACCCTGGAACCCAAGGGACCCGGCTTAGAAGCGTTCAGCCAAGTCCCATAGCCTCGTACGCGTTAAAAAAAAAATATTCGATCCCGACGAGATTCGAACTCGCAATCTTCTGATCCGAAGTCAGACGCCTTATCCATTAGGCCACGAGGCCACTGGTTTTATGTAACATACAGTAATCCTCTTTCTAGCTTCCAATTGTCATTGGCACCTTTCCGCCTTGACAGACGATAGTTTGGTACATTGTGCTTCAAAAAGGCTTAATAACTACGATCCATGGCGGTGGCGAGTGTGGCTGGTAAGGCCAATTCTTGCTGCAAATGTTTGCCCACAGTAGGTGCATGTGAAAACATGGTCATTTCCACCATTTTGCACCATCTTACGTCTCTCATGCTCCTGTGTGTGCTTTATCTGCAATCATTTTCTCCTTTGTCTTTATTCCATTTCTGATAGTTGCCCTCCAAGAAACACGTTCAGCGGCGACGTGTTCCCAATGTGCATTATCAATGCCTGTATCAATCATGTCCCGCTTACACACATCTTTGTATCGTAGTAGAGGCCGACCCTGAGATCTCCTACCCGTCAGTAATTCACCAAAAAAGATGGCCTTTGGTATTCTACCATCATCCATCCTCCTAACGTGTCCTATCCATTTAAGTCTACGAAGACTGAGCATGGAATACACCGTCACACAACCTGATCTTTCCAATACTTCAGTATTTGTGATTTTGTCTTGCCACTTAATACCAAGTATTCTTCGCAAACACCGCATATGAAAGCTGTTTAAACGTTTCTCTTGGCGTGAGTAAGTTGTCCAGGTTTCACTGCCATAAAGAAGAGTACTAAGGACACAGGCTTGGTAGACGAGGACTTTTGTTTTGGCAGTAAGCTTCCTGTTCTCCCAGACTCTTTGTGCTAACATGTTCATTGTAGTTGCTGCCTTGCCAATCCTGATGCTTCCAATAACAAGGACTTATTGCACACGATGGTCTTCTATGTATACGAGTAAAAGGCAGTTTTTGCTTGTCCTATTCTGTTCTTTATCTACGTAATTTATCTTCCACCTGATATAATCCACGTACCTAAATATTGTAATTGCTACCTTATCCCCCAAAATAACACCATCCATTTAATCCTACATGTTAATCTTGTATGTGTCAGTATAGCGATAACCGGTTCGCGCATTCGTGCCATATTTGCTTTCCCTAAACAGATTTCATCCAAAGGAACGACGGGCTCTCTCTACTCGTGGGTAATTTCTCTCTCTCTACCCGTGGATAATTTCTCTCTCTCTCTCTCTCTCTCTCTCTCTCTCTCTCTCTCTCTCTCTCTCTCTCTCTCTCTCTCTCTCTCTCTCTCTCTCTTTTTAATTCGCATATCCTTTACAGACATCGCTGTCAACATCAGCATCTTTCAGCTGATTGTTGATTTCTTGGCAAGATTACGCTCAGTAGTTTGCCATTGCTTTCTGAGCGGCCGGCTCACATATCCCGCATGTCACCAACGGGGGAGAACCGCTACCAATTCTCGCACGCTGCGTTACCCTGCGTGGATAAACGGGATTACGGAGAAAGTCATGTAACCCCTCGGCCAGAGAGACCGGCATTTCTCTCTCTACCCGTGGGTAATTTCTCTCTCTACCCGTGGGTAATTTCTCTCTATACCCATGGGTAATTTCTCTCTCTACCCGTGGGTAATTTCTCTCTCTACCCGTGGGTAATTTCTCTCTCTCTACCCGTGAGCAATTTTCTTTCCTAAAAATTTTGCCAGGGCTGCTGATTTGTGGCCTAGTCTTCTCGATGTCCAACTGCCGTGGGATGTTTACCTTGCACAACTAACTCACGCGACCTTTAGCTTCTTGATGTCCTACTGCCGTGGGATGTTTACCTTGCACAACTAACTCACGCGACCTTTAGCTTCTTTATGTCCTACTGCCGTGGGATGTTTACCTTGTACAACTAACTCACGCGACCTTTAGCTTCTCGATGTCCTACTGCCGTGGGATGTTTACCTTGCACAACCTACTCACGCGACCTTTAGCTTCTCGATGTCCTACTACCGTGGGATGTTTACCTTGTACAACTAACTCACGCGACCATTAGCTTCTCGATGTCCTACTACCGTGGGATGTTTACCTTGCACAACTAACTCATGCGATCTTTAGCTTCTTGATGTCCTACTGCCGTGGGATGTTTACCTTGCACAACTAACTCATGCGACCTTTAGCTTCTTGATGTTCTACTGCCGTGAGATGTTTACCTTGCACAACTAACTCACGCGACCTTTAGCTTCTTGATGTCCTACTGCCGTGAGATGTTTACCTTGCACAACTAACTCACGCGACCTTTAGCTTTTCGATGTCCTACTGCCGTGGGATGTTTACCTTGCACAACTAACTCACGCGACCATTAGCTTCTCGATGTCCAACTGCCGTGGGATGTTTACCTTGCACAACCTGCTCACGCGACCTTTAGCTTCTCGATTTCCTACTACCGTGGGATGTTTACCTTGCACAACTAAATCACGCGACCTTTAGCTTCTTGATGTCCTACTGCCGTGGGATGTTTACCTTGCACAACTAACTCATGCGACCTTTAGCTTCTTGATGTCCAACTGCCGTGGGATGTTTACCTTGCACAACTAACTCACGCGACCTTTAGCTTCTTGATGTCCTACTGCCGTGGGATGTTTACCTTGCACAACTAACTCACGCGACCTTTAGCTTCTCGATGTCCTACTGCCGTGGGTGTTTACCTTGCACAACTAACTCACGCGACCTTTAGCTTCTTGATGTCCAACTGCCGTGGGTGTTTACCTTGCACTACCTAGTCACTTGGCCTTTCGCTTCTCGATGTCCAACGTTTACGGTCATATGTCGTATTTGTGATATATTAGATTTTCACAAACGTAACATCACGATTAAATATTTCCAGGACGACAAAAATCGGCATTCACCACAACCGAATTAATTGTTCCATAATGGTACGATCCAAGATTTAATATACCCGTTGGGAATGAAAAACATTAACCCGGAAAGGACCGTATAAATAGCAGCGCGCAGAGCGACATGGCCTGTTTGTACATCAGTCAGCATGAGACATAAGAACTGAAGCAGCGGAAGGAGTGAGAGAGTTTCAAAATTCATGAGAAAAGAACATCCTCAGCCTACGAAATCGCTGTGAGAAGTTGCATCTCATTCAGATCATGAAACGTGTCGACATGTTGAGGTCATTCTGATAAATAAGGTAGTGGTCTTATTCATGTCAATCCAGACCTGACTTGGTGAAGTTTGAAGGCAGCACCTGTTGAGTGAGCACATGGTTGAGTGATGCCCTTGATAGAGTAGCGTCGAACCTTATCTACCTGCAACCATTCCATTTGTCTCATAGGAGAGGTAATCTTTATTTAAATAAGTACCTGCCAAGACAAAGGAAAACAAGAGCCAACTTATGTTCTACTACGCCCAGGAACCATAATACTACAATTCATGATAGCCAGAGTGATTCCCAAAGCTGGAAGTGGAGAATCCTGATTGGAGACAGTTCTTTTTTTTTCAGATCATCCAGACCAGTAAAAGAGTAGCTTTACAGGTCACTGCGAAAAAAATCGACACGGTTAATATCTACCATATCATGGGCACATCAAGTCTGTAATATTTAATGTATATGTATATGTCCTTATTTCTATGACAGGAAATTGTAATTTTGAATGCACTTTACCCGGACGAGCCCCCAACTTGTCGGATATGGGTTTGATTGATGGCTCAACCCCACAGAGATAAATGATGAAACATCATTTTTCCCAATGTGATCCTGCCCGTTTAATTAATTTAGTTGTACTGACTCAATTGTTGAGACCAGAAATAGAGTTTTAGAGAACCAAGGAATACCTTTAGGAAATACTGAAAAAGTTGTACTCCCTTTTATACCCAATTTATTCCCTAAGTGGTTCCTTGCCTCTCCTCTACCAACTAATTAATTCTATCTAGGGTAATTTAAAACAATTTGATTATGACAAGTAAAATACAATCAATACATGACATGACCTTATTTTTTATGGATTTAATACACATAAATATGGATTTTGTACAGTGCATTCAAAATTACAATTTCCTGTCATAGAAATAAGGACATATACATATACATTAAATATTACAGACTTGATGTGCCCATGATATGGTAGATATTAACCGTGTCGATTTTTTTCGCAGTGACCTGTAAAGCTTCTCTTTTACTGGTCTGGATGATCTGAAAAAAAGAACTGTCTCCAATCAGGATTCTCCACTTCCAGCTTTGGGAATCACTCTGGTTATCATCAATTGTAGTATTATGGTTCCTGGGCGTAGTAGAACATAAGTTGGCTCTTGTTTTCCTTTGTCTTGGCAGGTACTTATTTAAATAAAGATTACCTCTCCTATGAGACAAATGGAATGGTTGCAGGTAGGTAAGGTTCGACGCTACTCTATCAAGGGCATCACTCAACCATGTGCTCACTCAACAGGTGCTGCCTTCAAACTTCACCAAGTCAGGTCTGGATTGACATGAATAAGACCACTACCTTATTTATCAGAATGACCTCAACATGTCGACACGTTTCATGATCTGAATGAGATGCAACTTCTCACAGCGATTTCGTAGGCTGAGGATGTTCTTTTCTCATGAATTTTGAAACTCTCTCACTCCTTCCGCTGCTTCAGTTCTTATGTCTCATGCTGACTGATGTACAAACAGGCCATGTCGCTCTGCGCGCTGCTATTTATACGGTCCTTTCCGGGTTAATGTTTTTCATTCCCAACGGGTATATTAAATCTTGGATCGTACCATTATGGAACAATTAATTCGGTTGTGGTGAATGCCGATTTTTGTCGTCCTGGAAATATTTAATCGTGATGTTACGTTTGTGAAAATCTAATATATCACAGTATTGTTCATTATGTGGAACTTGATTGGCTATGAAATCTTTAAAATTGTAAATAAAAATGCTGCCAAGAATGATCTTGAGTCGGAAAAGATGAAAAGCTAGCAATTATTAGAGGTACAGATCCCAAGTCTGTTAAAAGGTTTTCATTTTTTGTGTGAGTTCAGTAAAAAATGTTTTGCATATCCTTTACAGGACATCGCTGTCAACATCAGCATCTTTCAGCTGTATGTTGATTTCTTGGCAAGATTACGCTCAGTAGTTTGCCATTGCTTTCTGAGCGGCCGGCTCAGTTATCCCGCAAGTCACCAGCGGGGGTCGAACAGCTCCCAGCTCTCGCCCTGCTACGAGACTCTGCGTGATAAACGAGATTACGGAGAAAGTGTTGTAATCCCTCGGCCAGAGAGACCGGCGTGGGTTCAGTAGAAGAGAAAAATGAATCATGAAGTATTTGTCTCGTCGCAAGAACTATGATTACTCATCTGTATATACATTCTCAAAACAATTTAGATTTTTTAAATATTTAAAATGAGATGAATTATATTTATATTTAACATTTAAAAAGAAAAATCATTGCAGAAGGAGAAGATGACGAAGAAGAAGAAGAAGAACAAGATCATTAAGAACAAGAACAAGCATGAGAAGCACACCGCATCATGTCAGCCACGGCTCCCTTTGTTGTCCCAGCGGAATCGGTACTTTATTTTTACGAAGTGACTATTCGCAATGGAATTGCGAATATAAAACAATTATATTCGCAATGGAATTGCGAATATAAATAAATTATATTCGCAATGGAAGTACGTCACGTGATTATTCCTATGCGTGTGTCCACATTACAATATTTTGTTGATCCGTTAACGTGTCCTCAGTAGCATAGTGGTTAGTGTTTCCGCCTGGTGCAAGGGAGCTCCGGGTTCGATTCCCAAATCGGGAGGTGACTGTTTTTTTTCCCCCCCCCCCCCCCCCCCCCATTTTCAGGAGTTAGGTGACACCAATGCTTGTCTGATGATTTCGCTTTAGGCATATGTTTTCTACGGATTTTGTGTATTAGGTGTTGTTTATCTTGCTCCGCAGGAACCTGCACACTTGTCTTTCTGTTCTTATCTGTCCTCTACTTTTGTTATCTTGGGAAAGGAGCTTAGCCACCCGAACACGAGTTCTCTCTCTCTCTCTCTCTCTCTCTCTCTCTCTCTCTCTCTCTCTCTCTCTCGCTCGCTCGCTCGCTCTAAGTCTCGATCTCCCACCTCTCCCTTTCTTGTCTTTACCACTCTTTAATGTCTTTCAATACATCTTTCTCATATCTCTGACTCTCACACTGTCTTCGTTATCTATCTTTCTCCTCTCTCTTTTCCACCTGCTTCAGATATACCGGGTTTTCCTGCACTTTATATGCGTAGCATTTCCTTTTCCTTGTTTATTTATTAATTAATGAGGAACGAACAGAAGTAAGATGTAAGAAGAAGAGTGATTCATTAATAAATACGGAGAATTCGGCAGAATTAAACTCGCAACAGTGAACATTCCTATTTAAATTAACCACCTTCTTAGACTTCTTAATGGCCCACACTAAAATTGACTAGTAAGCAGACGATGTGACATGTTTGTTACTTCCCGCAAATCGATTGCGAATATAATTTTTTTTTTATATTTGCAATTCCATTGCGAATAGTGCCTCCCTTATTTTTAATTCACCCCCCCCCCCTCCCCCAAGCATCCCTACGACAGTGAGGACCCTACGGGTCCAAAAACTAACAAAGCATCCATCGATCGGTCCAGCAGTGCACCGAACACTTAACCGGAAGTGACTGCTGGACCGATGCAAATGAGGCCCTGTAAGGGATGCTTTTCTGTTTTTGTTCGGGGTGAATTAAAAATAAAGTACCGCGGAATCTCTTCTTTATGCTTAATGATTCAATTTAGGAAGCATGATGTTTATAAATTATTCCGAATTCGACGAACAATTAGCAATTGTTCAAATAAAGCCTTGTTATAGTTTTTAGAACACACTGAAACATTCTTATCTGTCCGTGTGGCCTCGTGGCCTAATGGATAAGGCGTCTGACTTCGGATCAGAAGATTGCGGGTCGGGGTCGTATTATTTTTCCATCCAATGGTTTCATTTTTATTGTTTCGCCGGCTTCCTGGCCTAGAGGTTAGCGACCTTTCTCCGTAATCTCGTATACTCTCGTAAGTAACGTGACGACGGTGAGAATCAGCAGTGGTTCGAATCGCTTCGGTAACTTACGGGGTATGTGAGGCGGCCACTCCGAAAGCAATGGCAAACTACTGAGAGTAATCTTGCCAAGAAATCAACAATCAGCCGAAAGATGCTGATGTTTACAATGTCCTGTAAAGGGTTATGCAAAAAAAAAAAAACAAAAAAAAACCAAACAAACAAACAAACAAACATTCTTCAATTGGGGCCTTATTTAATTTCGATTTTGAAATCCAGTAAGTAATAACATCACAGGTCTCTGACAAGGGGAGGCACAATTAAGACTGACATCGGAGAGGCTTCTTGGTCGGAAGATTGCTAGTTCATATCTCGTTGAGAGTCGATTTATTATTTCTCCCACCCACCCCAACCTCCCCACTCAACAGTCTTCAATTAGTGCCTTATTTAATGTCGATAACCATATAAGTAATTCGGTATTAACAGCATATGCCTCTGACAAGGGAGGGTGAAAAACAAGGGTGGGGGGGGGGACAAATATGACTGACATCGGAGAGGCTTCTCGGTCACATTGTGTGTGGCTGTTCAGGTTCAGAGTCCCATGTCAGCTTGGCAGTAGTAGACCCCCTTGTTAACTGACAAGAAGAGGCGTTGCTGAGAGGTTTCTGTGCCGGATGTACTGAGGTTTGATGAAACTGTACAACTTAGCTAGGTGTGTAACAGCACCATTCTATCTGCATGTCGATATCGTGGTTTACGTGGGGGGCTGCGTGGTCTCGAGGTATGGTGTCCGCCTCGAGTGCTGGAGGTCTAGGGTTCAGGCTTCGGTGAGGACCAGGATTTATTTAAAAAATCCACCGGGACTTCCAGTAATTTCCCCTGGTCTCTGGGTAGTGAGATCGGAAGCCCGTGTGTATTGTTGCGCACGTAAAAAATCCCTTGGCAGTTGGAAATCGAAAAAGAGTAGCCTAACGGCGCTGCCCGGGCAAAATTTCGAGTTAAAAATCTACCCAAAGTATTTCAGGATCCTCGGCGGTGCTACGAAGTTCGTGCACTGAGCTGAGTTTCTCCAGACTCAGGTTTGAGTTAGGAGGAGAACGGAACACTTATGGGTTGCACCCGTATGCCGTGATGTTGATCCATAAACTAAACTAAACTAAACTATCGTGGTTTGGTTTGTAAATTAAATTTTTCTTCTTACGTTCGTTTGAAATTTGTCTATATCTGTAATGCTGTCTCATGTATGAACTTAACTGTCTTTTTTAGTTCAGTCAGTGGCCCATAGAGTTTATCTCCCACTGTTGTTTCTCTAGACCAGAAGGTTTGCCTAGATATGTCGTATTTTCGCCTTGGAGTATGTTATCTGCTGTCTGCGACGCCAAGCCACGTGTGCACATGGCTGATTTGTCAATCTTTAATTTTGAATACACGTGCTTCGTCGTTAGTCGCTGTTGCAACTTTAATGCATAAAGTCACTCCATAATGCTCTGTTCCTGTGCCGGTGAATATCATACAAAATGCTCCTCTCTTTCCCATGTGAAAAATGGAACAGACAGCAACCCCGACAAACATGTATACATGTGGTTGGTTTGTAAATGATCACTAAACACTACACAAGCATGCCACCTCCATAAGTCTCCTCCATAGATCTCACAAGGATTTCTCGAAATTAGTATTACCAGAGTCCCCTCTGACATGTCTATACCTTTTCGTGGCAGATGGGCTTGCGTGTTCCAATGACCCCAAGAGCTGATTAAAATGTTAGAAGATGTCAATATTGATGGCTAAGATTTAAGAATAATAAAGACTGTTTACTGGAATCAAGTAGCAGCAATTAAAATGGGAAATAAAGAGGGTAGTTACGAACAGATAAAGCTAGGAGTACGACAGGGGTGTGTCTTGTCACCAGATCTCTTCTCCCTATATAGCGAAGTAATAATGAGAAAGATCAAAGAGATGCCAGGAGTACTAGTTGGAGGTTATAATATAAATAATATACGCTATACAGATGACACACTATTGTTGGCGGATAATTCAACAGACCTACAACAATTGTTGGACATTGTAGTAACAGAGAGTGCAAGGAAAGGACTCTCCTTGAATATCAAGAAAACAGTAACAATGGTGATATAAAAGAAAATGGTGACACCAAAATGTGACATAGAAATAGAAGGGAAAATTCTTAACCAAGTTGATGATTTTAAATACCTAGGGGCATTTATAACATCAGATGGAAGATGTACAACAGAGATTAAGAGCAGAATGGGGCAAGCAAAAGCCGCATTTCAGAAGATAGAGAGTATCTTATGCAATAAGTCACTATCACTGAGTATAAAAAAGAGAGTGCTAAATGCTATGTAGAATCAGTTTCGCTGTATGGCAGTGAATCTTGGAATGTAAATGAACAAATTAAGAAGAAATTAGAAGCAACAGAGATGTGGTTCCTGAGACGAATGTTGCGAATTCCTTGGACTGCCAGAGTAACTAACAACGACTGCTAATACAGGCTAATGAAACTAGAACATTTTATACAACAATAAGGAAGAGACAAACATCTTTCTTCGGTCATATGATGAGAAGAGAGGCATTGGAGAACATCGTGACATCTGAAAAGATCGAGGGGAAGAGAGGCAGAGGCATACCAAGAGAAATGACGCTGGATGGATTGAGACGGTGGCATGGAGGAATATCAGCAGCAGAGTTGATCTAGAATACCAAAGAACGAGATCTGTGGAGAGCCATGAACGCCTACGCCAGCCGGCACGGCACTTGATGACGATGATCTCTCCCACGCCACAATCTATTCAGCTGTTTAGTCTTTCAAGAGAAACAAATATTCGTGTTTTAAATTTCTTCCATTGTGTCACCATTATTGTTAATTAATGACCCAAGATATTCGAAATTTTCCACCACCTCCAATTTGTCCCCATTAACATATATTTTTTTCTCCATATTAGTTTTATCTGTATGCATTATCTTTGTTTTTGCTATGTTAAGATATACTCATAAGCTGTGATTATTGTGTCACCAATCCATCCATCAGGTGCCATGCAGATAAGCGTGGGCGGTCATGTTTCGCCATCTCACTCGATCACCAGAGTCGTGGATCAGATCCTTGTTTCTGTCCCGACCATGCCACGTGGCCAAGCCATCCAGGTATTTACTTCTCGGTCTTCCCCTTGGTCTCCTCCCTTCGACCTTGCCAGTTGTCACAACGTTCTCCAAGTCATTTCTTTTCCTAACATGCCCAAAAACATCTTGACTGTCTACGTCTAATGACTCTAATCAGTTTACGATCTTCATTTATTTCTTGAAGGACTTGTTCATTGGTTTTTCTGTCTGTCCATCGTATTCTTTGCATTTTTTACAGAAACTACATTTCCACAGCCATCAGATGTTTTTCAGCTTTTCTGCTCATTGTCCACGCTCCACATCCCTACAAAAGTAAATGTTCTATGTAGCACTTCAACATTCTTTTTTTTTTTTTTCGTTTCAATTGATATGTCAAAGTGCGGGATATGAATAAGTAGGACTAAAGACAGAAGTAAGGTAAGGACAGAGACAGGACGTAGATAAGGACCTTTAGAAGAGAATAGATAGAGAGGGACAGGACAAAGAGGTATAACTTAAAGCAGTTATAAGACAGGACATAGACTTGGACACAGACGTGTCATAGCTAGGACACAACAGGGACCCACCACCAGGATGGGACAGGGGACGTTAGCCACGGGAAACTACCCGTAAACAGTAGTACGACCCCAGCTTAGCGAGTACGGACGACTGGACTACGTGACAGTTGACGCAGCACGCAGCGCTGCTGACCGCACGAGGACTTTAGGACCAGCTAACCAAGTGAACCTGTAAAACTTACTCAGACCGGACTTGACAGTCAGAGCGACCAGACCGTGTGCGACGTTCCTAGCCACTGTGTAGTTTAGAAAGGACGCAGTTAGACATAGCTAGTGCGAAGAATGTATTTGAGTATGAGTGCGATTAATGTATGCTCGAGAAGCGAGCAATGAATAATTATGTGGGCATTATTGCCGATAGCAAATGTATGAGCTGAATCACATAGAATAAATATTGATTCGTTTTGTCATTTGTACAATCGTGTTTGTGATCGTGAGGTACGAATGAAGTGGACCGCATGCCTGTATAGAATCCAGGTTGTTGACATGATATCTTTTTATTGGTCAGTGTGTTTTCCATCTTGCAAAAAGGCTACCTTCGCAATGGCAATTATTGTTCTAATATCTTCAAGGCATCTCCCTTCAGATGTTACGACTGTTCCGAGATAACTGTACCGATTCACTTGTTTCACCAAAAACACGGGTCTAATACCGTATCCCTAAAATGGAATGCGCAAATGAATTATATACCTGTACCGTTGATGAACTTACAAACAAAATTGTTGAGCACATCTCAAAATGTTGAGAATCATCAAATTAGCTTCTGCCCAAGTTGGATCAGCTCTAACAAACAGAACGTGGGTCCGCTAGATAAACGATTTTCCCACATTGTTTTATTTCTTCCTGATTTTGTTCACCGCCAGTCAATAGTTTGAGAAATTGATCGTGCTATTTACACGGCGACAATCAGCCGCTAAGTACTGCATTTATTCAGCAGTCTTTCCACGGGGCACTATAAAGAATGGTTTTAAATATAGTGTGTTGTTCAGCCATGTTTGTTTAACTCCTGAAATGTGGCGGGACAATTACATATGTGCCAGGAATATACTTAAGTGTTATTTGCATGCGAAATTAGTGGTTTCCAAAATAGCGAACAAAAAAAAGAAGAAGCGTTTTCCGAAGACAATATTCTAAGGCGAGCGTGACTGGGGAAAGGGATCACGCAGCAGACGTAAAACGCCACGCAAAGACATCTGGAATGACTCAATGAAGAAATATGACAGTGACTCTAAAAACTAGGAGAACAGCGCCGCTAATCGCCCTGCCTGCGGTTATAACATGTCTTGTGGTACGACGATTAAACAAAAAATAGTAAAGAATCGATGCTGTTACGCCTAACTAGTTAGTTGCATATCCATTAAAGGACGTTGAAGTTAACCACATGATTTTTGGCAAGTTTACATTCATTAGTTTGCCATTGCTTTCTGAATGACCAGCACTCATACGTTACACCTACTTTGCCATAATAAAACCGAAAGTCGAGTTTTTGTTCCGCAGTCGATATTCTTATGTTCTGACTGTGGCGGAAATGTCTGGGCTCAGACTGATCCCTAGAGCTTCTTCCGTACCTACTTTAGGACTGACAGATGACAATATAATCCTCTTCGGTAACGATGGGCAAAGAAGATAGCACACGGACGCAAACACAGAGAAACGATATCACTGTCTGTTAGGCATTAGACTTTCGTGTTTATGTGGTAAAGAAACGTACATTTATTCACACAACATAAATATAAATTGGGGGAAAGCCTTTGAGGCCACTAAGACAGTTCATAAATAAACACACATGTATTGTTGGACACTCACAGAAGTAGAAGACAGAAGTAACCGCATTCTCTAATTCTTGATTCTACTTCTGTGAGAGCCAAACAATGCGTGTGTGTTTATTTATGAACTATTAATATAGCATAGTATACCTTTACCGGCTGTTGGTTTGTCCAGACTCTTGTCTGTTCCACTTTTCACATGGGGCAGCGAGAAGCATTTTGTGAGATATTGACTGGCACAGGAACGGAGCACAATGGGGCGACCCTTTGCCATGAATTTGGAACCGCGACTATATAACCAACTGATTAATACCGCGACTAAATAACTAAATAACTAATTGACTAATACAACATATTGCCGTCTTGGTATTAATTACGCGTTGGTCCTTGCTCTTCCATTCCCCTTTCTTCTTCTTTCGTTAGCGTAAAATGTGTCTGTATCTGTAATGTTGTCTCTTGTATGAGTGCTCTGCCATATTCTAACTAGATCATATATACCACGGAAAATCCCGATAGGCGTAGAGGAAGCCCAGACTTGCTTGCCGGCTCGATAGCATTAGGTTCAATCCTTATCGTCGCGAACTAACATTGTTTTAATTGACCCTAGCTCCCGGGTCGACCCAAGACTGAGCCGGCTGGTGAGATATTAATCATATCACCAACCAAGTGTCGACCGATCCATAACATATTACTAGCACCATATGAACAGTGTGCCTTGAAGTGAGTAAAAGGCTCCCATACTATTTAAAAAAAACAAAAACAGATTCAGTACCAAACAAGAAGTAGGTTTAGACCAAACAAAAATGGATGACGGAAAATGGGAAGTAGGGGTGTGTCACAGTTATGACTTAAAAGTTGTTATTAGGCTGGCAGACATGTTTGTTGTATTATAACACAACAACATTTCGAAATATAAATCCATGACAAATACGAGAAGTCACTTAAGACGATTAGTCATCCAATGGCATTGAATCATTTAATCGTTACGGTCAGCATGGCCGAATTGATATTATTATTCTTAAACATCCGGTGTGCTGATGTCGAGTTAAGGGGTTCAGCCCTTACACTGGACAGTTGGACTATCGTTGCAACTGACATCTTATTGAAATTTCTCCTGTTCTTCCCTCTCAGTTTTGAGAATTGTCCGGAACTGCTGCCGACCCCCCGCCATATCATTCTCTCCAAATACGGGTGCTCAGTCTGTTCCATTGCTTTCCCCAACTGATTCCACAGGCGCACGACGACCTCTCTCTTGTTCATAGGTGATCTACCACCGAGAAGTGTATTCCCCGCCAGCCAACCCCCTGTTCATTCCCCCTCACTCCCAGATGACCAGGGCAGAAAATCCATGCAGTTCTCATAATATGTGACTACTGAAGCGGAGCAAGCCATTCTACGCGAAACATTCCTATCTCCACCTTACTAAGCATGCTCTGTGAGTCCGTAATGAATACAATGTGTGTTGAAGTGGTATCCTCATAACTACCGGAAGGCTGCTGTTACTGCTTCCACCTCCATTCTCATGCTGGAGGTCGTAGTCTCATATGACAGACTCTCCTTTTTCGAACATCGTTCATGAGCCGTGGCAATGAAACCCCAGCCACTACGTCTGTTACTCACCACTGACCCATCGGTGTAGAGCACTATGTCACCTTGATGCGTGTTGGCCTGGATCATTTGTTGCAACTCAAACCCTGTGCGGCCCGCCTCCCATTTTCTGCACTCACGACCCAGTGTTACTATTGCCTCGTGCCAGTCCTTCATGTCTTCCGGTACTTGTACCCACTCGTTTTCACAATTGATGTTCTCTATTACACACACCTGGCTGGACAATGATGTGGATTTACTGGCTCAGAGTCTCCGATCTCGACATCTCTCCAAGGGTATTAACAACATCGGTACGATCCATGCTCTGGACATCTGCAGGGGCTGCAGAGCCAGCAAGTTTTTCAGCTCGTTCATTTTCCTCAACTCCCGCATGTCCTGGAACGAAGATGAAGGTTACTCTACGTATAACAGACATTTGCAGCGATTCAATCCACTGCCTACGTACAGAACCCGCCTTGACCTTTCGGGTCATGCTTATTGAATCACTTACCACACAAACATTGGTATAATGCTGTGATTTCGGCTATACGAAAGCCCGTGCCACTGCCAACACCTCCATCGTCAGGCTGCTCGTGGTCATTGAGTGTGCACCACTGGCTTGTTGAATGAGTGGTTCAGACCACTGGACGTGTCTGAATGCCCACATACTTCTCTGCTGTTGTATAACAAATCCGCATGTTTAGATAAGCAACAACAAAACTAAAAATAACAACAAATAAATCTGGTTCTTGAAGAAGAAAAATGCCTCTATACCAGTCACCTCAATTAATGCAAGTTCTTTACCAGGGTCTGGGCGCCCTGAACGTCAGCGCATCGGATTTAAGAATCTGGTCGGTCAATAACCGACCAACTAACCAACCCGCCACATTGTGGAATGAAAACGAATATATAACTGTATATATGTATGTATTTGCTTTGTTCACACATGTGACACCTAACACTAACAAACGGCAACGCTCTGTAATATACACAAACAAAAGAAACACACATTACGCCTTGTAAATATACATTGATTTGTATGAAATAAACGCTGCGTCGTGTTGACAGATGCCGTTATTCGGAGAACAGGACTGAGATTCGCAGAACAGGACAAGTCTTAGCGGGAATAACAAACAAACAATATTCCAAGTCTCAGCGGGAATAACAAGATGACTTTATTTGTGACCTCATTTCGTGTAAGATTAATTTGGCTTTGTCTTCACATCTGTTATCCAGGCTTTTGCTTCTTTGAATGTTAATTTAATCATTATAGGAAGCCAAAATATGTTTTGTCTCGTACAAAAAATAAAGCATGTTAAAAAGATATTATACCCTCCTTAGCGTGGCCTCGTGGCCTAATGGATAAGGCGTCTGACTTCGGATCAGAAGATTGCGAGTTCGAATCTCGTCGGGGTCGAAACTTTTTTTGTGTGGGTTCATTTAGTTTTACGATGTGAAATATTAGGAACGCTCATTTGAATCCCGTTCCAATGGCTTTATTACAAAAGCATGAAATAAATATTAACAAGTTGTGCAGAATTAAACAAAGGATTCATTTTGAATGAATTATGCACCATGGGCTGGTCAGAAGAAGTCGCCGTAGGCATTCAGGCAATCATCCGATTGCTAGGTAGGAGGCGAATGCCGTCCGCAAAAAAGGATTGCGGTTGCTAACTGAATCAAGTGTTTACCGCGTTCATTACGTCTGCATCTGTATGAAATCGTTGCCCCTTGAGCGCTTTTTTTTAGAGGTCCGAACAAATGAAAATAACATGGTGACAAATCGGGACTATAGGCTGGATTTTGCAGAATTTCCCACTTCTTACTTGCTAATGATTCCTGTACAATCTTTGCGACATGCGGACGAGCATTATCGTGCAACAAAATCACACCGTCAGAAAGCATGCTGGGTCGTTTATTCTTGATGGCTTTTTGCAGCTTGTCTAGTGTTTCCAAGCAGTGGGTAGAGTTGATGGCAGAAAGCTCTCTCTCTCTCTCTCTCTCTCTCTCTCTCTCTCTCTCTCTCTCTCTCTCTCTCTCTCTCTCTCTCTCTCTCTCTCTCTCTCTCTCTGTTGCTGCTCGGCTCAAAGTGGTGACACCATGATTCATCTCCTGCCACTATACGGAAGAGAAATGTGTCACCCTCCACTCTGTAACGCAGCAAGTGGTTCAAACACCACCCCATGCGTTCCTCTTTTTTGGTGGTCGGTCAACATGCAAGGTACCCACTGTGAACACACCTTCCCATATTGCAGTTTCTTACGAACGACTTTTTGAATTGTCCCAGTTAACACATAAAATCTTTCGCTAGCGAACGTATGCTTCGACAACGGTTCATCTGTACTACTGCATCAATTTTGGCGATGGTTTTTTTCTGTTGCAGCAATATGCGCTTGACCCGGCCAGTGCAGGATTTACGTATAAGCTACACAAGCTATAGCTTGGGGCTCCCAAGAAAGTGGGGCCCCAAAAAATATTGTCCGAGTGAGAAATTTGTCACTGACATAGAATATCTGGACTTATAAAGGGCCCCATATTTCAAATAGCTTAGGGTCTTATCAAATTAGCTTAGGGCCTTATCAAGTCTAAATCCGGCCCTGGACCCGGCCGTCGAAGATCTGTCGTGAACTGACGTCCTTCCCGAAACATTCGTGCCCAGTCTGTCACTGTTGTCTTCGACACACATTTGTTACCATACTCTCATCTCATCTCATCTCATCATGTTCCTCTTGTACCTTGCGGTGTCGAGGTGAAGTATAAACTTCGTGAGAGTGCCCGGTTATGGGCTTCGTATATCGACATTCCCATGGATTCTGTTATTCCCTCAGTCCAACGTTTACGTGGTCGGCCTCTTCCTCTGTTTCCATCTGGTCTGTACATCATTGCTTGTTGTGGCATGCTGTTGACTGGTAGCCTACTTGCATGGCCAAACCATTTGACTTGCTGCTTTCTAATAAAATCTAGAGCAGCTTTAACCCCTACTTTAGTCCTGATTTCTTCATTTCTGATCTTATCTCTTCTTGATACGTTGAGTATTCTTCTCAGAAACCTCATTTCTGTTGTTGTGATTTTTCTTTTCTCTTTTTCTGTCATTGTCCAGGTTTGGCATTGGTAGCAGAGAGTTGGTAGGAAGATTGTGTTGTAAAGTGCTTTCTTAGTAGTTATTGATACATGTTTGTTCTTTAGTATTGGTGCCATTTGTCCAATGAGTTAATTTGCCTTATTGCACCTATTTTCGATCTCGTCTTCTGATCTGCCATTTGATGATATTATACTTCCTAGGTACTTGAAGCTCTTTACTTGTTTCAAGGGATGTTCGTTTAGGTGAATTGTTGCTGTTTGTTCTTCTTTAGTTATAGTCATTACCTCTGTTTTGCTTGTGCTAATTTTCATGTTATGTTCCCTACACATTTCGTTTAGACTATTCATGTGGTCTTGTAATTCAGCTTCTGATTTTGCTATTAGTTACCATACGCTGATTGCATTCTTTGATGAATGCCCACTGGTCGAGATCCTTTAAATGAAAGAAACTGAATAACCGCTCTTTGAGCTTCTTTGGACGGATTTTGGATCAACCTGGCCATTTTCTCAAAGGTCAGAAACAGAACCTATGCATCATGGGACGATATGCACGTGCTCTTTTATTCAATGGTCAGTACTTATCACATGACTACGACATGATCATGTTCAACGTACGCAATTACTCGCTGTGCGGCATGAACGGATTTCAAATGAAAGCCCCTTATACAAGTAAATGTGCATATATTTAAGCAAGTGAATCGATACAGTTATTTCGAAACATTACATCTGATGGGAGATGCCTTGAAGAGATTAGAACAAGAATTGCCATTGCGAAGGTAGTCTTTAACAAGATAAAAAACATACTGACCAATAAAAAGATGTCAAATGAAACGAGAAAAAGAGTGTTGAAGTGCTTCATAGAACCTGTACTTTTGTATTGATGTGAAGCGAGGTACAATGAGCAGTCAAGCTGAAAAACAACTGATGGCTGTTGAAATGTGGTTTCTGAGGAAAATGCACAGAATACCATGGACAGACAAAACAACCAATGAATAAGTTCTTCAAGAAACAAATGAAGATCGTAAACTGATTAGAGTCATTAGATGTAGACAGTCAACATTGTTTGGGCATGTTATGAGAAGAAATGAATTGGAGAACTTGGTGACAATTGGCAAGATCGAAGGGAAGAGACCAAGGGGAAGACCGAGAAGTAAATACCTGGATGGCTTGGGAGCGTGGCATGGTAGACACAGGAACACGGAGCTGAACCACGACTCTGGTGATCGATTGAGAGAGCAGAACATGGCCGCCCACGCTTATCGGCATGGCACATGATGGATGGATGGAGTGTTACTTATTTGTTTTTAACGTGTGTGTGTGTGTGTGTGTGTGTGTGTGTGTGTGTGTGTGTGTGTGTTTGTGTGTGTGTGTTTGTGTGTGTGTGTGTGTGTGTTTTAACTTTTTTTTTTTTTTTACAATTAAAGGTTTTTCTAATTTAAAGTGGATAAAGATATTAGGTATCTGAACTCATCATTGTCATACTCACTGACACCTAGTGGAGTGGCTCAGCGTTTTCGGTACCGGATGTACTGAACCACAGACTTGATGAAACGGTGCAACGTAGTTCACTTTCAATCTGTCAATCAGGTGCCGTCTCCACAATGGAGGTTGGCTGCAATGGATCTCCGACACTGGCTGTACATAGATTGCTGTTCGTCCATCGCTTGGTGTTGTCTTCCCACTTGTATCGTTGTCTACCACTTGGTGGCTTGCCTTCAACCTTACCCTCCAGTATAGTTTTTTTTTTAAATTATTTTTTTGTTAATAAGCGTGTCTTTTAACGTGGCCGAAATAATTCACTTATGTTTTTTTTTTTTAATTTCTTTCACTAACTCTCTTTTCATCCACAGTATTTCTAGAACCTCTATATTTGACTGTTTTTGTTTTGATGAAATATAACATATTCGTCTGTACATCCAAATCTCCAGGACCTCTATTCGACTTTCTAGTTGTTTGTTCAATGTCCAGGTTTCCGCGCCGTAAAGTAGTGTTGAGTATACCAAACATTTGACAATTCTCATTTTTAATGCGTTGTTAATCTCTCTAGATGTTAATGCTGATTTCATGTTGTTGAAAACATTTCTGGCAATTCCTATTCTCTTTTTGATATCTGTTTCACTTCTGCCATCATCTACTATTACATGTTCACACAAGATAGGAGTAGTTTGTTACTTGTTCTAGTATGTCCCTCAAGACGGGTAAGGGTTGAGAGGGGGGAATGTGGCAGCCGGGGGGGGGGGGCTGAGAGAATTGGGACAGATATAAGAAAACTTAGCCACGAATTGATAAAAGCCCATGACCTTGGATGGAATCTATCCATAGGAAGAAAGCCTTATACACATGCACGAAGAGGGTACACTAATGGCTGTGTTGTTGTCAAGCTTACTACATGTAATTACACTAATGGCTGTGTTGTTGTCAAGCTTACTACATGTAATTACACTAATGGCTGTGTTGTTGTAAAGCTTACTACATGTAATTACACTTATGGCTGTGTTGTTGTCAAGCTTACTACATGTAATTACACTTATGGCTGTGTTGTTGTCAAGCTTACTACATGTAATTACACTTATGGCTGTGTTGTTGTCAAGCTTACTACATGTAATTACACTTATGGCTGTGTTGTTGTCAAGCTTACTACATGTAATTACACTTATGGCTGTGTTGTTGTCAAGCTTACTACATGTAATTACACTTATGGCTGTGTTGTTGTAAAGCTTACTACATGTAATTACACTTATGGCTGTGTTGTTGTCAAGCTTACTACATGTAATTACACTTATGGCTGTGTTGTTGTCAAGCTTACTACATGTAATTACACTTATGGCTGTGTTGTTGTCAAGCTTACTACATGTAATTACACTTATGGCTGTGTTGTTGTCAAGCTTACTACATGTAATTACACTTATGGCTGTGTTGTTGTCAAGCTTACTACATGTAATTACACTTATGGCTGTGTTGTTGTCAAGCTTACTACATGTAATTACACTTATGGCTGTGTTGTTGTAAAGCTTACTACATGTAATTACACTTATGGCTGTGTTGTTGTCAAGCTTACTACATGTAATTACACTAATGGCTGTGTTGTTGTCAAGCTTACTACATGTAATTACACTAATGGCCGTGTTGTTGTCAAGCTTACTACATGTAATTACACTTATGGCTGTGTTGTTGTCAAGCTTACTACATGTAATTACACTAATGGCCGTGTTGTTGTCAAGCTTACTACATGTAATTACACTAATGGCCGTGTTGTTGTAAAGCTTACTACATGTAATTACACTTATGGCTGTGTTGTTGTCAAGCTTACTACATGTAATTACACTAATGGCCGTGTTGTTGTAAAGCTTACTACATGTAATTACACTTATGGCTGTGTTGTTGTCAAGCTTACTACATGTAATTACACTTATGGCTGTGTTGTTGTCAAGCTTACTACATGTAATTACACTTATGGCTGTGTTGTTGTCAAGCTTACTACATGTAATTACACTAATGGCTGTGTTGTTGTCAAGCTTACTACATGTAATTACACTAATGGCCGTGTTGTTGTCAAGCTTACTACATGTAATTACACTTATGGCTGTGTTGTTGTCAAGCTTACTACATGTAATTACACTAATGGCCGTGTTGTTGTCAAGCTTACTACATGTAATTACACTAATGGCCGTGTTGTTGTAAAGCTTACTACATGTAATTACACTTATGGCTGTGTTGTTGTCAAGCTTACTACATGTAATTACACTAATGGCTGTGTTGTTGTCAAGCTTACTACATGTAATTACACTTATGGCTGTGTTGTTGTAAAGCTTACTACTTGTAATTACACTTATGGCTGTGTTGTTGTAAAGCTTACTACATGTAATTACACTTATGGCTGTGTTGTTGTCAAGCTTACTACATGTAATTACACTAATGGCTGTGTTGTTGTAAAGCTTACTACATGTAATTACACTTATGGCTGTGTTGTTGTCAAGCTTACATGTAATTACACTAATGGCTGTGTTGTTGTAAAGCTTACTACATGTAATTACACTAATGGCTGTGTTGTTGTAAAGCTTACATGTAATTACTCTTCTGGCTGTGTTGTTGTAAAGCTTACATGTAATTACACTTATGGCTGTGTTGTTGTAAAGCTTACTATATGTAATTACACTTCTCGATGTTCATATTGTTTATTTGTTTTTGTTTTGTTCGCTAACATTGAAATCAGTCGTAGTCTACAGGCATGCTACCATGTCTAGTGCACTGGACTGATTTGTGTGCGTGGGTTAGCTTTCCCTATCCCCAGAGTACCTTGTCATCAGGCGAACAAACTCCGACTTCTTAGGTACTTGTAATATACGTTTCCAAGTCAAGGATAATAAGTCAACATTTTAGTCCAACTTTACCGATAGAGGGGTTGAACCCGCTACCTCGGCGTCAGTTCACCAGAAGTTTAAACGCGAGCGTTCTTATTCATTCGGTCATTCTATCCTCTAGATTTTCATTGATTTGCTCAGAGTTTCTTTTGTAAATATCCACACAGACAACAATGTGAATCGTACCCGATCTGCTTGAGTTAGAGGCGGACGTCGTACGTATAAGACACTCCGCCACTTATCAGGCATCTTTTCCAGTTGGATCACTTACACCCTGGTCCTAACATCATGCTTTTATTTGTTGCCTTTATTTCATTATATATTGCAATATCTTGCTGCAGACCAAAACCTTTCTTTTCTATGACAATTATCATCACACGAAATTACATGCCACACTTCCTCTTATCCCATTTCTGTTCACCAAACAAGAGAACACAATAACACTGGGTACTTTCAAGCACTGTCTCACAAGGATTTATATAGAAATACCAAAATATATACAAGTGTTCATCGAGTACCAAACGCACACACATCACATTGTCAGTCTGGGATGCTGGCAGAATCCACACACATAGTACAGACACACACAGCAAAGACTTCATCAGTGCAAGTATATGGTTTTTCCTCGCTTTCTGAAATCAAGAATAAATGTTAACACAGCTTGAACGGTTAACTCACTAAGCTGGCCTATAAGCGAAAAGCGGTCCCTTGTCGAATTATTCATCATCATCATCATCATCATCATCATGTGCCATGATGATACACATGGGCGGTCATGTTTCGCCATTTTCACACGATCACCAGTCATGGATCAAGTCTGTGTTCTTGTCTCGATCATACCACGTGGTCAAGCCATCCAGATAGTTACTTCTCTGCCTTCCCCTAGTTCTTTCCCCCTCAGTCTTGCCAGTTGTCACCAAGTCCTCTTGTTTATTTCTTCTCATAACGTTCCCAATAAATTTGACTGAGCTCGTCGTGAGCTCGATCGGACGAGGGTTCGACGCCAGGGCTCTACGCCTGCAAAGTGAGGTAAATACTGGCCACCTATTCCTCCGAGCATTTACGCCTGCAAAATGTTATGTCCCCATCGCATCACATACTCACAGCAGGAAACTGCTTCGAGAAAAATGAAATTAGTTATGATACATAATCAGTCGTCGTCAATACTGAGATGTTTGTGTGTGGATGGATCTGTTCTCCTATCCGTCCAATGAATTCTTCGTATTCCAAGGTGGGTATGTTAAGTTTCAGGCTGATTGGTCAAATGTCAAAATGCCAAACCTCCATGTTTCTACGGGAAATATGCAAGCTCTTGGACTTCCATTCCGTCCAATGAATTTTTCGTATTCCAAGGCGGTTATGATGGTTTCGGCCGGTTAGTTAAATGTCAAAATGTCATACCCCCATGTTGCCACGGGACACATGAAGCTCTTAGACTTACGACTTTTATATAAACAAGTCGCGTATCAGAAACCTGCTGTGGGTATGTGGAGTGTTAGAACCAACACATTTGTCATGCCTGTGCCAAGAAATCACAAATTGCCAAACAATGCTAGGGTTGACTGCGACGTCCTATAAAAGATATGCAATGAGAGAGAGGGGGGGAGTGGAGAGTGAATGAGAGAGAGAGGGGGGAGGAGGAGGAGGAGGAGAGAGAGAGAGAGAGAGAGAGAGAGAGAGAGAGAGAGGAGAGAGAGAGAGAGAGAGAGAGAGTGCAGGGATAGAAGGCCAGCCATTTTCTCCCGTAACCAGGGAAGCCCAGGTATCGAACCATTGTCCTACTATGCCCATGCCATTGCCAGGGAAACTTCCTAACCATTCCATTAACGCGCCCGCTGACGTTTATATTCCAACAGTTAACACATTGTTAGTGGTATGGAATAAAGGATGAGCCTGGAAATTGATCGTGGGACACCAATAACCCGCGACTAGGGTAAAGGATTGATAATGACGATGATACTTGTGGTCTTGCTGATTCATTCTACAGGCCAGCACATACGGCAATCAAAATATAATATACATTGTAATGAAAGATAATCAGCACGAGAAACAATTATTTTAAATAAAATAAACAAGACAATATACATATAATAAAAAAGAGCAGCAATGTTACAGCCAGTTCAGCAGCCCTGGTCCATGTTTTGTGTGGAGCTGTTTATTATCCGCCATAGCCTGTGATGGAGAGAAGTTTGGTCAGATCTGAAACTATATATAGAGCTTCGAGTTGCTTCGATAAAACTAGACCAGAAAGTCAAAAAGTGCCCTTTTAATTATTTAAAACGGCCACAACGGCAGGGAACCGTGGTAGCGTTGTGACCGTGGTAGCGTTGTGGTCGTGGTAGCGTTATGGTCGTGGTAGTGATGTGGCTAAACGTTTGCCTAACGACATGGCAATTGTCGGTTCGAATCCCCATCAGGGAGGGTTTATAAAATGGGCAGGGGCTTCCAGGTCGATCCATCCTAAAATGGGTACCAGGAAATGTCTTGGGAAGCCAAAGCGGTCGGCGAGGCACTGACCCCATCACCCCTGACCTGCCGTTGTATCCATAAAATATGGGCCTGGCACCATATGTCCAGTACCTCTTAAGTCCGGTCAATGGATACTTTACTTATTTTACTTATACACATTGTCGGTCCTAACTTTTACATCCTGCAGCTCGGGGGAGCTTTAAGAATTACA
The DNA here is from genome assembly GCA_014155875.1 of Cepaea nemoralis. NCBI lineage: Eukaryota > Metazoa > Mollusca > Gastropoda > Stylommatophora > Helicidae > Cepaea > Cepaea nemoralis. The sequence continues at coordinate 162,458 of JACEFZ010002009.1, forward strand.
GCCTGCCTGGTATGAATTGTTCCACATCCTGAGCTACAACTCTTGGCTGCACATTTCAAGATTTGCCATGGACCCTTGAATTTATTTATTACATTATTTTCTCAATGGCAACATTCAATGTGATTTCTAACATACGTTCATAGACTTTTTTTTCTTTTTTTCTGTTCATAGATTTTACAAAGGCCTTTGATCAAATCTGGCATGACGCTCGTGGCAAGTAATGAGAACATTCGATTTTCATAACAACATCACAGAAATCAGCGAAGCGCTTAGTGAAGATCAAAGTGCGCCGTCCTTATAAACAATGACATCGGGACATTTTTCAAAACAATTGCGGGAGCTGGATACGGATGTTTTCTGTCGCCAGGGCTTCTGAAGAGGTATCTAGATTACTTTGTGTTGGAGATTCTGAACGGTTGTAAAACATACAGATCAGTGGTTCTCAACCGATGGGGAAATCTCCCCCTCCACCACCCCAGGGGGAATTTTAGGGTTTCCAGAGGGAAAATTAAGATTATTTCAAGATCGCGTTAATGCAAGAACCGATTACTTGATATTGTTTTTTCCTCCATAATTTACGGTTCTCTACTTCTTCGACTTTCTGAAATTCGGTTTATAACGTAAGTAGACCAGCAAATCACGTTTTATGTAGACATATAGACTTGTTCTAGTATGCGTTATTAAATTTAGCTTCCATTTTTTAAGTATACTATGTAGGCGGGTGGGGGGGGGGGGATTTATAAGGAGAAATACGAATGTGGGGATGGGGAGTGGTGTAACGTTCTGACATATAGTGAAGGGGTGCATGGGCTAAAAAGGTTGAGAACCACTGATCTAGATCGACTGAAGATTTCCACAGACGATGCGATCGACAGGAGATTTCGAATTGCACATAAACTGTACCGAATGCAGACTGCTAGAAAGACTGTATATTAATTAAAGACACAGAACATTTTAGGTGAACTAAGTCAAGAATCGACATGACAGAACTCCAGACATTCCCACACTCACTCCGTCTTCATCTGCAACAACAAGCGAAGAGTCCCAATACTAATTATAACAGCTGCAATCTGATTATGTGTCAGTCTGGTCTTTCCTCAGAGTCCTGAGTGTCGGCCAGATCCTCTGGCCACTCCCTGCCTCACCATTGTCTCCACACCTTCACATGCTAGGCAAGGTATATATATATACAGTTAAGAAGAAGAAATATAAAACAAGACACGTTAAATTACACCTGTGTGCACTGAAGAATGAGAAGAAGATAAAAGATGAATTTAATGTAGAAATAAAGAACAGATGTGATACAATGTCTAATGTGGATTTTCTATTTCAAGAAGTTAATGATCAATAGCAAATGTTCAAGAGCTCAGTCAGAATGATACAGAAACAATTATTCCAAAACTCAAGTCGAATAGCCGCAGACAATCGATGACTAAAGACATGTTTAAACTAATGAAAAGCTAAAGACAAAAAAAAAAAACACCATGAATAAATTTAAGAACAGTCAAAGAGCATTTAGAAAATGATGTAAAGGGACAACAGAAGCACGTGAAAGGACAACAGAAGCACGTAAAGGTACACCAAACATATAAAGTAAAAATCACTGGACCATTGTAAACTCCTTGTGGCGTATTGAATATATTGCTAGCCCCATATTTGTTTAGACCCATGGGCACTGGATGGCTGATGTGGTCGATATCAAGCCGGCCGCCGTGAAGTTCCAGGGAATCTCCGGGCACTGGATGGCTGATGTGGTCGATATCAAGCCGGCCGCCGTGAAGTTCCAGGGAATCTCCGGGCACTGGATGGCTGATGTGGTCGATATCAAGCCGACCGCCGTGAAGTTCCAGGGAATCTCCGGGCACTGGATGGCTGATGTGGTCGATATCAAGCCGACCGCCGTGAAGTTCCAGGGAATCTGCGGGTACCCATGTTTGACAGGTCGACCTGCAAGTCCACATGTATATTTGTACAAAAGGTCACCGTAAGAATTCGAACCTGTGACCACCAGGTCGGCGTCCAAGGGGGCTAGCCACTGTGCCACCGCTGCTCCTACAAGAAGCATGATCTGACGAGCATTGCAAACAGACTGAAAAACTACACAACACCCAAAATACCAAATTATTGTACAAAAGAAGTAATGGTACCAAAAACAAAAGAATACACACGTCAACAGGTTTGCTGAAAACGAAAGAAGGTAAAATCATAACGGTCAAAGATCAGACTTTAGATATATGGTCAATGTGTGTGACTGACCTATAGAACCATTCAGGCGAGGTTTGATTTCCCAACAATAATGCAGAATTGCCCATTTTGAAGATGAGAGTTCAGAATGATATATGAAACCACGTGACATCCGACAAGACACCGGGCCCAGGCAGTATCAAAACAGAAATGATCAATGTCCGAGAAGAGTGTGTGTGTGGGGGGTGGGGGTGGGGGGGGGGGGACTAGCTCGCCAGTCTGCTGAACATCATATGTGATACTGGAGACACACCTTCTGGCTGATGTAAATTTACTACAATCTGCAGAGAAATAATAGGTCTTAGAATGTGATCAACATCGAACAATAAGCATAAAGAGACACACTATTTAAGATTTAGCTACAATCATCATGCAAAGGGTTAGGAATAAAATGAATGATGCCACGATACTCTTTCATAAGTAATCCTCACACTCAGTAATGGGTAATCCTCCAGGAAGGAGTGTAGTTGAGGGAAAACGGAGAAGAGGAAGACAGAGAAAAATCATGGACTGATAACCTTAAAGAGTTGTTAGGATATAATATTTCCACACAGATTGTCTTTGATGAGGACATAAGTTTGGGTATTCGATATCCTACCCAACAGCGGTATGGTATCATGATATCATTAGAATTCAACGGTTCTTAGAAAAATCCCCAGCCTTATGCTGGGATCAAACCCGCCTGTAACTTTCCCGCCAGTTTACCCGCGCTCGCATCTGATAGCAATCCATCAATGAAAATAAACCAAATGTGACGAATGTTTCGTGGCATTTTTATATCGTCTTTTTCTGGTTGACATACACACAATAATAATAGATTGCCGTTCGTGCGTGTGATGATGGCACGACGTGTTGGTTTATATTTGAACACTTGTTATAATGTTCTGATTTCCCTGCCAGTTAGGACACCATAATTTCCCTATACACGTATAATGAAACGCTCACGTTGATTTTGTAACCAAGTGTAAATATATGAACATTTCTTCAATTTCTTGTTTTTAATTGGTCTTTTTAAACATTAATTGGTCTTTGTTTCTTTGATTGGCCTTTCTTTACCTTTTATTGGCCTTTCTTGATGATTGATTGTTGCTTCACTTCTTTGGATAATTTACTAACCTACTAAAGTAAACCTTATTTAAAATCCTGTCTCTAAATTTCCGAAAACAATAATAATAATGAAACTACAACTGCAGAATAGTAAAATACAATAAAGTACTCTCATTGAGTTAATATGGTAAAGTAAAAATAAAGACAATATATACATATAACACTTTGTAGAAATGTACCTCACGTACACACCAACGGAATGTAGCAGTTTAATTTTTTTTTCTGCTTTGAAGCAGATGGATACATAGTGCATCGACATTTTCTGTAAAATATAATAGGCATGGTAAGTTGGGTTCCTGTACAGAAATTACGCATACAAATTGCACATACACATAGAAGATATTGGTTTACCCATGGTCGCACCAACGCTAGTTGTTTCGGAATTTAAACATATAAATATGGGGAAAAACAATAAAGACATATCATCATTATCTTCATCGGGGTCCTCATGTACATTGCTAACTGGCGTCGGCGACTATGCTGCTTCACATTTAGTGATTTCTAACAGCATGTGTAAATTAGGCTGTTGCTATTTTTTATTTATTTATTTTTTCAAGGTGAGGGGTTGTCTACAAGGTGTGGACTGCGCCTGGTCCTGCAATCGGCAGGTTTAGGATCGGCTAGTCTTGATTTCCCTTGGGCAGATTTTCCTCTCCTAAACCTGCGACTGGCCCAGCAAGCCGGCAGGGGATTATTCCTACTGCTCAAAGAAAAAGAAAGACGCATAATCGGACTGACCCAAATGGAAACGCTGCCAATTAACAGTATACCACTACAAGAAATAATGTACAGACTAAATGGAACCAGAAGAAGTGACCGATCACGTAAACGATGGACAGAAGGATTAACAGAGTCCATGGGAATCTCAATATATGAAGCCCATAAACGGGCACTCTCCTTCTGTTTTTGCTTCACCTTGACACCGCAAGGTACAAGAGGAACAAGATGAGGTGATGAGATGAGGAGTTGTCAGTAATCTTCTATTACGGTCTTTCCCCACTTTATGTTCTCTTCCAAGTGTTACGCTATGTTCTATTCTGACTCATCTCCTGATATGGTAAAACTGATGACTGCCTCTTTCTGATTTCTGGTGTTTGTGTCACGTTCTCCTTTTGTGTCTTAGAGGCAATCCCACGGCAGATATTGTCGTTGGGGTGTAAAGTGTTAGGCCTTCACATACATTTATGGTGTGTGTATTGGCGGGGGAGGGGAGGGTAGTTACCTTCCTCGGCGCCTTTCCTTCCAGAACAATTCCCAGGAAATTCTAACATTTGTATGGTGCCCATGATTATCAAGGCAAACAACCGTATTGGTCGGAGAACATCATCCTGTCTCAGCTGGGAACTGAACCCGAACCAATGTCATGGACAACAAACACACTAACTACTATGCCTCCGCAGCTCCATTTTGCCCATTCTCTTTCAAAACATTTAGATTGCTTAAGTTGGCTGTCCATTGTATTCTCAGTGCTCATTTTAACTGTCCAGTGTATTATCTTGCTCAGTTTGACTGTCCGATGTATTCTCTTGCTCAATTTGGATGTCCGATGTATTCTCAGCATTCTTGTGTAAAACCACATTTCTGTGGCTGTGCATGTGTGAATATGGGTGTGGTTTTTTTTTTTTTTTTTAAATTCCAAACCAAATGGTATTATTCTTTTCCCTCTCGCTCGATGTTCTTCTAGTAATTTTAAACAAGATGTGTGGTTATTTTTTTTAAATGTATCTTGTAGTAATTGAACCGAGACTTCCAAGTGCTTTGTGTGGATGTTTGTCAATGTTCAGTTAGTAATTTATAAATTGGGGCAGTCTAGAAGGATATGTTGGGCTGTCTGTTTTGATAGTCCACACATGTAGGGGTGCATGGACCGACATCAGTTTGTGTAAGTTGCTGTTCAGTCTGATTTGTCCTGTTCTGATGCGGAAGAGCCTGTTGTTCTAGTTCAATATTGTCTACTTCTTCTTTCGTTAGCTTGAACTGTATTGTTCTTATCTGCAATGTCTTTTGTATGAACTTGACTATCTTTTTCAGCTCACTCATTGGTCCATAAAGTTTATTTTTCACTATCGTTTCTTTAGGCCAGAAGGTTTGCCTACAGGTGTGGTATTCGGAGCAGTCTTGGAGTATGTGATCTGCTGTCTGCAACGCCAATCCACATGTGTACATGGCTGATTCACCAATCTTGAATTTTGTATACACGGGGTTGAGTAATCGATTGTGTCCTGTTCTGAGGCGCAGAGTAATGATTTATTCTGGTCTGCCCAGAAATAATAATTATCTTGTGCCGGTGTTGGTAGCTGTCTATTTGATTTGGTGATTGTTTTCTTTTGGTGGTATGTTTGTACATGGGCTGCTCTTCTGTTGCTCTTCCCTTAGTTCTCTGATTTCCAGGTACTCCACAGTGAGACGGTGCCCTGGTATGGTGACCTAATGTTGACTGCCTAGTTAAGATAGTAGTTTCCTTAGTACTGGCAGTTTCCCAGACTGTAATGCCACAAGTATTGATTTTGCATCTGTCAATAGCATCACAGGCTGTCTACCATAACTGGAATTAATAGTTTGATTGCCTGAATGTTCAATGTAGTATTAGCTGCATGGTTGGTGGTTGGAGTTTTGTTTTTGTTTTGTTTTTTTAAATAAAGATCTTCGTCGTATGGGAATCATTGGATTGTTCTGTTTAGTCCGGCTAACATATCCGTTCTTTCATTTCCGGGTAAAGGTTATTAAAAAATGTAGATGTCCTTTCACATGGCACTAGTCCCATATTTCTGGACGTAGGGATACTGGCTGGATGATGTGGTCACATTCACACCTGTCTTCTTAACTTGTTAAGTCTGGACGTAGGGATACTGGCTGGATGATGTGGTCACATTCACACCTGTCTTCTTAACTTGTTAAGTCTGGACGTAGGGATACTGGCTGGATGATGTGGTCACATTCACACCTGTCTTCTTTACTTGTTAAGAAATGTTTCGGTATCCATTTTAATGTGAGTCGACCTGGGAGCTATAGTGACTGAACAGAAACCCCGCTTTGAAAGGGATTCGAATATACGCCTACCGGCCTGGTAGGCGAGTGTGCTATCCACTGCCCGTAACTTCTTACTTTGGGATCTACCGCTATGAAATGGTATCCACCTCGTTGTACTGTCCTCTTTGTTGGTGTTAACATCAATTAGGGTCTTGTTAGCTCTGAGTTTGTAGCTCTAGGGGGGTGATGAAGCGACCACGGATCTGCAAATATCTTCTGTGTAAGGTCTTCTGTGCCGAACTCCCTGGCCTAGGAGTTAGCGACTTTCTCCATAATCCCGTACACTCTCGGGAGTAACGTGACGACGGCGAGAATCGGTAGCGGTTCTAACCGCGTCGGTAACTTACGGGGTATGTGAGCCGGTCGCTCAGAAAGCAGTGGCAAATTACTGAGCGTAAACTTGCCAAGAAACCAATAATCAGCTGAAAGATGCTGATGTTGACAACGATGTCCTGTAAAGGATATGCAAACATTTTGCTAAGGTCTTCTATAGGGTTTGTGTTGAGTCGTGTCTGTGTACCAACTCACCCCAACTTACTCGTCACATTTTTATTTCTGGAATTTGTATATGAAAATTAGCACTACTTACAGCTTATTTCAGTTCACTAAGTGTTCACGTGATATTCAAATTTTCAACACCATAGACCTCTTACAAATATGCTTTCTTCCCCAAGGTATCTTGCCTCAGGGTATCCAACTGCACATGTTAATGAGTACAGTTGTCCCAAGATATACGATTTAGGCATAAACAAACCATAATTTTTCCAAGGCTTTTTCACGAATACCTATTTCTGATTCCAGAATTTTCTGTTAAGTTATAAATGTGTGAGAGTAGGAACGGATACCTTTCGCTGCACCAAGTAACTCATTGTATGTTTGTTGATCACCCCATACATGACGTGTCTATCTGAACTATTTATGTTTTTATCTTTTGGTATTTTATAGTAATACATCTGGGGGTTAGAGAAAGTTAAAATTACTGTTTCTGCCAGAAAGCGTGTAATTAATTATTGTCTGAGAAAGAGAGAGTTGTATTTAGTAACCATGCCACATGTCCGGAACACAAGGGGTTAAAGTAACATCTGAGATAGAGCGGGGTAATGTCTTCAGATAGTAGAAGTGAACAATATATTTAAATCATAGTTTGTTAACGTGATAGCTGAGAAAGAGCGGGTTAAAGCATAAGTAAACTGTAAAGAAAAGCATCAACGTTTAGTTTGTTAACGTGAGAGCTGCGTTATAGTTTGTTAACGTAACGACTGGGATAGAGCGGACTAACTAGAAGTGAAAAGTGTATCTAAGGAATAGTTTGTTAAAGAACCAACCAAGATAGAGTAGGTTAAAGTCAAGGCCATCTCAACTCTATATATTCCTGACTGTTGCTTTTTTACAGAGAAAGTTAAAATAATAACTGTTTCTCACAGAAGGTGGTTCGGTAACCTTGTCTAGGGCAGACGGAGTTGATTTTTTAACCATGACAGAGACGGTTTATAAACCACACGCCAGAAACAGGGGTTAAAGTAACAAGTGATATAGAGCGGGATACAGTTTTCTGGATAGCAGAAGTGAAACAAATATATAAAACAGAGTTTGTTAACGTATGAGCTGAGATAGAGCGGGTTAAAGCAGAGGTTAAAACATATGTAAAGGGTAGTTTGTTAACATAGCAGCTAGGAAGAGCGGGTGAAAGACTTGGGATAGCAGAAGTGAAAGATATGTGTACATCATCGTTTCTTAACGTAACATCTGAGAAAGAGCGGGTTAAAGTCTTGGTAGAAGAAGTGAATGCATTCACACACACACACAAAATATCTAAAGCTTAGTTTATTAACGTGATAACTAAGACACGAGGAGCAGGAAGGGAGAGGGACGGGGTTGTTAAAGGAGAAGTGAAAAATAGCTAAGATACAGTTTGTAAAAGTGATAGTTGAAATAGGCTAACAGATTCTGTACCAAACAAAAAGTAGGCTTACACATAGCAAAAATGGATGACAGAAGTTTTTTTTGTTTGTTTGTTAACGTAATAACAACATTTCGGCGATATATAAACCCGCGGCAGATAGATAAGGGAAGTCGCTTAAGACGATTAATCATTCCATGATACTTAAAAAATCTTCGGATAGCAGACATGACAAAAATATGTAAAGCATGCTTTGTTAACATGATAACTGAAACAGAGAAGGGGAAATAAGGGGGGGGGGGAATTATTTTTTTTTTTGGGGGGGGGGGGAGGGGGTGGGGGTGGGGTGGGGGTGGGGTGGGGTTAAAGAAGAAGTGAAAAGAAGTAAAAAGTATCCACGTTAAAGTTTCTTACCTTAACAACAGGGATAGGTGGAAGCAAAGCAGAAATGAACAAGAATAATAAAAGAATAGTTTGTTAACATATCGACTGAGATAGAGTAGGTTAACGTCAATGGACAGCAGAAGTAAAAAAAAAAAATACATCCGCAATAGTTTGTTACTAGAACAACTGAGATGGGTAGGTTAACGCCAAGAGACAGCAGAGGTAAAAATAAAATATCTAAGCAATAGTTTGTTAACGTAACAGTTGAGATGGTATAGGTTAACGTCAAGAGACAGCAGAAGTAAAAAATACCTAGGTAATAGTTTGTTAACAGACCATTTGGTAGAGACTCGAAGAGTCGAGAAAAAATATTTAATGTAATGAGAATCCAATAAAGATTTGCTGAGTTGCTTGGTACACAATAAGTTATCAGTCTTCCATGGAATGACAAGAAAGTTCCAGAAACTATGCCAATTAGGTCAACACGTAAATGTCCTAATAGGTTCATTAATTGACATTAATTAAGGTGTAAATAATTAATTGGCATTGCGTGCTACACTTCAAGGCATCACCACTCCCACGCAATAGTATAGACAAAAGACATTCGGACAATCCATGTCTCAGTATCTGTAGATGATCCTCTGTGTCAGTGCAGCCAGTGTGATGAACAGAGCGCTGGAGATGACTGTGTGTGCAGCCGTGCATTTAGCGATTGTCAGGGCAGCCATGTACTCAGCGTCCGTGCAAAAGGTTCTGTAATAAAAGAAGAGGAAAGATGATGTGAATGCCTGGCTGATTGTATGGTACAGTCGGGACTTATAAATGTAATTAGTACTTGCAGGTCGAGAGGCCTGCCGGGGTAAATAAAAATGGTTGTCTCAAAAAGGCTAGTGAAACTAGAACATTATATACAGCAATAAGAAAGAGAATAACAGCTTTCTTTGGTCATGTGATGAGAAGATAGGCACTGGAGAACATCGTGATAACTGGAACGATCTAGGGGAAGAGAGGCAGAGGTAGACCAAGAGAAATGACACTGGATGACTGAGAGGAGTTTTTTTAATTTCTTTTCGCTCTCCCGCTTTGAACTCAAGTGTAGTCCATACACACTATTTATAGTAGTGATGGACTGAATTTTGCGTGTGGGATAGCTTTCCCTATTAGTAGTAACCCTCGCCATCAAGTGAACCCACTCCGACTTCAGAGCTACTTGTAATTAACGTCCCCAAGTCAAGGACGACAGGTCAGCATTTTAGATGTAGGGGTTGAACCGCTAACCTCGGCATCAGCACACCGGATATTTAAGAAAAAGTGTTCTTATCCATTCGGTCTTGCGGAACTGCGCATGGAGGAGTTATCGGCAGAGTTGATCCAGAGTACCAAAGACCGAAATTGGTGGAGAGAAATGAACGCCTATACCAGCTGGCAGAGCACTTGAACGATGATAAAGATTTCCAAGTGTTCATTTTCGGACAATTTTAACGGGACTATACTTGTGAGTTGAAGGACTGGTGGACGAAAAGGTAGTTGAATTCACAAATGTTTTATTTTCTCCCAATATGCGTTTTTTGTTTTCACCACCACCACCACCACCCACCCACCACCACCACCACCCACCCACCACCACCACCACCCACCCACCACCACCACCACCACCACCACCACCACCACCTGCACGAATTAAGTTAGTTAGTTGCATATCCTTTGCATGATGTAGCAGTCAAAGCCAGTGTTTTTTTGGGTGTTTGTGATTCCTGGGTAAGTTTACATTACATTCAGTAGTTTGTATTGTTTTCTGAACGACGCACTGACACCATTATATGGAAACCGCAGCTGTGTTTCGAACACGGTATGCGGTATTACGAATTGCTTTCGTAAAACCTTCACCACAGAGCCGGCTCTGCACATATATAGAAAGTATACTAAGTCTTAATTTACAAAGTATATTAAGACTTTATTTATAATTTCGTATAAACAAAAACCTGCAGAATTGCCCAACGCCACCATTTTCTTGTATATGTGAACTAATAACATTTCGCATTCTTTAGGATGATTAGCTGTACAAATATCCTCACCTTTAACCTTTGCCGAAGACGATCTATACACTAACGAATGACAGGTGAAACAACAAGGTGACAGAGTCATTGACAGACTGTTGGTCTAGATATGTTTCTGTCCACTAAAAGATAGCGCATCAATAAATCAATAGATTAACCATTAAGCCTATTGATCTGCCTGGTTTCAGTCAGAAACGATTGCGTATCAAGTAACATGGACAATACTTATAATGTGTTTGGGTAACTCTTATTAAATATTGAAACGGCGTTGACATCGTTTCCAGCAATACTGTTTTCTAAATTATTATACGGAACTTGTTTCCGTTTTTGCAGCTTCCTGTGGGCAAAAAGATTGGATTTATCACTATCATCATTATTATCACTCACATCATCATTATTATCATTATAATAGTTTTTTTTTGTCTTCTTCATTATCATCAATCCTCACCTCCGCCGCCACCACCACCACCACCAACACCACCACAACCACCACCACCACCACCACCACTACTATTACTACTACTACTACTACTACTACTACTACTACTACTACTACTACTACTACTACTACTACTACTACTACTACTACTACTACTACTACTACTACTACTACTACTACTACGACCACTACTACTACTACTACTACTACTACTACTACTACTACTACTACTACTACTACTACTACTACTACTACTACTACTACTACTACTGCTACTATTACTACTACTACTTCTATTACTACTACCATTACCATCAACATCATCGTTATCATTGTTATTACTATCAATACGTCACCATCATTACCTACTACTACTACTACTACTACTACTACTACTACTACTACTACTACTACTACTACTACTACTACTACTACTACTACTACTACTACTACTACTACTACTATTACTACTACTACTTCTATTACTACTACCATTATCATCAACATCATCATTATCATTGTTATTACTATCAATACGTCACCATCATTACCTACTACTACTACTACTACTACTACTACTACTACTACTACTACTACTACTACTACTACTACTACTACTACTACTACTACTACTACTACTACTAACACCACCACCACCACTACTACTACTACAACCACCACCACCACTACTATTACTACTACCACCACCACCACCACCAACACCACTACTACTACTACTACTACTACTACTACTACTACTACTACTACTACTACCACCACTACTACCACCACCACCATCACCACCACTACTACCACCACCACCATCACCACCACCACCATCACCACCACCACCACCACCACCACCACTACTACTACTACTACTACTACTACTACTACTACTACTACTACTACTACTACTACTACTACTACTACTACTACTACTACTACTACTACTACTACTACTACTACTACTACTACTACTACTACTACTACTACTACTACTACTACTACTACTACTACTACTACTACTACTACTACTACTACTACTACTACTATACCATCAGCAACAATATCACCATTATCATTGCTATTATCATCAATACGATCATCATCATTATAATCATCATCCTCACCACCATCACTACCACCACCACCACTGCTAATACACTACTACCAGCACTATCACCATTAATATCATCATCATCAGTATCATTGTTATTATCACCATTACAACCATCATCATTATCGTCATTATCATTATCATCACCAATACTGGGGACTCCGTGGCGAAGTGGTTTAGCCGCCTGCCCCGTGGCTTCCGGATCCCACGTGCACTTTTCTTGGAGATTCTGGAGATCGTCGCTGGTGCTAAAGAGTTAGTGCTCTGTGGGACACTATTTGGCAGGCTGCTCTGCGGCAAGAGGCCGAGCCATATGAGATGAAAACATAGTGCAAATAAACCTATCATCTCAATTTTAAACCTCATTTGTTCTTTTATTATGGCCAAGCCATGTCAAATAGAAGCAGGAAGAAATATTAGTGCATACACATATTTATGAAAAACAAAACAAGAGACAGCGGATAAATAAGCTTACATATAATGGCTCCAAAAGAATATAATTAAAATGGTGTATAGTTTCCGCGCTGAAGACTTTTCACTACACGCAATAGGAAGAGGCTTCTAAAATATTCGGCCCAAAACGTGAGCCACGTCTGGTGTCCTTGAGTACACCAAGGTTATGAATTTCCATATAAGGCGCACACGTGCTGTTCTAAACTACACATGTTTCCACGTTTGTAAAGGCTGGCTGTTCTAAGCGATGTGTACCAGATGTGTACCAGCTGTGTACCAGTTGTTTCCCCCCTTGGCATTGGCTGGCTTTGAACGCAAGCGTTGTCCATAAACATTCTACTACTTCTAGTGCACTGGACTGATTTTTGCGTGTGGATTAGCTTTCCCTGTTACGGGTGTCCCTCGCCATCCGACTTCAGAGGTACTTGTAATTAACGTCCCCAAGTCAAGGACGAGAAGTCAACATTTCAATCCAACTGACCAGTGTAGGGGTTGAAACCGCTACCTCGGCATCAGCACACCGGATGTTTGAGAACGAGCGCACTTATCTATTCGGCCATGCTGACCTCCGTGTACCAGTTTAAACAAGTCAATGCATTTAATTACAGGGTGTTTTAAGGACTGTGCTGTGTTTGAAAATATTGCCGGTCCAAGTTTTGTATTTACCTATTATGTTGCATGAACTTTACAGAGGGTCAATACAAAGCTTGGACCGGCAATATTTTCAAACACTGCACAGTCATTAAAAATACACCTTATATGTGGGCACTTTATTAACAACAGGCGGAAGACGTAATAAGGAAGTTAAGTATATGTTAGCCCAAGCAAAGGCAGCAATTCACAAGATGAAGTATATTATCTGCAATGTATCTTTGTCAATCGTGGGGAAAAGAGTTCTTAAGAGCTACATTGTGCCAATCCCGATGTATGGAACCGAATCATGGACAATTAGCAGACTAGTGCGGAATTATGTGAAAGCTACGGAGATGTGGTTTTAACTAAGAATGATGAGAACACCGTTGATGGATACAAAGAGCAATGAGGATATTATGAAAGAAGTTATCTCACAAAGAGAACTGGATACCTGAACCAGAAGAAGAAATTCCACAAGCTTTGGGCATGTCTTGAGAAGGGGAAAGCTGGAACATCCCGTCAAAACAGGAAGGGTGAGGGGAGGAGAGGCAGGGGGAGGTCAAGAGAGATGATGTGGGGTAGTTTGACATCATGGCACGAGGAACAGTACCAGAAATGATTGACCGTGCACGAGACAGAGGGCCGAGGACAGACACCATGACCATCGCCACACGGCATGGACTATCAGACCTTGGTTGAACTACTGTCAGATAATACACAGAAATCTCAAGTGGGGAACCCTTTGAGACTACTAAGACAGTTCATAAATAAATACACATAGTACTGTCTGGCGCGCATAGAAGCGAGAATAAGGAAGTAGAGACTACAGGACGCACTAGACAACACAAAAATTGAAAGATATAGTTACCGACCGGGATTCGAATCTGTTACCTCCAAATGTCGACGGCACCTCGCTGCAGTTGGTTATACGTCGAAGTATACGGGTTCCTACAGCGAGGCGCTGTCGCCCGGCTGGTAACTATAGCTTTCTTCTTCTGCTGCGTTCACCCGGAGTGTTTTTTCAGACGTAATTGCGCTGTGCCAATTTTATTTGCATCCTAAGGCCGGCACATCCGACTTCTGTGGGCGTTGTTTTAATCAGGTTAGCCTTCCTGGATGTTGCTAACTGACGTGGTGCTGTCCACATCCCAGCTGGTCACGTTAGAACGGTCGAAGACTTCACGGTCAGCCCTCAAGGGAAGGCAGGGGCAGTCCATGGGCATTATCCGCCATTCAAGGAGGCTTCCATAGTTGCAGAGCCGACACATAGCGTTCTGGTAATTGGCTCACCCAAGGAATCGCCACGTCCTGCACATGGTTGTTTAATTCCTCACTTCCATGTATTGAGCATTTCGTTCGCCACAGGCCGCTCCCCGTGCAAACCAGGAATGGTCAGTCTGCAGACGACGTCCACTCAGCGAGATTTCGATTCGGACATTTGCTGGACGCTGTGCCAGGAAAACAAGATAGTCAGAGCTGTTCCGGGAACGAAGGACATTCCACTCACTCGGACGTTTTTGCCTTGTGCCAATTGTATTTGCACCCTTAGGCCGGCACATCCGACTTCTGCGGGCGTTTCTTAATCAGGTTAGCCTTCCTGGGGGTTTCGAGGTTTTCGAATAATACATGTGTGTTTATTTATGCACTGCCAGAGAAGCAAGATTATTGTCGTCTATTTTATCGCATTGGTGCACGAATTGGGAAGAGTCGATGATTTAATAAAGCATGTATGAGAAGTAGCAGTGTTATTGTTTGTAAAAGCCACAAGTATATCAAATAAAGTACCAAGATTTTTTGGCCATGCTATGAGGGGAAATAAACGAGAAAAAGAAGTGACAAATGGTAAAATTGATGAGAAAAGAGCAAGGGGAAGACAGTGAAGTAAACACCTGTATGGCTTGACCACATAACATTTTCAGGACAAGAACACAGAGCTGATCCAAGACTGGTGATCGTGGGAGATGGTGCACCATGACCGCCCACGCTTGTCGGCATGACGCATGATGATGATGATGATGATGATGATGATCTGATGATGATGATGATGATGATGATGATGATGATGATGATGATGATGATGATGATGATATACCAAGATCACCACAGGACAGCGTTCGACAGAGAACCCTTGTACTTAAACATTGAAGCAAAGCAAATGGTCACTGCGTCAAGATATGCATTGACGGAATTTCTGTAGCTGTGAATACCACCGTATATGAAGCACACATGAAAGTTCCTAGGAATCTCTCATTACCCCGACGCTGACAAATAAAACCCAGATACATATAAGAAGAAATATAACGCGAAAATAATAATAAAAGTGATAAGGCAGGCACTAAATTAACGACATAACTTACTTGTTATCATGCTTCTCAATTAAACACGGCTTAGTCTGCTTGGAACAGAAGAATGTCTTGAAGTCTGTGGTTATCTTAATATTCTCAGGTTTGTCTGACAAAGACAGACACTCTGTAATTCGACCCTGGCACAAAGTTCCTACTGTATTGCTTGTTCCGAGCACGTTCGGCCCACAATCAACATACTCTATGCGATTCGCCTCATCAATACTGCAGCCTTTACTGAAAGAAAAAGTGCCACATGTAGTAATCTGCAGAACCGTGGACATTAATTATGTACCAGTACTACTACTGTTCTAATACTAGCCCACTCTGTGACGAAGGGGTTTCGAATGCAATACGTAATCCCGCATGCCACGTTCGAAACACAGCTGCGGACAATTTGGAACCAGGCCGCCTTCCTTTGGTTTCCATACAATGGGATGAGTGCTGGTCATTCAGAAAGCAATGGCAAACTACTGAACGTAAACTTGCCCAGGAATCACAAATAGCCACAAATGCCGGACTGCTACGTACTGTAGAGAATCTGAAACTAATTGACTACTGTCCGCTTGACCGCTGGCCTGGTGGTCAAGTCTCTGGATTCCACTGGAGACGGAGATTTTTTTAACTGTCTCGGGCTTCCAGGTTCACCCAGCCCAAAACTGGTACTAAAACTGTCTTTTGAAGTAAATGCGACCAACGAGATGGTGACCACACACCCACGTGATCATCCAATGTCGATTGCTCTATAATAATATGGGATTAGTATCACATGGCATATAGGCTTAACTGATTAAGCGCCATGGGATGATTACTTGTCTCAAGCGACTTCCCGTATCTGCCATGGGCTTTTCATGCAACGCCCTTAGTTTGATATATAATCCAACACGCCTGCTACCATATTAATAACCTTTAAGTCATAAATGTGACACATCCCTATTTTCTATTTTACGCCATCCATTGTTGTTTGGTCCAAACCTTGTTTTTGTTTTGCACTGAATCAGTTCATCTGCCTGTCTCATGGGTTCATGATTCCGCCATTTGCTTCAAGAGTGCAATTTTCTCGGAAAATCCTGAAGATCGTCACCGTAACTAAATTCTTCGTGCTTTGGGCGAAGCTTTCGTCAAGTCACTCTGCAGGCACAGGCCAAACCATGTGGGGTGAAAACCTAGTGCAATTAAGACAAGCCTCTGGCCTTTACATCATATTTTGATATTTTATTATGGCCAACCCATTTCAAATAGAATCAGTCAGAAATATCAACTGCATATTTATATTTAAAAAATAAATAAATAAAAGAAAGACAACGGACAAATAAGCTTACATATATTGGCTCCAAAAAAATGTCATTAACTGAATCACGGCCAAATAAAATGTAGGTGTGAACCAAACAATGTACACAATCAATTGAACAAGTATTATAATGTCCATTGTGGTTCACTGAGCAAAGTAATTGCCTAAGATACAGAGAAACGAAACAAATAACAAGATGACCCTAGTGTGGCGATATATCGTCCTTCTGAGAGGTCACATTTGGGAATATATTATCCTTCGTCATTGACAAAGTTACACTGTAATGTTTCCATTAAATGCAATAAGAAGTGGCTTCTAAAATGTTCGGCCCACAATGTGAGCCACGTCTGGTGTCCTTGAGTACACTAAGGTTGTGAAGTTACATAAGACAGGGGCAGATGCATACGTGCTGTTTTAAACTGCAAATGTTTCCACGTTTGTAAAGGCTGGCTTGTAAAGGCTGGCATTATGCCCGCAATGCCAGTGTGGAGGCCCAGAAGTGGCAGTGCTTAAGTGGCATATTAGGCCACGAGAGAAATGTTATTTTCTGTGGTGACTTCAACGCTAAAGGCAGATCATGGGGAAACACTTCCTCCAATACAAAGGGGGAGGAGCTCGAGACTGCACTGGAAACTATCGACCTGGTTTGTATCAACAGTGGCTGTGTCACCAGGACAGCAAGCCGTCCGGGCGATGAGGACAGTGCTATTGATCTGGCGCTAGTTTCACCTTCACTCACTGCAGTGTGTAGATGGGGTGTCCTAGGACACCATGGCAGCGACCACCACCCTTGCAGCATACTGGTGGAGAAAGGCAGAACCAGGCAGCACAAGCTAAAGGTAAAGACGTTCCAGTATGACAGTACAGGGCAAGATGTGGTGAGTAAAATAAGACGTGACAAGCGCAGAACGTTTCAGGGCAGGAAAAAAAGCTGGGAGCAGCCACCGTGGTGGAGTTTCGAGGTGGAGAAGGCTTGGGTGGATAAGCGTAGTGCTGTAAGGAGATGGCAAAATGCCAAGAAGAACAGAGCTGGTCAT
This sequence comes from Cepaea nemoralis, assembly GCA_014155875.1. NCBI lineage: Eukaryota > Metazoa > Mollusca > Gastropoda > Stylommatophora > Helicidae > Cepaea > Cepaea nemoralis. Next base: position 180,495 of record JACEFZ010002009.1, read on the forward strand.
CCTAATCCCTGCTTGCACTTAGAAAGAGAGATGCACACAAAAGTAAGCTACTTCAAAAAACTGGTCAAGGTTGTTAAAAGCGAAAAATGGGCAGAGGTGTGTCAAAGAGTAAGCACAGATAAGTCACTGAAATTGTTCTGGCGACTACATAAAAGCATGAGTGGTGTAGTCAAGAATAAGAGCATTTCTGACTTCCAAGGTGCTGACCTCATCTGGCAGAGGACTGACGAGGACAAGGGTAAAGCCCTCTTTGAACGCTACCTTGAGCAGAGCAACCAGACAGTCATGGGAGGCCGAAATCTAGCCAAGGAGGTCACCTAAGACAGATGCAAGGCCCAGAACACTTCGGATGAAGACACAGTGACAGTGAAAGAAATCAAGGCTGTGCTTCGACGATCAAAAAACAGTGCCCCAGGTCCTGATGGCATAAGATACGACGACATAAATAGGTGTACCGACAATGAGCTAGAGAAACTAGCAGACATGTACAACAACAGTATAGGGAGTGCTAGCATCAAGGAGGAATGGTTACACAGCTATCTGATTTCCTTGCCGAAGCCTGACAAAGACCACAAAAAAATTCAGGGATATCGAATTATAACCATGCAGAATACAATAGGCAAGCTGCTGGAGAAGGTAATTGCCAGGATAATATCAAGCCAACTAGAGAGGCAAGGTGTTTTCCCACCTACCCTGGGTGGGTACCGTCCAAAAAGAGAAACCTGGACCAATGCAGCAGTCTTTGCCCAGGATGTCTATGAAGGTTTCCACTCAGGCACTGAAACCGTTGCTGCAGCGATTGATCTTGAGGACGCATACAACAGAGTACCACTGGATTTTTTAATGTTTCAGCTTCTCGAACTAAACGTAAGTCCATTCCTCCTTAGTTGGATCGCTGCAGCCCTCTTCCAACGGAAAGTAGTTTTTAGATGTGGCAGTTGGACTTCGGAACCAACAACAATATATCCTGGCCTACCACAGGGATCACCATTATCTCCGGTACTGTTCAACGCCTACACAGTGAGAATCACCAGTGAGCAGATCACTGGACCTGGCAGGACATTGTCATATGCCGATGATGTTTTAGTGTATCGTCAGGGTAAGGATAGAGAGGAGGTTGCTGTGGAACTACAAACCGAACTCAATCGCATAAGTACGTGGTGTGATGAAGCTGGGGCAATGGTCAACCCAACAAAGGCAACAGTGACTTGGTTCTCGTTGAATAATCATATTGTCAACACTCCAACACCAACTGTAATGCTGTGTTCAGAGACGGTGGAAAGAACGCAGGCAATGAATTACCTGGGGATACGGTTTGATCGAAGCCTTGCTTATAATGTGCACATAGACCAGGTGATAACAAAGGCCAAGCGGGGTTTGGCAGCGATGCGGGTGATGGCGGCAGCAAACTGTGAGCAGCGCCATCTATGTCTTCTGTACGAGGGGCTGGTCATGTCTGTTTTGGAGTATGCAATGGCAATCCTGACTCTCAGCCATAAGCAGATAGAAAGGATGGAAAGGATACAGAATGGAGCTATGCGCATTATTCTTGGATGTACAAGAGATACAGCATGCAGGGCGATGCGCTACCTTCTTGATTTTCCAACCATTGAAGAGAGAATACAAGGTTGCAGGGCACGCGCCTACCTCAGAATTAACGCAAACACACAACATCCACTGCATAGTGAAATTAGGAAGGTGAAGGACAGCAGGTTAAAAAGAGGACGGTCGTGGATGGGTCAAGCCGAAGACATTCTTCAACAGGTGTGTTCACTTGAGGACTTAGAACCTGGTGAGGAGTGGGTGCAAGTGCCAACAGACTTCTGCACATCCTTTTCAGTTTGCATCCAACTAGATAGAAAATGCAGACAAGAAAATCCGGCTGCTGTTGAGGCTGAAGTACAAGCGTTGATTTTCGAGAATTCGCTAGACGGTGACGCGGTCATCTACACAGATGGGTCGGTCGTCCGACATGTGAGAAGCTCATGGGCCTTTACAGCTCGGGCCGGAGGGAGAATTGTGAAGGAGGACTCTGGTGCTTTCACTGAAACCACAAGTAGCCTGACCATGGAAGTCGTGGCAGTAAGTAAAACAATAACATGGCTCGAGACACAGACTTTCACTAGGGCTTGTTTCCTTAGCGACTCAATGAACATGATCAAGAGGATAGAGGAGGGGTCGATCCGAAGACAATGGTGCTGCCTCTGGAGTGGTCTCGACTGGCAAAGATTAGTTTCATCTTCGTGCCAGGGCATGCGGGAGTACAAGGAAATGAGCGGGCTGACAAGCTCGCAGGTGAGGCTACTGTGGAGGGCGGACGCGCCATGGACCAGGCCGACATTCTGAATGCTCTACGAGAAGTAAGACTTTTGCGAGAACCAAGTGATGACTGTGAATCTACAACAATGGCCAGACTGCGAGAGCAGCAAATTAAAAGAGGGGTGGCCAAACAAGAACACTACGCAGGAAGCCAACGAAGATTGATAAACCAACACAGAACTGGCGTCGTTAGCCGCTACACGTTGCTGGATTTGCTGAGGAGGGGATCGGAGCACTTATGGACTGAATGTTTCGATTTGCAATGAGGATGATCTGTCGACTAACTAACTAACTAAAGGCTGGCTGTTCTACTGTGTGTTCAATGAATCCGCAATTCCGTCATCAGCGCACAGAAAGTTCAAGCGAGAGTATGTTAATCCTCTCGGCCACCCTGACCTCTATGCATGTTAATTAATGTATACAATTACAGACAAACACATTTAATTCAATTTTACCATTACCTCTATCCCGTTCAAACCCAGAAGAGAAGTTACATTAGGGGCCATCGTCTGGCTCAGATTAATAATCTTATGACCGAGTCAGTCACAAATAAGATGTTAATGTGAAGGTGATTGTTGTGTCCCCAGGAAGGGAAAATGCTTAACCAAGTGGATAATTGCAAATACCTATGGGGCATTTATAACGGCAGACGCAAGGTGCACAAGAGAGAGAATGAACAAACGAATGAACTTTTTTTTCAAAGGGTAACAAATTGGGCTCGCAGGCCCGTCTTACATTCAGCCCTTCCAATGACTCATCTTTCGTTCATCAATAGTGCATGATACATTCATATAGGAAAAAAAACATTGTGAAATGAAAGTCCAAAACATAAACAATGCATATTACCATGTTATGAGGCACATCCCTCACCCACCTCACACCCCATAACCCAATACACATCCCCCACCCACACATACCCCCACCCACACACCCCCAGATCACCCATCCCCCAACCACACATCCCTTAACCACACATCTCCCCACCCACACACACACCCCCCATGCATAGACACACCCACCCACCCATACACACATGCACACCCACACACATCTCCCCACCCATACACACACACCCCACCCACACATCTCCCACCCGAACACACATCTCCCATTAATCCACAAAATCTCCCACCCACACACCCTCTACCACCCACACATACATCCCCTACCCACCCAAACATCCCCCACCCACACACACACACATACCCTACCCACACACTAATCCCCACCCATAAACACATATCCCCATCCATACACATCCCCCACCCATACACACATTCCTCTCAACCATCCCAACACTACACACACACACCCCCAAACACCCACCCCTACTCACACATCCCACCACCCACCAACACCCAAACACCCACATCCACCGAAACGCACACCCACACCCACACATTTTCCATACACACATCCCCCACCCACAAGTCCCTTATCCACAAAACACACATCTCCACCCACCCGCACATTTTCTAACCCACCCTCACATCCCCCTATACACACATATCCCTCACCCACACACCTCCCCACTTACACGTCCCCCACTCTCCAACACATCCCCCGCCCAAACATCCCCTACCCACACAGGCATCCCCCACTCTCTCTCTCTCTCTCTCTCTCTCTCTCTCTCTCTCTCTCTCTCTCACACACACACACACACACCCACACATATTTCCCCAGCCACATACATATCCTCCACCCACAACCCATCCCCAAACATACACACACATCCCCCACACACACCACACACACACACATCACCACACACACATACCCCCCTCCACACACACAACCTCACATCTAGGCACAAACATGATGCCACACATAATCACTGACACTAATATGAATAAACTCTCACACTTTACACATACATACACCGACGATTGTCGTGAGCATCTCACACAAATATAAAAAAAAATGGAGGGAAAAAATATAGATATACGTTGTGTAGCGTAAAAAATAGTGATGCTCACACACACACACACACACACACACACACACACACACACACACACACACACACACACACACACACACACACACACACACACACACACACACACACACATTCACTCTCACACTCACTCACTCTCTCTCTCTCTCTCTCTCGCTATCTATCTCTCATTCACACTCACTCACTCTCTCACTCACTCTCTCATTCACACTCACTCACAGTAGTTATAAATGTAGGATTCGGGTATCATTTGGAGGATTGTGGAGGATTGACCTTGACCTCGGTTGATTTTCACTCCCCCTCGGTCATATAGTTGGGTGGGTATGTAGGGGTGGTATCTAGGTCATATCTAAGGGCGATAATTCTAAGATTTTATGTTTCTAAGGGCAGATAACTATTGAGTGGATGTATACAAATTTAATTAATTAATATAAAATAAAATAAAATAAATAAAAAATAAAAATAAATAACGACGGGGTGCGGGGTGGTGGCGAGGGGGTGGGCGCGTGGGGTGAGGCTAGGCGGTTTGGGTTTAAACACTATCAGGTATATAATAATTTTTATTAAATCATGTATAAACAATACAATGCATATTAAATAAGTAGCGGCATAGTGGAAAATTCTGGAAGGTAGTACCGGGGAGTTATACGTCGGCAAGTGTGGGAAAATCTCCGGCGGGTGTGACGGTGGTCGGTTCATAACAGACGTGGAGGGGGTGCATACGGAAAAGTCATTAAGTAACGGGTTGTAAAAACGTGGGTGAGTGGTGTGTTAAAATATTTGAACTGTTAGCGCATTGGTGGTGTACATTAGTACGAATAGAAGGAATAGGTGCGGTGGGGATAGTAGTGGGTATGGGTTAGTGAAATTAGTTGATAAGGGTGGTTATTAGTGCTATGTAGATGTTCATAGTAGCTTATTCACTAACATAACACGTGTTACAAATGAAACCTTGAAAGCTAAAGATCGCTGATTGTAATGGATATAGTGTAGTATCATTCGGTGGTAAGGGGTGGGTACCAGGTATTAGTGGTCAACAGATGGTCAAGTAGTGGTCAAGTGAGGAAATTTTAGGGAAAAGTGGTTATAATGATAGGGTGATGCTTAAAGGGTGGTAAATTAGTGGTCAAGTAGTGGTCAAGCAGTGGTCAAGTAGTGGTCAAGTGGTTGTCAAGTGAGGAAATTTTAGGGAAAAGTAGTTGTAATGATATGGTGATGATTAAAGGGTGATAAATTAGTGGTCAAGCAGTGGTCAAGTGAGGAAATTTTAGGGAAAAGTGGTTATAATGATATGGTGATGATTAAAGGGTGGTAAATTAGTGGTCAAGTAGTGGTCAACCAATGGTCAAGTAGTGGTCAAGTGGTCGAGTGACCACTTAAATTGTAGAGGACGATGTCCCTAAGATTATGGTAGTGGTTAAAGTGATCGATGACATGGTCAAGTAGCGGTCAACCAGTGGTCAAGTGGTCGAATGAACACTTAAAAGGTAGAGAAAAGTACGTATATTGAAACGGTGATGGTAAAATGGTCGACAACGTGGTCAAGCAGTGGTCAAGTAGTGCTCAACCAGTGGTCAACCGCTCAAGTGAGAAAATTGTAGGGTATGGTACGTGTAGTGAAACAGAGATGGATAAATTAAGTAGTGACGTTGTCAAGTAGTGATCAAGTAGCGGGCAAGTACTGGTCAAATGGTCGAGTGACCACTTAAATTGTAAGGGAAAGTACGTGTAGTGAACCTGTGTTGGTTAAAGTGATCGATGACGTGCTCAAGTAGTGGCCAAGTAGTGGTAAATGGTCGAGTGACTACTTAAATTGTCGGTGAAAGTAGGTATAGTGACATGGTGATGATCAAGAGTTGATCAAGTGGTGTTCAAATAGTGGTCAAGTAGTGGTCAAGTAGTCGAATGACTTATTTATAAGTTTAGTTGAAATATTTCTGTCTTTGGACGATATTTTTCACATTTGGTTATTTTTATAATGTTTGAATTTATACCTTTTGATCAATATTTTAGTTGTAATATTTTTTTCCCATATTTTTATAAGCTTGGTCGAGACATTTCGTATTTTGGCCTTTTCGCCTTTGGTTAACTCGTACATTTTATAAGTTCGGCTGCGATATTTCATTACTTGGCCAATATTTTTCACCTTTACCTAACAAATTTTCATACATGTTATAAGTTTAAAACGAGACATCTATAAGTTTGACCGATACTTTTTCCTATTTGGCCAACAATTTTATTACTTTGGTTCATGTAATTTCCTACTTCGGTCGACATGTTTCTTAGTTTGAGCAATATTTACCCCAGTTGGTTAAGACAATTTTCTACCTTTCATAAGTTTGTTCGAAATATTTCAGTATTTGACCTACATTTGTCGCATTTGGGTACCAAGGTTTCGTACTTTTCATAAATTTGGAGGAGTTATTTCTTTACTTGATCAATATTTGTTTTGTTTTTTTCACATTTGGTTAACAAAGTTTCCTACATTTTTATAAGTTTCGACGAGATATTTCGTTACTTGGTCAATATTTTCCTTCTTTTTATAAGTTTGGTTGCGATATTTCTGTATTTGGCCGACCTTTTTCCCATTTTGTTGACAAATGTTCCTACTTTTTTATAAGTTTAGTTGAAATATTTATAACTTTGGTTGAAATTTGGCCAAAATTTTCACATTTAATTAACAAAGTTTCCTACTTTTCGTAGGTTTGAACGATGTATTTCGTTACTTGGACAATATTTTCCCCATTTGGCTAACACATTTTCCTATTTGGCCAAGATATTTTCCATTTGGTTAACATATGTTCCTACTTTTTATAAGTTTGGGTGATATATTTCTCTATTTGGTCGATACATTTTCATACTTGCTTAACAAAGTTTCGTACTTTTCATAAGTTTGGTGGGGGTATTTCGTTACTTGGTCAATCTTTTTTTTTTCTCATTTGACTAACAAATTTTCCTACTTTTCATAAGTGTGGACAAGATATATCGTTACGTGGTCAATATTTTTTCTATTTGACTAACAAACTTTCCTACTTGATTGATATTTTTCCCAATAGGTTAACAAAGGTTTGTACTTTTTATAAGTTTGGACGAGATATTTCTGTATTTGACCAATAATTTTAATATTTTGTCTAACATATTTTCTTATTTGATGGTTGAAGTGGTACATAGAAGGTGTACTTTTGTCTGGTTGTGAAGTGTGGCACTGAGCAGGTACACTGAAAAAACATATATTGGTCTTGGAAATGGCTTTCTGGAGAAAGATGTAAAGACACTATGGCCACATAGAAAGGAAATGAAAGTGTGGATGTCTAATTTGATACGTGATAACGTCGCTGGTTATGACGGCGGACATGTGACCTGTCATGTTACGTGCATTGCCTAAGGTTGAATCGGGGCAGTTTGTTGTGTTGATGCCCGGGTGTCCTTTGGTGTAACCGGATAACACTAGGACTACACGGTTATAGAAAAAGAGAGAGAAGGGGTGACCATTTTACCCTTTGGATGCAGTGTTGATGATGCAGTGTATTCACTCCTATACACAGTGATCATCATAAATTAGGTTCCCTGACTCGACAACCGATAGGACACCCTTTTTCTATAGTTTCCCTCTTAACCACGTGTCTCAGATGTCCCATTACCCATGTGACCGGATGTGACGCCATATTTGACCAGTTTTAGTGAATGAGGCGTAGTTTGGTTGTAGCAATTACCCATGTGTGATAGGGTGCGACGCCATCTTTGACCGGATGTAACTATTATCCATGTGTGTCGAGTGTACCTCTAGATGCTATTGACCAATACAAAAAGCAGTGCTCGAGGCGCTCCTGTCAGGGAAATTGCCGATAGTAAGGACATTACTTTCTGAACTTAGCAGTCGGCATAACGTCTTGATCATGTCATCGATCACTTTAACCATCATCATGTCACTACACATACCATACCCTACAATTTAAGTGATCATTCGACCACTTTATCACTACTTCACCAGTACTTGACCACTATTTGACCATGTCCTTACTTATTTTACCATCACCGTTTCACTACACGTACCATACCCTATAATTTAAGTAGTCATTCGACTACTTGACCACTACTTGACCACTATTTGAACACCACTTGATCAACTCTTGATCATCACCATGTCACTATACCTACTTTCACCGACAATTTAAGTAGTCACTCGACCATTTACCACTACTTGGCCACTACTTGAGCACGTCATCGATCACTTTAACCAACACAGGTTCACTACACGTACTTTCCCTTACAATTTAAGTGGTCACTCGACCATTTGACCAGTACTTGCCCGCTACTTGATCACCACTTGACAACGTCACTACTTAATTTATCCATCTCTGTTTCACTACACGTACCATACCCTACAATTTTCTCACTTGAGCGGTTGACCACTGGTTGAGCACTACTTGACCACTGCTTGACCACGTTGTCGACCATTTTACCATCACCGTTTCAATATACGTACTTTTCTTTACCTTTTAAGTGTTCATTCGACCACTTGACCACTGGTTGACCGCTACTTGACCATGTCATCGATCACTTTAACCACTACCATAATCTTAGGGACATCGTCCTCTACAATTTAAGTGGTCACTCGACCACTTGACCACTACTTGACCATTGGTTGACCACTACTTGACCACTAATTTACCACCCTTTAATCATCACCACATCATTATAACCACTTTTCCCTAAAATTTCCTCACTTGATCACTGCTTGACCACTGCTTTACCACTAATTTACCACTAATTTATCACCCTTTAATCATCACCATATCATTATAACTACTTTTCCCTAAAATTTCCTCACTTGACAACCACTTGACCACTACTTGACCACTGCTTGACCACTACTTGACCACTAATTTACCACCCTTTAAGCATCACCCTATCATTATAACCACTTTTCCCTAAAATTTCCTCACTTGACCACTACTTGACCATCTGTTGACCACTAATACCTGGTACCCACCCCTTACCACCGAATGATACTACACTATATCCATTACAATCAGCGATCTTTAGCTTTCAAGGTTTCATTTGTAACACGTGTTATGTTAGTAAATAAGCTACTATGAACATCTACATAGCACTAATAACCACCCTTATCAACTAATTTCACTAACCCATACCCACTACTATCCCCACCGCACATATTCCTTCTATTCGTACTAATGTACACCACCAATGCGCTAACAGTTGAAAATATTTTAACACACCACTCACCCACATTTTTACAACCCGTTACTTAATGACTTTTCCGTATGCACCCCCTCCACGTCTGTTATGAACCGACCACCGTCACACCCGCCGGAGATTTTCCCACACTTGCCGACGTATAACTCCCCGGTACTACCTTCCAGAATTTTCCACTATGCCGCTACTTATTTAATATGCATTGTATTGTTTATACATGATTTAATAAAAATTATTATATACCTGATAGTGTTTAAACCCGAACCGCCTAGCCTCACCCCACGCGCCCACCCCCTCGCCACCACCCCGCACCCCGTCGTTATTTATTTTTATTTTTTATTTATTTTATTTTATTTTATATTAATTAATTAAAATTTGTATACATCCACTCAATAGTTATCTGCCCTTAGAAACATAAAATCTTAGAATTATCACCCTTAGATATGACCTAGATACCACCCCTACATACCCACCCAACTATATGACCGAGGGGGAGTGAAAATCAACCGAGGTCAAGGTCAATCCTCCACAATCCTCCAAATGATACCCGAATCCTACATTTATAACTACTACTCACTCTCTCACTCACTCTACAGTAAAGTACATGTGTTCATATTATACATTCAAAAAGATAATATGAAAGATGAGAATACACAAAAAATATGGAATCGCATGTAACATGGCATGCGTGCGCTCAACTCTCTCTCTCTCCCTTCTTTCACACACAAACACACGCACACACACACACACACACACACACACACACACACACACACACACTCACTCACTCACACACATGCGTGCACAGATACACACACTAACTCATCCACTCTCCGCCAACCCACACATCCCGCACTACACACACACATATCCCGCACCCACCCACACACACATCCTTCAACCCAACATACTCACCCACCCACATATCCTCCACCCACCCACACACCCCCAATCACCCATCCCCCAACCAAACATCCCTCAACCAACCCCCCCCCCCCCCCCATACACACACACACACACACACACACACACACGAGAGAGAGAGATGAGAGAGAGATTAATAGCAGAATAGGGCAAGCAAAAGCTGCATTTCAGAAAATGAAAAGTTTCTTATGCAGTATGTCACTATCACTGAATGTAAGACAGAGAGTGCCGAAGTGCTATATAGAACCAGTTTTGCTGTCTGGCAGTGAATCTTGGAATGTAAATGAATAAATTAGGAAGAACTTGGAAGCAACAGAGATGTGGTTCATAAGGCGAATGTTGCGAATTCCTCGGACTGCCAGAGTAACCAACGACGATCATCTGAAAGAGGCTAATGAAACTAGAACACTATATACAACAATAAAAAAGAGAGAAACAGCTTTCTGTGGTCATGTGATGAGAAGAGATGCATTGGAGAACACCGTGCCGACAGGCAAGATCGAGGGGAAGAGAGGCAGGGCCGACCAAGAGAAATGATTCTGGATGGATTGAGACGGTGGCATGGAGGAATATCAGCAGCAGAGTTGATCCAGAACACCAAAGACCGAGATCTGGGGGAGAGACATGAACGCCTGCGCCAGCTGGCATGGCACTCGATGATGATGATGATGATGATGATGATGATTGTACAAAGAGGGTAATGGCTTAAGAGTTAGCCAAACGTATCACTTTATAACTTACCTCGTGTCGTTGATGCAAGCCACTTTATCCCTGAAAGCCTGGCAGAAATTTGCTTTCAAAAACTCCGGCGACTTCTCGGTACAGTTGAAGTACAGCTTCAAACACGGCTCTCCAACTGGTCTGAGGTTGCCCAGTGGTTTAGCTGTTGTAGTGGTTGTTGTTGTTGTTGTTGCTGATGGTGGTTTCTGTGTTGTCGGTATGTTCGCACTGGTGGTATTGTTTAGCACAGTAGTCCAGTTAATTGTTGAATCATCTGTGGTAATACCTGGAGTTGAGTTCATCGAGTCATTTTGCTGTGCTGCAGAGTTGACTATGAAAGAAGCCAGCAGTATGACCTTAATCACTGACCTCACCGTGAAAGCTGGAAGAAATAAATACATTGTATAGATTACTTCATTCTCAGTGGTCAGCTGGGCCGAAAGGGTAAGAGCGACAGCACTTAAACTTCCGTTGAGCTCATGGCGGGGTAGCAGGTTCAACCCCTACACAGTTCAGTTAAACTAAAAAGTTGATTCCTTGTTCTTGACTTGGGGACGTAAATTACAAGTACCTCAGAGGTCGGAGAGGGTTCGCCTGATAGCGAGGGACGCTGGTAATAGGGAAAGCTAATAATCCACAAGCAAACATCAGCCAGTACATTCTATAGTGCAGTGGTTCTCAGCCATTTTTGGCCCATACACCCGTTCACCATATGTTCAAAATGTCAACCCCTACCCTTTCGTATTTCCTGCCTATAAATCCTCCCTCCCCACCCCCAACACAGTATACGTAAAAATGGAAGCTAAAACTAATAACACATACTAGAACATGTCTAGACGCCTACATAAAACGTGATTTGCGAGTCTACTTACGCTATGAAATGAATTTCAGAAGGGCGAGAAGTACAGAACCGTAAAGTATGTAGGAAAAAACAATATCAAGTAATCGGTTCTTGTATTAATATGATCTTGAAGTAATCTTAATTCCTCTCTGGTAACCCTAAAATCACCCCCCCCCCCCCACTCCGGGGGGGGGGGGACGAGAGAATTCTTCACCGGTTCAGAACCACTGCTCTAGTATTTGCAACTACTTGTATTAGTAGCAGTATATGAACTACGCTAGAGTTCCAAACAAACGAACAAAATTAATAATATATCTCAGATATATGCGCATCAGGAATCTCGCACTATTAATTTAGAATATACTTTAGAATCTGTGATAATATCCATATTCTTCTTCTTATTGTCCATGCCGAGCGGCGATGGTGATCATGTCTATCCACATCCTTCTGTATCCTGTATTGTCAATAATTTCTGTTACCTACGTTGCTCCATGTCATGATGTAAAACATACAACAACTTCTCTCTTCTCCTACAACCTTCCCGTTGTGATGGCATACTCCAGTTTTCCCCGTCTCATGACACGCCCAAAGACTGGACTATCGTCTTCTGATGCGAGTCACCAGTTCTCTTTGTAAGTTAACTGATTCGGTGATGAAGGATACTATATCGCCACATGCGAATTTCCATTTGGACAGAAGGACGATATATCGACATACTAGGGTCATCATGTTATTTGTTTTGTTTCGTAGTATCTTATGCACTTTCAATGCTCAGTGAGAGGAAGTTTACATAATAATAAGTGTTCACTTGATTGTGTGTCATGTTTGATCCAAGCCTACTTTTGTTTGGCACTGAATTAGTTAACTTCTTTCAAAAAGTATTTGTTGCTCCTTCTGTCTGTCCACGATTTTCTCACCATTCTTCTATGAAAACACATCTTCGCAGCTTCCACATAAGACTTCACTTGTCTGCTAATTGTCCACGATCCACGTCTGTACATATAGATTGGATCAATTTATCAGCCTTATGCCTACATACTAAGCAAGAGAAGCAAAGGAAGCTAGAGAAAGATTTATGTGTAAAACTTAAATAACTGAGCAGTGAGTACTCGTAATACTATTACCAGCACCACTAATTTATCAGATGCATAAGAGGATTGCGGAGTCATGATCCCCCGTGTGTGACATAGACCAAGCACACAAAGAAGGTCTAGATCGGAAGTTCTGACTTTAAATAAAAGTGTTTTGTCGTCCAGTATAATAGGTCACAGGATAATGAGGCCGGGGAATCATGTCTTTTCCTCGTCGACTTCCCTTCCAAGTTAGGTTAATGACATATCTTTTACAGGACGTCGCAATCAACCCCGGTATTGTTTTTTTTTTTTTTGGGGGGGGGGGGGGGCTATTTGTGATTTCTTGGCAAATTTACGTTTAGTAGTTTGTCATTACTTTCTGAACTAGAGGCACAAATATCATTTATAAAAACCCAACACAAGGCGGTCTGTTGCCACATCGCCCATAGCTGTGTTTCGAACGAGGTATCAGGGGTTCCGAAGACGACCAAGACAGAGGCAAACGACCGGGGAAAGAAGCTGGCTTTCCCGTGGTCAGTTACGGTGCAATGATAATGTTGGTAGGTGCATCCAGTGCATAATGCCCCCCCCCCCCCCCCCCCCTGCTTTCTGGGCAGACACACATAACGATGTCGATGTGGGATAAGTGCAATACACGAAGGCATGCAAACACACGACAGGAGAAAAACGCCAGGAGGTCACGACCCAGGCCGGCCTACCCCGTGAATGCCTAAAGAGGGTTAAAAAAAAAATTTCGCATATCCTATTTACAGGACATCGCTGTCAACATCAGCATTTTACTGATGTTGTTGAATTCTTGGCAAGATTACGTTCAGTAGTTTGCCATTGCTTTCTGAGCGACCGGCACACTTACCCCGTAAGTAACCAACGCGACGCGACCCGCTACCGAATCTCGCACAGCTGCGTTACAGTACGTGGATATACGGGATTACGGAGAAAGTCGTTAACCCCTTAGCCAGGGAGACCGGCGAAGAGGGTAAAGAAGTTGAAAAATTCGACAATGGGCAACCCTTCTGTTGACTGGAAGCCTTCTGTCGTATTTTTACACTTAAAGTCGAGAGGAACTTTTTCAATGCACCGGGTGTTAACCCCGTCTGGCTCGGTCTCAATCCCCAATACGCCAAGGCGCTTGCCGAGAGCTTCGTACAAAGCACGAACTCCATAGCTTCAGCGAGGTATCCCAGGTTTTGTTGCATATGCTTTACAGGACGTAGTAGTCAACTCCAGCAATTTGTGACTGTGATTCCTTGATGGTTTGGCAGCATGGCATGATCGGGACAAGAACACAGACCTGATTCGAGAATCTGGTGACCATGTGAGATGGCGAACCATGATCGCCCACATCTGTCTGCATGACACTTGATGATGATTCCTGGACAAGTTTATGTTTGGTAGTTGGCCATTGCTTTCTGAACGACCGACACTCATACCACTGTACGGGAATACCAAAACCAGACGGCCTGCTTCCAAGTCGCCTGCAGCTGTGTTTCGAACGCAGTATGCGGGATTGGGAATTGCATTCGTAACTCCTTCGCAGCAGAGCCGGCGTCCCAAGCGTCTCCGGAAAATTGCATCCCTAGTCTGAATGGGCATTTCCGTGTCTACAGACGCTACACAATATCCAGTGTAAGGGTAACATAACATCCCTAGTCTGAATGGGCATTTCCGTGTCTACAGACGCCAGACAATATCCAGTGAAAGGGTAACATAACATCCCTAGTCTGAATGGGCATTTCCATGTCTACAGACGCCACACAATATCCAGTGAAAGGGTAACATAACATCCCTAGTCTGAATGGGCATTTCCATGTCTACAGACGCCACACAATATCCAGTGTAAGGGTAACATAACATTCCTAGTCTGAATGGGCATTTCCGTGTCTACAGACGCCACACAATATCCAGTGTATTGTAACATAACATCCCTAGTCTGAATGGGCATTTCCGTGTCTACAGACGCCACACAATATCCAGTGTAAGGGTAACATAACATCCCTAGTCTGAATGGGCATTTCCGTGTCTACAGACGCCACACAATATCCAGTGTAAGGGTAACATAACATCCCTAGTCTGAATGGGCATTTCCGTGTCAGCAGACGCCACACAATATCCAGTGTAAGGGTAACATAACATCCCTAGTCTGAATGGGCATTTCCGTGTCTACAGACGCCACACAATATCCAGTGTAAGGGTAACATAACATCCCTAGGCTGAATGGGCATTTCCGTGTCTACAGACGCCACACAATATCCAGTGTAAGGGTAACATAACATCCCTAGTCTGAATGGGCATTTCCGTGTCTACAGACGCCACACAATATCCAGTGTAAGAGTAACATAACATCCCTAGTCTGAATGGGCATTTCCGTGTCTGCAGACGCCACACAATATCCAGTGTAAGGATAACATATTGATCAGTAATAGAAGATGCTTGCTAGCATCATCAGTCAAGGCGATCGTGACTGCTTCAGTTGTTTCCTTTACACAGGACTGCCCCTGACTGCCACATCAGCTTTTTAGAATTACAACTACCACGCTTGACTGCACATTCACAGGATGTGTGGGTTGGCGGGGTGGGATTGTGTGGGTGGGTGGGGGATTTGTGTGTGGGTACGTGCGGGATGTATGGGTTGGCGGGGAGATGTGTGTGTGGGTGGGGATGCATGTTTGGCTAGGTGGTTGTGGGTGAGTGGGTGGAGGAGGATATGTTGATGGATGATTGATAGTGGGTTATGGGATGGGTGGGGGATATATGTGGGTGTGGTGATATGTGGTGGGTGGGAGATGTGTTCAGGTGGGGTGGTTGTGGGTTTGGGGATGTGTGTGTGGGTGAGGGATGTGTATGGGTGTGGGGTAGATGGGTGGGGAGTGTGTGTGGGTGAGAGATGTGTGGGTGAATGTGTGTGTGGGGGGTGTGTGTGGGTTGGGGTAGGGGTGCGTGATAGGTGTGGGTGATGGATTTGGGGATGTGTGTGTGTGGGTAGGGGGTATGTCTGGCTGGGTGGGTGTGTGTGTGGCTGGATGGAGAATGTATGTGTGGGTAGTGAGGGTGATTGTAGTTGGGGGATGTGTGGATGGGTAGGAGATGTGTGGGGAGATGTGTGTGTGTGGATGAGGGATGTGTCTTTGGGATGTGTGTGGGTGTGGTGTTGCGTGGGAGGGGAGCTGGGTGTGGATAAAGGATGTGTGGGTGGGTGGGGTGTGACTGGGTGTGCGGGTGGGTGAAGGATGTGTGTGAGGGTGGGGGATGTGTGTTTAGATGGGTGGTTGGGGTGTGTGAGTGTGGGTGGGTAGATAGGAGATGTATGTTTTGATGAGTGAGTGAGGGATGTGTGGGTGTTAGTGGTTGAGGGATAAGTACGTGTGTCTAGGGATGTGTGAGGGGATGAGTGTATGGGTTGGGGATGTATGTGTGGGTTGTGTGTGCGTGGATGGGAGGTGTGTGTTTGTGAATGGGGGATGTGTTGGTGGGTGGGGATGTGTGTGAGGGATGTGTGTATGGGTGGGGAGATTGTGCGTGGGTTGGGATGTTTGTGTATATGGGTAGGGGTGTGTGGTTAAGGGATGTGTGGCTTGGGGATGGGTGGGTGGAGGATGTGTGGTTGGGTAGAGGATGTGTGGGTGGGTGATTGTATATGAGTAAGGGTGTGTGGTTAAGGGATGTTTGGTTGGGGGATGGGTGGGTAGAGGATGTGTGGGTGGGTAGAGGATATGTGGGTGGTTGAGTGTGTGTATGTTAGGAGATGGTGGGGGATGTTTGTAGGGGTGGGCTCGGGATCTGTGAGTGGGCTGGGGGAGATGGGAGATTATGTGGCTGGGTGCGGAATTTGTGTGTGGGTAGGTGCGGAATATGTGAGTTGACGGGGAGATGTGTGTGTGTGTGTGTGTGTGTGTGTGTGTGTGTGTGTGGGGAATGTGTGGCTGAGGAATGTGTGTTTGGCTGGGTGATTGGAGGTGTGTGGGTGGAGGAGGATATGTGAGTGAGTGATTGTTGGTGGGTAATGGGACGGGTAGAGGATATGTGTGTAGGTGGGTGGATGTGTGTGGGTGGGGATGGTGTGGGTTGGGGAATGTATGTGTGCTTGGGGTGTGGGTGGATGGGGTGTGTGGTTGGTGAGAGGTGTGTATGGGTGGGGGGTGATTGGAGGTGTGTGGGTGGAGGAGGATATGTGAGTGAGTGATTGTTGGTGGGTAATGGGGTGTGGGTGGATGGGGTGTGTGGTTGGTGAGAGGTGTGTATGGGTGGGGGGTGATTGGAGGTGTGTGGGTGGAGGAGGATATGTGAGTGAGTGATTGTTGGTGGGGGAATGTATGGGGAATGGTGGGGAATGTATGTGTGCTTGGGGTGTGGGTGGATGGGGTGTGTGGTTGGTGAGAGGTGTGTATGGGTGGGGAGATGTGTAGGTGTAGGGATGTGGTGGATGGGTAGGGGCATGTATGTGTGTGTGGGTATGTGTGTGGTTGGGTGGTGGAGTTGGAGTGAATGGAAGACGTGTGGGTGGGTGGTTGATGTGTCTCATAACATAGTAATATGCCTTGTTTATGTTTACAAAATTCATGTGACAATGTTTTTTCCTATGCACTGTTGATGAAAGAAAGATGAGTCATTGGAAGGGCCGAATGTAAGACGGGCCTGCGTGCCCAATTTGTTACCCTTTGAAAATAAAGTCTGTTCGTTCGTTCGTTATCCCACCCCCACCCCCGCGTTTCCATCCTGTTTCAGGATATTGCGGTCAACATCAGCATCTTTCAGCTGTATGTTGATTCCTAGGCTAGATTACGCTCATCAGCACGCCATGACTTTCTGAGCGACCGGCTCCATACTCTCATAAGTCACTGGCGCGACTTGAACCACTTCTAATTCTCGTGCGCTCACGTCAACCACGAGAGTATTCGGGGTTAACGGAGAAAGCTGCTAACCCCTCAGATAGGGAGCCGGCTGCTTGACTGCACATAAAGTCTGAAAACTACCCAGTAGCAATGATTGTGTAGTATATTATGTACAAACGCGTGCATTTCACTAGCAATTACTTCAGCTAGACTGCCGTATTCGGAAATCTAGTTATCATTTGTAAACCTGTAGTTTTATTTATTTATTTATGTATTTATTTATTTATTAGCACTTCTACCATCATTGTTATCATCATCGTCCCCACCGTCAGTTTAATCCCTCCAAACATGCTGTTCTGGCATTCTCGGCAACTCTCTTGATCGTGTATCGTGTTCGTTCACATTCGATCGTCATTGTGAATTAATCTAAAGGAAGCGGCAGTCAACTTGAGCTTGTTGACATTCCCATAGACTTTGTCCTCCAATGGAGCAGATGCAATCCTACATACTTTTTTCTGTTCTGCATATGTTGGACAAGTCTGCAACAAATGTTTAGCTGCCATTTTACCAGTTTCACAGTCATATGTACCATATATTTAGTTTAAACATGCGGTATTCATCCTGCTGTTACCATGCCGTAATCTGAAGATCTTAACTTGTTCTTTTCGGTTGAGCTGGTAATATGCATAATCTTTCTGGTGACCTGGATGCTCTGATTTCCACTTGGTTCTATAATTACGTCTTTTAAATCTCTTGGCCTCATCATTGGTTATGTGTAGATCAGGTTGAGGCAGTCTTCCACTTCCTTTGCCGGTCAGTCTGCTTCTTAATTTCCAGGTGTGTTACAATGTGAAGGAATCCGTTGTATTATAACCTTGTTTTTTTTATTTTTGGCGTAGTTCGTGTAGAGTAGCTCTTGTGTCTGCTAATTCTGAATTGTTTCTACTCTTTAATATTGAAACAACTGACTTCGCATCCGTAAAGAGAGCTATTTGTTTCTCTTTATTTGCATCTACCAACAACATTTCTGTCGCAGTTTCCAAAGCCTCTGTCTCTGTTTTGAAGTGATATGAGAACTTTCCGGTAGCTTTCAGAAGACTAAACCTCAGTGTCCTTGACTGCTTGTGTGGCGTAATTGTTTCTTGTATATTCTTTTCAGTTTCCTCTTGATTTTCTTCTACTTTGCTTCCTTTTGGACCCCATTGAAGTGTATGCTCTCAACCATAATACGCCACAGCACCGCACGCTATCATTTGCTGCCTCCTTCAGCTCTTTCAATGCCGGTACTGCATTACCCATCTGGCACTCATTCTCTTCTCCGTGTGTTGTAGGTTTCCCGCTATTTCATTTGCTCTGCGGGTTCAAGAGAAAGGACTTTCTAGTTATTCTATTATCAAGTTTTCTCACTATATGTCCTGTCCAGCGACAGCGTCTTGTGACACCTCTTGATACGTCGGAATCTGCCTGGTTTTATCGCTAAGCTCCTTCTGATTCCGTAGTACAATGTCGGTCTTCCTGTTCTGCCCAGGTAGTAGTTAATAAACATTTGTAGATTGTTAGTCATTGTTTTAGTCGATCTCCGTGCCTCTGATCTATAAAATAGTATTGGTTTAACTTTAGAGGTAAATATTTTAAGTGTGGTACTGGATTCAATTTCTATTGATTTCCTCAAATTCCATATTGCCGTGAAAGCTCCACCGGCGTTCTGTATTTTTGTTTTAATATCTCTCTGTTCGCCCGTTTTACACTGCTACCGACACATGTGTATAATTCCACGTCTTGAAATGAGGTTTCACAAAGACAGATTTTACTATCATTTACTTGACGCAATCTCATTATCTTTGTCTATCCCCTGTAGATTTTAAGACTTAATTGTTGTGACCTCCCACCAAGGGTATTTTCTTTATCATGCATCTGATTCGTATGTGGACGAATAATCAAACATAGAGAGCATATGTTGGATTTTCCCCACAGGACATGCTGGTGTCGTGGGAAAGGAGCAGCCGGACAGATTGGCTGGGTCTACATCGCTGGATGGGGTACTGGTGTATCAGGCAGACTTGGTCGGGACCCTTTGGGATCGTGTCTGTAGTGCAGATAGACCACAATGACCTGGTGAGAATGGTGCTGCAAGGAGTGACCAAAGGACCTACCTGCACGATACTCAGGATTCCGAGGAAAGGCCAGACATATAATCACACTGCTATTAGTACCATTAGTAGAGGGACTCTTCGCTGACTGTTGCAGGATATTACGGAGTACTTATGGGAATATCTCACGTGCTGTTCTGTCGGTTCTTGACTAAGCTCAACTTAACTCAACAGTTAAGCTCTGTGGGACAGAATGGCAATGTTCAATTTAAAAAACCGCCCCGATGCGCATTAGAGCCCAAGTTCACCCGCCTGCCAGTCGAGCGTCTAGCCACGACACTACCGCCCGCGCCTTTCCCAGGACCATACCGGTAGGACAAGAATAATCCTGACACTGATACGGGAACAGGATATTACACAGGCAACAACAACAACAACAACAACAACAACAACAACAACAACAACAACAACAACAACATACAATATCCAATGGAAGACGGCGATAACAGCTGTTGCAGCATAAAAAGAAGAACACGGACACAGAACAAGCTTGAATATTTCATTATAACATGTTTGTCTTTGAATTGTTTAATTTCCCACGGGAACCAAGATACAAATTAAGATTCAAGCACCACCCCAATCAGTAACTCAGAGTGCCTGGCAGAAATCAATAATTCAGTCCCGGCGTTTCAAACTGCCCGATAAACGGAAAATTATCATCTTTAGCTTCCAGGTTTGTTTTTTTTTTTCTTGTTCGCTGGCTAAAAAACTCAAGCGTAGTCCTTACACACTGTTTAAAGTAGTAAGGTACTGAATTTTGCGTGTGGGTTTTCTTTACCGCTTACCGGTGTCCCTCGCCTTCAGGCGAACCCACTTCGACTTCAGAGGCACTTGTTATTTACGTCCCAAGTATAGGACGGAAAAGGGGAGAAAGGGGGGGGGGGGGGAGTCCAGATATTTCATAGAACTGATTGTTAATGATGTTGTTGCTAAATAAAAGATGAATAAGCGGTACTCGGTGTTCGCACGTGTTGTTGAGATCTACCTGTTGATGAGTGAAGTGTGTTTGTGCACTAGGACAGGTGAATGTATTAAGTGAAGAGAGGACGAGGCTGTGATGCCGAGGAGTGTTCGTAGCTCATGCGATACACGAGATGGTAAGTTTAACCAGTGAATGTACGGGCTGGCGGACGGACGGGTTGGCGGACGGGCGGGCAGACATACACACGCAAATTCTCTCTCTCTCTCACACACACACACACACTCACTCTCACACACACACACACATTCACACACACACACACTCACACACACACACACAATACTCATGCACGGTAAGTCAACAGAGGCAGGACATTTGGTGTATGACAGAGATGGTTGGTGGCACAGTTTCACACACGACATGCCACCGGATGATATTATATAGCTAGACAGATGGACGGACAGACAGACAGACCGCGGACGGACGCGACCGACCAATCGGTCAGCATGGCAGAGTTGATAAGAGCGCTCGCTCTGAATCATCCGAATTCCTGATGGCGAGGTCGCAGGTTCAACCCCTACACCTGTCAGTTGGACTAGAATCTTGATTTCTCGTCCTTGACTTGGGGATGTCAATTACAAGTACCTTAGAAGTCGAAGTGAGCTTGTCTGATGGCCAGGGATACTGGTAATAGGGAAAGCTAATCCACACGCAAACATTAGTCCTCTGCACTCCCAAGTACAGGGTGTAGTTTTAATGACAGTACAGTGTTTGAAAATATTGCCTTTCCAAGTTTTGTATTCACCCTCTGTAAATTTCATGCAATAGGCAACTCATGCTTTCATACACATTGGATCCATAGTTGTAAAGACCAATGGGGGAACGGTGGGAGATGTGGCCACTCTCACCACGGCCGCTTTCTCATCTAGAGACATTTCCGGGTACCATTCTTAGGTTGGGTCGATCTAGAAGCCCAGTCAGTTGTAACAAAATTCCTCCCGATGCAGATTTGAACCCGTAACTATCCGGATCGGTAAACGAGCGTCCAGCCGGGACCATGCGGGCGGGCAGACGAGCGTCAGGCCAGTAAGCTGTTTAGATTTATACTTGAATAGATAGATTCCTGTTAATGACACACCCTTGTGTGTGCGTGTGGGTGTGTGTGTGTGTGGGTCTGTATGTGGGTGTGAGTGAGTGAGTGAGTAAGTGTGTGTGTGTGATTGTGTGTGTGTGTGTGTGTGTGTGTGTGTTTATGAAGATGGGAAAACGATGATATGAAGAGTGGAATGTAATTGTGCGTCAGGCCAGTAAGCTGTTTAGATTTATACTTGAACAGATAGATTCCTGTTAATGACACACCCTTGTGTATGCGTGTGGGTGTGTGTGTGTGTGTGGGTCTGTATGTGGGTGTGAGTGAGTGAGTAAGTGTGTGTGTGTGTGATTGTATTGTGTGTGTGTGTGTGTGTTTATGAAGATGGGAAAACGATGATATGAAGAGTGGAATGTAATTGTGTCCGCGTTCGGGCCATAGAGGAGGAGAGAAAGAGGGGAAGGGAGGAAGAAAGAGGGAGGTGTGATTCTCTTCAGCAACTTTGAAGTGTTAAAACGTCCATGACCGTCTACACTCCCAAGCATGTTTATGGACGCGACAATCACCTTTAATACAAGGAACATAACGATGACGAGAAAACGATTATCGAAAAAACAAAATAAACTGATTTCAGTCGCCACCCACGACGCACATTTGTGGGGGAGATTGATTGGAATCAGCCGTGTAGCCTGTGGAGCAAGGGGTGCGACCGCTGCAACTTGAGCCTTACTTTCGAAAAGGTGCACTTAGTTTACTTGAGCGATACACAATTATCCAGTCCTTTCACCTTGAAATGGTGAAATGCAAAGGAAAATGCATAGAATACCATGGACAGACAGAAAAACCAATGAACCAGTCCTTCAAGAAACAAATGAAGATCGCAAACTGATTAGAGTCATTAGACGTAGACAGTCAACATTTTTGGGCATTTTATGAGAAGAAATGACTTGGAGAACTTGGTGATAACTGGCAAGATCGAAGGGAAGAGACCAAGGGGAAGACCGAGAAGTAAATATCTGGATGGTTTGGCCACGTGGCATGGTCGAGACAGGAACACTGAGCTGATCCACGACTCTGGTGATCAAGTGAGATGGCAGAAAATGACCACCTACGCTTATCGGCATGGCACATGATGGATGGATGGATGGTTCACCTTGAGTTTTACAACGTACGCGTTTATCCTCACTCCCCTTTTCCGAACGTGAATACGCCTCTTGTTGGAATATACCTTTTCGCAAATAAACCTGTATTGTCAACTATACGAGGCCCTTATCAACAAATAAAACACGAGAATCGCTGTGTTAGGGGAACCATAAATTAACACGCATGGGCAGTATCGATCCCAGTCACCAACTGTCGCACATCTTTCAAGTTAGATAAGTCCGCCCAATAAAAGCAACCATAAAGTGGAAAACAAATAAGTTTTGTGTGGTATGGTTTGAATCGATACTGCTGTTGTTTGAAGTGCAGCAGATGGCGCTTGTACGATTCGCGCCAATCAGCGATGATTTACAGCTGTTTGATTATGTGTACATGGTTATCAGAGATTGAGTTGAATAAAGAACGGACATCACAGCACTCGGAATATTCCCACACGCGCTCCGATCCCAACGTCAACAGCCAGCAAAGAGTCCTAGTACTGTTGTTTGTCCAGTAAGAATGATGATGACCATTCATTTCATCCAATGGGGTTGAAAGTATGGAGCCCTGACTTCTAAGACGGCTGGTAGGCCTATTTTGGCTCGAAATGTTCTTTGACAATGTGGACAATGAATGCTTGACGTTCCAGGAGGAGGATCTCCTGCAGTGGTTTTTCTGTCCAGCCTTTTCTTCACAGCTCTTGCAGTCCTGGTTGTTTCACAAGTGACTGCACCCTTGCGTAATGATGTACGCCCCGAAATTCCATCTTTGACAGCAGTCTCCCAACTGTCGTGATGAATTCCAAAAGCTTTTTAGTGAGATCTTCAGGGCGTCTTCAAAGCGTTTCCCCTGACTGCCTTGGGAGTGTTTACCACAACGAAGCTCGCGGTAAACAAATCGTTTAGGGAGCCTGTGATCTGGCATGCGAGTCAAATGACCAGCCCAGCGAAACTGATCCTTCATTAGTAGAGTGTGGATACTTGGCATGAACGCTTTTTCTAGGACTTCAGTGTCTGGGATCTTGTCTTGCCATTTAATCTTCAATAGCTTCCTAAGACAGACAGACTGTGTGGAAGTGGTTTAATTTCCTAGCGTGTGCTGCTAAACAGTCCAGGTTCCACAAGCATATAGCAGTGTGGATAATACGACTGCTTTGTAGACTTTCAGCTTTGTTTGCAAGCTTATTCCATTCCTGTCCCATACATTCTTGTACAGTCTGCTAAAGGCCACGCTGGCCTTGGAAATTCTTGCATTTACTCGTCATCAATTGTGCCAGATTGGGACGCTATGCTGCCAAGATAGGTGAATTTGTCCACACTTAGCCTATGACTGGTGTGATTAATGCCTGTTGCTGGCTGGTACATAACTACAGTCTTCTCCAAGGTGATATTGAGCCCAAAGTTGGGACAGACATAAGAGAAAGCTCCTAGTACTAATGGCGCCAGTTACAGTCTGATTATGTGTCCGTCTGGCCTTTTCTCGGAGTACTTACTGTCAGCCAGATGCTCAGGTCACTCCTGCGAGTACTTACTGTCAGCCAGATGCTCAGGTCACTCCTGCGAGTACTTACTGTCAGCCAGATGCTCAGGTCACTCCTGCGAGTACTTACTGTCAGCCAGATGCTCAGGTCACTCCTGCGAGTACTTACTGTCAGCCGGATGCTCAGGTCACTCCTGCGAGTACTTACTGTCAGCCAGATGCTCAGGTCACTCCTGCGAGTACTTACTGTCAGCCGGATGCTCAGGTCACTCCTGCGAGTACTTACTGTCAGCCAGATGCTCAGGTCACTCCTGCGAGTACTTACTGTCAGCCGGATGCTCAGGTCACTCCTGCGAGTACTTGCTGTCAGCCGGAGGCTCAGTTCACTCCTGCGAGTACTTGCTGTCAGCCTGATGCTCAGGTCACTCCTGCGAGTACTTACTGTCAGCCAGATGCTCAGGTCACTCCTGCGAGTACTTACTGTCAGCCAGATGCTCAGGTCACTCCTGCGAGTACTTACTGTCAGCCAGATGCTCAGGTCACTCCTGCGAGTACTTACTGTCAGCCAGATGCTCAGGTCACTCCTGCGAGTACTTACTGTCAGCCAGATGCTCAGGTCACTCCTGCGAGTACTTACTGTCAGCCAGATGCTCAGGTCACTCCTGCGAGTACTTACTGTCAGCCAGATGCTCTGGTCACTCCTGCGAGTACTTACTGTCAGCCAGATGCTCAGGTCACTCCTGCCGCACCATTCCCTCATGATGATTTATCTATACTTCTGTACTGTTCACACCATCCCAAAGGGCCTTGACCACGTCTACCTTATCGTACACCAATACCCCACCCAGAGATGCAGACCCAGCCAATCCGTCCGCCTGCTCGTTTCACTACACACAAGCATGTCCTGGGGCAAACATCCCACGGATGCCCTTATCTTTAAATGTTTAACTGAAGCATGTGATTGTGCGGAGCATTCCTGTCTCCACACCCTTCTGGGCATACTCTGTGAGTCCGTTACAATCACGACATGTATAAGCCGTTTGTTCTTCGGTGTGCTGAAAGCAAGGTAAACTGAGTCTTCCATTTACTTTGCTTCTAGACAAAGAAGCAAGAACTCTGTGTGTTCATTCCTTAAGTTATCGCCTGCAATTACAGTAACTCAGTATCCTATTTTTAGCAAAAAGTGGCATGCTAACTGTTCCCTCTCCAGATTGTAATCGCATGAAAACACTGTAATCTGGTTGATCCCGCCCCAGACTGTAACGGCATGAAAACACTGTGCTCTGGTTGTTCCCGACCCAGACTGTAACCGCATGAAAACACTGTGCTATGGTTGTTCCCGCCCCAGATTGTAACCGCATGAAAACACTGTAATCTGGTTGATCCCACCCCCAGACTGTAACCGCATGAAAACACTGTGCTATGGTTGTTCCCGCCCCAGATTGTAACCGCATGAAAACACTGTAATCTGGTTGATCCAACCCCCAGACTGTAACCGCATGAAAACACTGTGCTCTGGTTGTTCCCGCCCCAGACTGTAACCGCATGAAAACACTGTAATCTGGTTGATCCCACCCCCCAGACTGTAACCGCATGAAAACACTGTGCTCTGGTTGTTCCCGCCCCAGATTGTAATCGCATGAAAACACTGTAATCTGGTTGATCCCACCCCCAGACTGTAACCGCATGAAAACACTGTGCTCTGCTTGTTCCCGCCCCAGATTGTAACCGCATAAACACTCTGTGCTATGGTTGTTCCCTCCCCAGATTGTAACCGCATAAACACTCTGTGCTCTGGTTGCTCCCGCCCAGATTGTAACCGCATGAAAACACTGTGATCTGGTTGATTCCCCCCCCCCCCCCCCCCCCCCCCCCCCGACGACTGAGTTCTAGTTATTGTCGATGCTTTTCTTACAACTTCCTCGGGCTTAAAAATGAAAGCCAGTTGAAAGGTTATACACGAATTATGTCCTTATTCCATACCGTGAGTTCGGATGGATGGTAGACCTGACTTACGCTGCCAATCTACCAGGACATTTCTTATTACCCATTGTTAGGGAGGGTCGACATAGAAGCCTGGGCCAATGAACAATACACTCGCCTAGAAAGGGAATCGAACATAAGACCACTGCGTCGGCAGGCATGAGAGATAGCCACCGCGGCTACCGCGGTCCCATTTAACATAATTATTATATATAATTTGCATTTCCTGGCTCTTCTGTTATATAGAACATGTTCTGTTGTATGGCAGCCAATCACGGAAGGTGAAAGGCCAAATTAGGAAGAATTGGAGACAGTGGAGATGTGGTTCCTGAGACGAATGTTGCGATCACCATAGACTGCCAGAGTCGTCATCATCATGTGCCATGCCGATAAGCGTGGGTGGTCTTGTTTCGTCGTCTCACACGATCACCAGAGTCGTGGATCAGCTCTGTGTTTTTATCTCGATTATGCCATGTGGCCAAACCATCTAGATATTTACCTCCAGTTCTTCTTTTCCCCTCAATCTTGCCAGTTGTCAATAAGTTCTCTAGTTTATTTCTTCTCATAACGTGTCCAAAAATGGTGACTGTCTGCGTCTAATTTCTTTAATCAATTTACGGTTTTCATCTGCGTTTTTGCAGGACTTGCTCGTTGATTTTTCTGCCTGTCCATGGTATATGTCCATCTTTGCCATAGCGATTCTTGTTCTAATCTCTTCAAGGCTCCTCCCATCAGATGTTATGACTGTTCCGAGATAGTTGTACCAATTCATTTGTTTAAGAATATTCCCATTTATCCTTATATTACATTGAGGTATTTCTTTCTTCTTAGAAACCACCATAATCTTTCTTCTTACAATGTAATTCTAACCATAGTTTTTCACTGTATACAATAACCGCATCTACTAAATGTTGTAGACCCTTTTCGTTGTCTACAATCAATAATGTATCATCTCCATATCTAATATTATTGATTTTATGCACCCCACCCCACCCCCACCCTCCCCACCCCCACAATAGCTATTACTCTCATATCTTCTAAATTTCTAATTATATTTTCACTGTATAGGGAAAAAAGATCTGGAGACAATCCACATCCCTCTCTTATATATATATATATATATATATATATATATATATATATATATATATATATATATATATATATATATATATATATATATATATATATATAGGCCCTATTTCGTTATCAATCTTTATGGCAGATGTTTTAAATATATGTCTTTCTCATCAACTTGTAGATCTGCCATATTGAATTAAGTACTAAATGGTTGAGACAGAAATAGTTAAAGTAATGATTGCACGATAGAAGTAGTTTAAGTAACGATTGCATGACAAAACGATATAGTAACAATTGTAGGGAATTTATTTGTTCAAGAACTATTGCTGGATAATTATGGAGGAAATTGAAAGAAAAACGCAGCTCTATCAGCGTTCACGCCGGAAACGACACACCGAAGCGACACAACAACAACAACAAGCGACTAACGACGACTACTGCTAAATTTCGACATACTTCAAATAGAAAGGAGATTTTTGCAACTTGGAATGTTACAGGTCTAGGACATAAGGAACCAGCTCTCGTAGAGTTCATGAAACAATCAAATATTCAATTATTAGGACTTGCAGACACTAGGAAAAAGGGACAGAACACGAAAAGAACACACGAAGGTTACGTTATTATATGGAGTGGCGTCGATCAGCGAGCTACAGCTAAACATGGAGTGGGTTTTTTGTTGCATCCAGACAAAGCGAAAGCTATTATCAACACTAAATTTATATCAGAAAGGATAATACTAGTACAGATCAAAGAAGGAAATAGAACAACAACTTTTATACAAACATACGCCCCATGTAATGACACTCACAGCGACGAAGACAAAGACGAATATTTTGATAAACTTGCAGACACGTTAAATAATGTCAAGGAGACAGATGAACTAGTTGTGATGGGTGATTTTAACGGACGAATAGGCACACGAAGAACACCGTGGGAGGATTGCATGGGGCCATTCAGCGACACAGAGACTGATTGTAACAGCAATGGTCAGCATCTACTCAACATATGTTCGGAACATGGACTAATAATAGCAAATAGGTTTTTTCAACATCCTCGTAGCCACACCAAAACCTGGTATAAATGGAATGACTTAGACCAAGCATCTCAAATTGACTTTATTCTAATTAGGAAATCAGACAGAAGGCTACTATTAGATTCAAGAGCACTCTCAAATACAGATGTTGATACTGATCACAAACCAGTCATAATTAAAAAGATTTCACCACACAGGAAAATAAGAAACAAAAAGGTAACAACACATGTCATCAATTATAGGAGGCTGCAGAAAAATACGGTTAAAGACGAATTCAATCAAGAAATCCAAAACCTACATAAGAACATCCCTGATGACCACTCAAGCGTAGATAAGGAATGGACATGTTTCAAGGCTGCCATGCTCGACACACTGAAAAATAAATGTTAGTTAGTTAGTTAGTCGACAGATCATCCTCGTTGCACATCGGACCATTCAGTCCATAAGTGCTCGGATCCCCTCCTCAGCAAATCCCGCAGCGTGTAGCGGCTAACGACGCCAGTTCTGTGTTGGTTTATCAATCTTCTTTGGCTTCCTGCGTAGTGTTCTTGTTTGGCCACCCCTCTTTTAATTTGCTGCTCTCGCAGTCTGGCCATTGTTGTAGATTCACAGTCATCACTTGGTTCTTGCAAAAGTCTCACTTCTCGTAGAGCATTCAGAATGTCAGCCTGGTCCATGGCGCGTCCGCCCTCAACAGTAGCCTCACCTGCGAGCTTGTCAGCCCGCTCATTTCCTTGTACTCCCGCATGCCCTGGCACGAAGATGAAACTAATCTTTGCCAGCCGAGACCGCTTCAGAGGCAGCAACCATTCTCTTCGGATCGACCCCTCCTCTATCCTCTTGATCATGTTCATTGAGTCGCTAAGGAAACAAGCCCTAGTGAATGTCTGTGTCTCGAGCCATGTTATTGCTTTACTTACTGCCATGACTTCCATGGTCAGGCTACTTGTGGTTTCAGTGAAAGCACCAGAGTCCTCCTTCACAATTCTCCCTCCGGCCCGAGCTGTAAAGGCCCATGAGCTTCTCACATGTCGGACGACCGACCCATCTGTGTAGATGACCGCGTCACTGTCTAGCGAATTCTCGAAAATCAACGCTTGTACTTCAGCCTCAACAGCAGCCGGATTTTCTTGTCTTCATTTTCTATCTAGTTGGATGCAAACTGAAAAGGATGTGCAGAAGTCTGTTGGCACTTGCACCCACTCCTCGCCAGGTTCTAAGTCCTCAAGTGAACACACCTGTTGAAGAATGTCCTCGGCTTGACCCATCCACGACCGTCCTCTTTTTAACCTGCTGCCCTTCACCTTCCTAATTTCACTATGCAGTGGATGCTGTGTGTTTGCGTTAATTCTGAGGTAGGCACGTGCCCTGCAAACTTGCATTCTCTCTTCAATGGTTAGAAAATCAAGAAGGTAGCGCATCGCCCTGCATGCTGTATCTCTTGTACATCCAAGAATAATGCGCATAGCTTCATTGTGTATCCTTTCCATCCTTTCTATCTGCTTATGGCTGACAGTCAGGATTGCCATTGCATACTCCAAAACAGACATGACCAGCCCCTCGTACAGAAGACATAGATGGCGCTGCTCACAGTTTGCTGCCGCCATCACCCGCATCGCTGCCAAACCCCGCTTGGCCTTTGTTATCACCTGGTCTATGTGCACATTATAAGCAAGGCGTCGATCAAACCGTATCCCCAGGTAATTCATTGCCTGCGTTCTTTCCACCGTCTCTGAACACAGCATTACAGTTGGTGTTGGATTGTTGACAATATGATTATTCAACGAGAACCAAGTCACTGTTGCCTTTGTTGGGTTGACCATTGCCCCAGCTTCATCACACCAAGTACTTATGCGATTGAGTTCGGTTTGTAGTTCCACAGCAACCTCCTATCTATCCTTACCCTGACGATACACTAAAACATCATCGGCATATGACAATGTCCTGCCAGGTCCAGTGATCTGCTCACTGGTGATTCTCACTGTGTAGGCGTTGAACAGTACCGGAGATAATGGTGATCCCTGTGGTAGGCCAGGATATATTGTTATTGGTTCCGAAGTCCAACTGCCACATCTAAAAACTACTTTCCGTTGGAAGAGAGCTGCAGCGATCCAACTAAGGAGGAATGGACTTACGTTTAGTTCAAGAAGCTGAAACATTAAAAAATCCAGTGGTACTCTGTTGTATGCGTCCTCAAGATCAATCGCTGCAGCAACGGTTTCAGTGCCTGAGTGGAAACCTTCATAGACATCGTGGACAAAGACTGCTGCATTGGTCCAGGTTTCTCTTTTTGGACGGTACCCACCCAGGGTAGGTGGGAAAACACCTGGCCTCTCTAGTTGGCTTGATATTTTCCTGGCAATTACCTTCTCCAGCAGCTTGCCTATTGTATTCTGCATGGTTATAATTCGATATCCCTGAATTTTCTTGTGGTCTTTGTCAGGCTTCGGCAAGGGAATCAGATAGCTGTGTAACCATTCCTCCTTGATGCTAGCACTCCCTATACTGTTGTTGTACATGTCTGCTAGTTTCTCTAGCTCATTGTCGGTACACCTATTTATGTCGTCGTATCTTATGCCATCAGGACCTGGAGCATTGTTTTTTGATCGTCGAAGCACAGCCTTGATTTCTTTCACTGTCACTGTGTCTTCATCCGAAGTGTTCTGGGCCTTGCATCTGTCTGAGGTGACCTCCTTGGCCAGATTCCGGCCTCCCATGTCTGTCTGGTTGCTCTGCTCAAGGTAGCGTTCAAAGAGGGCTTTGCCCTTGTCCTCGTCAGTCCTCTGCCAGATGAGGTCAGCACCCTGGAAGTCAGAAATGCTCTTATTCTTGACTACACCACTCATGCTTTTATGTAGTCGCCAGAACAATTTCAGTGACTTGTCTGTGCTTACTCTTTGACACACCTCTGCCCATTTTTCGCTTTTAACCACCGTGACCAGTTTTTTGAAATAGCTTACTTTTGTGTGCATCTCTCTTTCTAAGTGCAAGCAGGGACTAGGATGACCAGCTCTGTTCTTCTTGGCATTTTGCCATCTCCTTACAGCACTACGCTTATCCACCCAAGCCTTCTCCACCTCGAAACTCCACCACGGTGGCTGCTCCCAGCTTTTTTTCCTTTTCTTCCTGCCCTGAAACGTTCTGCGCTTGTCACGTCTTATTTTACTCACCACATCTTGCCCTGTACTGTCATACTGGAACGTCTTTACCTTTAGCTTGTGCTGCCTGGTTCTGCAGAAAAATAAATGTGGAACAAAGAAAGTAGGGCAGGACAAAAGATTAAGAACAGCCTGGTGGAACAACGAAGGTAAAGATAGCATACTCAAAAAGAAGGTAGCATTCAAAAAGTGGATCACAACTAAATCTGAACAGGACTATATTACTTATAGAATAGCACGACGTAATGCCAAACGAATATACGGTGAACAGATGGTGGGCGACCCTTAGCAAAGACTGCCCAAGAGAATTTTATAAACGTGTCGCCACAATGAGAAACAGAGATGCATCGTACAACCCAACCACCATCATAAACAGTAAAAGAGGTATACCGATATTTAATCCACAACACAGACTAGCAAGGTGGGCAGAATACTTTCAAGAACTACTTAACCCCACACATAACATAGAAAACCTCACTTTTGTGCCTAAATGCCAGGGACAGCAAGAACCACATTTCATACCTGCAGAAGTCAAAGCAGTTATACAGAAAAGTCCTAAAAACAAATCACCAGGTCCAGATGGAATAACCACAGAAGCTATTCAGGCCTGTGGGGAAACAGGAGTTAAATAGCTAACAAGACTTTTTAACATAGCATGGGAAGAAAGAAAAGTCCCAGATGATTGGCAACAGGCAATAATAGTACCAATATGGAAAAAGAAAGGCAATATGAGAGAGTGCGAAACATACAGAGGTATATCACTCCTGAGCCATATAGGGAAAATGTATGCAAAGCAATTGGAACAAAGAGCTAGACGAATAGTTGAACAACAGTTAAGCAAAGCACAATTCGGTTTTCGGAGAGGTAAAAGTTGCACTGATGCATTATTTACACTTAGACAAATTTGTGAAAAAACTATCGAATATAGTGACCAGCAGAATATTGTGTTTGTGTATCAGGAAAAGGCTTTCGATAGAGAAGACAGATACAAATTATGGACCATTCTTGAAGACTATGGGATAGAAGGACAACTGCTTGAAAACATCATAGCCATGTACCACTCGAGCCAAAGTGCAGTAAGAACACAAGAAGGTATATCAGATGTAATATAACAAAAACGTCCCTACCCTTTCCTAAGCATTGACTCCCTTAAAAATAAACAACCCCTTTCAATTACTGTTTAAGTAACTTACTTAATGTAGGAGAAAATAAAACAGCGATAGACTGACCGTGGCAGCTTAATGTATTTGGCTTTATTTTTTTCCCGTACCTGGCCAATCCCGGCGAGTGGGAAAACAAAGACTGAAGCGGCCATTTCTAGTCAAGAGAGCACACAAGAAAGTCGACCTTTCCCTTCGGGGAGAAGGTATTTTGCCTTAGAAATATATCAGTCTCTGCAACTATTGGTATGGTATATCTATATTATTAAAATGTATTCATGTATATTTATAAAGTACATATACCAGTGTGTTAATTAAGAATTAATTAGAATGATAATTCAACAGTTCTTGTAAGCTAGAGTCTGATTTTATTTTTACCAATGAAGCACATGTTCTGCCACGCTGTAATTTTTTCTATGTTTTACAATTTCTAATCCTTATGTTAATATCTTTTATAGGCATTATGAACTTATATCTAACTAGTAGTGTTTATAATCTACGAATATTATGTGTACTATAGAGTATCAACTCTCATGTCAGAAACTCTTCTCAATTTAGGAACAGACTTCTGATTCATACTTCAAAGAAGAAAACTAGTTTCTGCCAATTTCATAGTCCTATGAACAATAACTTCTATGCAATGGAACTATATATCCCTATCAATGCTTAGAAATCTGCAAATAATCTATGTACTGTAAGAAAGTGGACTTTCAAGAAACATTTTCTCAATGAAGAAGCAGACTCTTGATTTCATACTTCACAAGTAGAGAACTGGTGTCTGCCACTGTCAAATATCCTATGTAGTTTAATTCACTGGTAAGGATGTCTCTGAACTTGTTTTATCCATGCGGGGACATACAAATGATTACGCGTATTCCTGACTCTTAGTCAGGGGATAAAATACTTTGCCACATCATAATCTGTAACTTGGAACTATAGTGCTAAATTTTAGTACCATCCTTTTGTTAACAGATTAGTAACCACTCCATATGAGGAGGGACATGTAATCATTTCATAAAATATTGCAAGGGACGCCATGTTTGAGAATATAAATTCATGAACAAAGGAAGTAAACGCGTGATCCAAATCAATGTTCGGATAGGATTCAATCCGCATCACCTCACTGTAGTAGGAACAAAAGCGAAGAATGATGTGAATAAATTGCTTGCAATATTCAGAAGACTGGACCATGCGGCATAAGTTATTCTAATAAATACTCCTAATAATAGCAGTCATTGACAAAATATATCACAGCGGCTACTATCCTCATCTGCGGTACGCAGTGGGGGAAAACAATGTATGTTTTAGTTATAGATTAACCCCTGAGAAAATCCAAAAACAAAGGCTCCCTGCATCAGCATTATGATTAATTATTATGTAGGATTATCATGTACTTGATATCAGAAAAATGGACATGTATGTTTTTTTTCTGGTATGAGAATTTTCTCTGTTCTGATTGTTACTTTTTCCTGTGGGAATATACATTTTAATGTTGCACCTTGGGATTAGAGGATGTTGATGTAAGAATCCATGTGTTTGTCAGTACTTAAGAAGCCAAAGTTGAATAGTCTTGACCTAATGATGATTATAGTGCCGAAAGGAAGACACGGCATTAGAAACCACAGGAATTCTGTATAGGCTATTCTCTTCAAGTAATGAGAGAGACAATATCAACATATTGGATGGACAGAATGACTTCACTCATCTAATAGTCCCAGTAACAACAGAACATAAAATAAAGTGAGAAAATACCTTACTCACTATTAAGAGTCAGAATGGCTCTACTCAGCAATGAGGGACAGTGGAACGTGGACACCCACTCCTTTCCCCTTCTCCCCTTGTTGTTTTGTATTTGTGTTTGTAATTGTGTTGTAAACCTTTTATCATAACACAGTAGGTTAATGCTAGTGTTGTATTCTTTGTCATCCCTTTTCTATAGAAGAGAAGCAGGTGGTGGTTGAATGTGGTGGGACTATATCACTAAATCTGGATCCTGGGTCAACAGCCAGAAAATGAATGTCCTAACCATAGTCTGCATCTAGAAATACCCATGGTTACTGCTGCGCTCAATAGCTCCATAGCGAGCAACAGATAAATTAGAAGACAACTGACTGGGTGAGTGATTAAGTCCTATTTTAGTAGGAATATCCAGGATGGACTTCAAGATCTAATAATCTACAAAGATGAAGATCAACAGAGTAACTGACAACAGTGTATCGTCTGCTTTACGTCTGAGAAGTATCACCTATAAGCCTTATCACTCAGCAAAATCAGTGAAACTATGGGACAATCCTACAAGTTACTAAAACTAGCAACAATGAAAGCCCTTCAACTGTTGGTTGGGTTACCAAGTTAATATACAACAATGGATAAGTCTTCGAAAGAATGTCTCACAGCTGCAACAGTCAAACATGGAATTCAGCTATTCAACACTAAGTTCTGGCTCAACCAAATGGGGAGAAGACATGAACCACATAAGCCAATACAACCAAGGTACAAACTTAATATCATCTGAAACATAACTACGAAACCAGATTACCTCAAGGTTCCAAACCCTGAACACCATCAGATAAAAGACAGTATAAAAGCAGCTAAATGTCTCTACATCTGCAACAAGAGGAATCATCAACTTGTTTGCAAACCTGTTACTGTGCTGGATTTATTCATCTTTGGATATATGTAGGTATAGATCAATTGTGGCCCTAGTCACAGATACTACCATGAGATGCCTCTCAGTCATATAAAGTTCTACACTGGACTAGATAACAACGACTAACTCTTTGCTGGTCCAATGTCAACCTAAATGCCATGGGTTATAGACTCGCGACTTGGTGGGTGTAAAATCTTTGTTGAACTACTTGGGATTCTGATATTAAAAGCAGAGCAGCTGAATGGACGTCTACTTGGCACCATGTATGGTGAGATGGTAAAGTACCTTCTGCAGAGCTTAAGTGGAAATTCCGGAAAGTTAGACCAACCTGAGGCCCCAAATTTCAAAAAAAGACACAGAGCCTACTGCAACAGAGTACTCGAATATTCTAGCCCGCGGAGGGATTTGTGATTGTGTGTAATTTCTATTTTGGATTATAAAGTATTATTTGCACCAGCCAATTACCAGTGACTAAATAGTAAGAACATAACTGAGTGCATTAAATCCGGTACCCAGATAATGGGAAAAGGATCTAATCGACAGCAAAGATGAACTCTTAACCGCACACCAGGAGATAGACTATTAATTAGTTTAATTAGTAATACAAAATGCTGTTTATGTGTTGTTGTTTTTTCTGAAGGTAACAGGTCAGTAGTTTTTTTCCAATGGTATATATGTATAATATTTTGGCACCAACTCATTATTTGTAACAATGAGTAAATTGTAAAAGGTGTCAGAAACCAATGTTTATATATTGGGTTCTAGGTACTTGGATCATTATTTGCCTTAATTATGAGGGAAAATGAAAGTAGACCCAATTTGTAGTTGTTGTGTTGTTTGTAATAACCTTGTGCTTTTTTGGGGTCACTGGGTACTATGTTGTAATACTGCACATCATTCCCATGCCTGTCTGAAAATGCATAGTGTTTATTACACATCTATATATGTAACTGCAGATCTTGAGTTAATACCTGAACTGTTTGTCCAAAAGTGTTGTGTACATCAAGTAAATGTGGTGTCCAACAAGTGGTTGTTTATATGTTGTGAGCAATCAATATCCTTCTAGCACTATAGACAATGAAAAGGGTGATGAAGTGGGAAGGGAAACCTACACACAGATGCCATTGTTTCAAGGATTGAACTCTTTTCTCCTGGGATTTGTGGTAAATATCCCTGATCACCCTGCATTCTAACCAGTGATCAGAGAATCAATAAAAACCCCTAGACATTTTAACGAATTATTCTCAGGAATTAAAATCCACATCCCACATGTGTGGGCAACGTCCGTGAATTTAAAACTCATGGTAAACATCACAAATGGTGTATTATTGTGGGTATATGAATTCAGGGAAAACCTCTCGCAGGTAAACCAAGTCACTTCAGAATGTTATAGTGTTAGTAACAGACCTAATCACTCATTAGTATGAGCTGAGTCAATTTTTATGTGAACCCATAATGGCTCAGATAAATATAGGGTTTTTTGGTACAAAACTGTTCTCAGGTAATATCTTGATTCTGGCAGATGCATCATGTAGTTGGTTGTTGGGTATGAGATTTTTTTTTAAACTCATATTTTATATCTTATTGATGAGAAACTAAGTCCAGTAATGAGCCTCCAGTAGTAAGGTCTCTAGGATGGTAAACTCACATAAGATAGTAATTCAGTGAATGTTTAGAATTCATAGTCATTCCCATTTGATGTTTGAGGTATGGTTCTGCTACTCTGGTATTCTCTTTAAATGGTATAAAAGTGGTGTAGTCATGAACACACTACTATATTATGTATCCATAAGGTTTATGTTCCTACATATGAATCATGTGTTAATTAACTATTTTGTCATTGATTATCATTGTATTTTCATGCTTGATCTGCTTGTATAATTCATGTAATATTGAAAAGTTTCCAAGGCAGCAGAGAGTGATAGACAATTTTATAGATAATTAGGACAGATAAGTTAAAAATCCAGTAAATTTTTTTAAAGGGAACAATTTAATCAACAAATGATGATTCAGTAGGACAGTAAATAATACCTGAGAGATGAATTAAACCAGGGGAGAATAGCAGTAACTAAAGTAAATGAACTAAGGTTAAGGCCTAAACCACCACTTGCAAAAATGTAGACATAGTTAATGGAAGGGAAGGAATATTGTAAGAATTTGCAGTATTTAGGGGCACCCTAATTTAATCCTCTTTCATATAACATAACATGTTCTACAACACCGGTAGTAAAGTAAAGTGAATAAATGATGGATACTTAGGCAGAAAAGCCATACCGACACTTATTCTACTCCACTGGTGATATGAGTATTATTATTAACTAACTCAGATGGCCCATATGTTAATAAATAGGGTCAACCAAAATATTCACCTGGTGATGTAAGTGAAACTGATCAACTCACTTACTGACCCAACAGAATATAAGGTATTTCTTTAAATTATCCACCCCGATTCCATTATTAATGGTAGCGGAAACAGACCGTATAGGCATGTAGGAGGTATAATTAAAGAATTAACTTAAGAAATTGGAATTTCAAATAAACTTTAGGAGATACCGGAAAAAATCTGTGCCAATCTCTAGTAAGAGACTGAACATTTAAGATATTGGCTCCTTAACTTTGAAATTTACAGTTTAACCTCACTAAGTGAAATGTTCACTATGAGTAGTCCTCATCAAAAAGAGGAGTGAAACAGCTTTTAGTTAGCGATTAGCTTACGTAAAGTTATTTCAGTAATTGCCTAACTAACATTAATATTCTCATAGGGGAAGAATTAAAAAGGGCAATAAAGGGTACAATAGAGGCGCGCGACTCAATTGTATTTTCTTTAAAACTAACCGAGTAACTAAATTCTAGATAATGCTCGAAGCCTACTAATAGGTAGATGAATCAGAAATCAATCGCAAGACGAAACCGATTTCTACATCTCAGTTCTGATTTGGATGAGATGCCAGCATTAAATATGTGAAAGCAGATCCAGACTAACAGAGATTAGCTTAAATAACTGATAAGAATCAGTAAAAGCAACAATTAAATAAACAACTCTTGAAATAGATGCTGTTTATAAATAGGACGAACCCCTTGACGTAAAGACATAGGAAACGCCTAAAACTTATACAGTGAACCCATGTTAGAAAAATGGAATATAGCTGTGTAAAAACCAAGCAAATTGAAGCATATAGCTTAAGAATTGCTTGATGTTTACTAGATTAGGAATTTTAATCAGGAATCCAGCTAGTAAATTATATAACAGTTCAAAGATAGACCTTAGTCAATCTAAATAAATCCAGAGTTTCCATGTATTAAACGGATGAAAACAAAACTGGAGAGAAACTTAAGAGTACCTTACCTGTTATCTTGAGGACACAACTCAGGAGACGCCAGTCTGAGAGGGATATACAGATGTAATAGTAATTTTACAAAGACTAGTAATCCACATCCATAACTGGAAGTGAACCAGCAACTTGATTGTCTAGAAGACTATCATAGGAAACATAAAAGGGGCTTTTAACTTCTCACTGAACTGATTATATATGGTAGGAGACAATACGTCTGAACCTACATAACAATGTATGTTGCTAAGTTGAAAATAGTCTAAAACCTGGAGGGAGGCAGACGACGATCAATGTACGCCAAGCGACGCAAAATTGCTCGTAATTCAACACCAAAGCAACAAATACAGATTGAAACTCAAACACATAAGTTAGAATTACTAATAAGGATTCTAGCGTAAAATAGATCTAGGTTAGAAGGAAAAGCAGAGATAGTAAGCTAAGAATTACTTCATTTCTGATAGATTCATGTTCCGGGTAATATTCGGTTCAGAACGGAAATCTAGAAAAGTTGGACCTTGTTTACATGTTAGACGAGATTCTCCGGAAAAACCCGCAAGAGAAAGGGACACCACTCTAATCAGTAGTTATCAAAACTGATCGGAAAATCCCATAACTCGACTAATAACCCAAACACATGATGTGTTGGATGAACATATATTCAACAGGAACCATCTTTAGCTTCCTTTAAATATCAGATCTATAGTTAAAACAAACGTCTAACTTACAGGGAGACGGGCGAGTTTAATATGCTATCAGTAGACGCAGAATTAACCGTCGGTTTTAGCATAATCTCAAGATTAATAATCTAACGAGAGAGGAGTCAAGCTGGTATATATCCCAACTAGTCATGCTTAAGTTAGCAGTGGTTACATGTAGACCATAAATGAACTACAAGGAGAGAAGAGACTTTCTGCTGGGAAAAGAATCTGAGGGGACTGGACGCACAAAACCCAGAACCAGCAAAATGCAGATGTTAGGTTTCTTAATAACCCATGTAGAAGTACTCAGGACTTTCTCCAGTTCTTAACGCCAGACTAAATATATTGGGAAAAGAAATTCAGCAAATGATCTCATATGAACAGTATCATCAGGCTATTGCAAGCTTAATGATGATATTTCAATTGCTTCAAAAAGTCGGTTTGATGCAGACAAACTAGTACTTGAAAGTAACAAATTATCAGATAACCACTCATATTTCAAACAATAGCTGACAACAGTGGAGAGTATGCTACACTCTTTCACTAAAAGAGAAATAAATCCTGTAAGGTTATGCCAGTTGTCGTGACTAAAAGAAAATGGACGTGGCTCTGATTATATAACATAGGGAAGTAATACAAGAAATTAATAAGGAATGGAGACTAGGTGAGTCAATGTAAAGACGGAAATTGTAGAGTACTACTTGACCATTTATTTTCTGAAAGAAATCAATGGCTTAAATGGGGGAGGCGTGTAATATAACAAAAACGTCCCTACCCTTTCCTAAGCATCGACTCCCTTAAAAATAAACAACCCCTTTCAATTACTGTTTAAGTAACTTACTTAATGTAGGAGAAAATAAAACAGCGATAGACTGACCGTGGCAGCTTAATGTATTTGGCTTTATTTTTTTCCCGTACCTGGCCAATCCCG
Source organism: Cepaea nemoralis (assembly GCA_014155875.1). Lineage (NCBI taxonomy): Eukaryota > Metazoa > Mollusca > Gastropoda > Stylommatophora > Helicidae > Cepaea > Cepaea nemoralis. The sequence goes on from JACEFZ010002009.1 coordinate 221,202, forward strand.
GCGAGTGGGAAAACAAAGACTGAAAGCTAGCCATTTCTAGTCAAGAGAGCACACAAGAAAGTCGACCTTTCCCTTCGGGGAGAAGGTATTTTGCCTTAGAAATATATCAGTCTCTGCAACTATTGGTATGTTATATCTATATTATTAAAATGTATTCATGTATTTTATAAAGTACATATACCAGTGTGTTAATTAAGAATTAATTAGAATGATAATTCAACAGTTCTTGTAAGCTAGAGTCTGATTTTATTTTTACCAATGAAGCACATGTTCTGCCACGCTGTAATTTTTCCTATGTTTTACAATTTCTAATCCTTATGTTAATATCTTTTATAGGCATTATGAACTTATATCTAACTAGTAGTGCTTTATAATCTACGAATATTATGTGTACTATAGAGTATCAACTCTCATGTCAGAAACTCTTCTCAATTTAGGAACAGACTTCTGATTCATACTTCAAAGAAGAAAACTAGTTTCTGCCAATTTCATAGTCCTATGAACAATAACTTCTATGCAATGGAACTATATATCCCTATCAATGCTTAGAAATCTGCAAATAATCTATGTACTGTAAGAGAGTGGACTTTCAAGAAAAATTTTCTCAATGAAGAAGCAGACTCTTGATTTCATACTTCACAAGTAGAGAACTGGTGTCTGCCACTGTCAAATATCCTATGTAGTGTAAATTCACTGGTAAGGATGTCTCTGAACTTGTTTTATCCATGCGGGGACATACAAATGATTACGCGTATTCCTGACTCTTAGTCAGGGGATAAAATACTTTGCCACATCATAATCTGTAACTTGGAACTATAGTGCTAAATTTTAGTACCATCCTTTTGTTAACAGATTAGTAACCACTCCATATGAGGAGGGACATGTAATCATTTCATAAAATATTGCTAGGGACGCCATGTTTGAGAATATAATTTCATGAACAAAGGAAGTAAACGCGTGATCCAAATCAATGTTCGGATAGGATTCAATCCGCATCACCTCACTGTAGTAGGAACAAAAGCGAAGAATGATGTGAATAAATTGCTTGCAATATTCAGAAGACTGGACCATGCGGCATAAGTTATTCTAATAAATACTCCTAATAATAGCAGTCATTGACAAAATATATCACAGCGGCTACTATCCTCATCTGCGGTACGCAGTGGGGGAAAACAATGTATGTTTTAGTTATGGATTAACCCCTGAGAAAATCCAAAAACAAAGGCTCCCTGCATCAGCATTATGATTAATTATTATGTAGGATTATCATGTACTTGATATCAGAAAAATGAACATGTATGTTTTTTTTCTGGTATGAGAATTTTCTCTGTTCTGATTGTTACTTTTTCCTGTGGGAATATACATTTTAATGTTGCACCTTGGGATTAGAGGATGTTGATGTAAGAATCCATGTGTTTGTCAGTACTTAAGAAGCCAAGGTTGAATAGTCTTGACCTAATGATGATTATAGTGCCGAAAGGAAGACGCGGCATTAGAAACCACAGGGATTCTGTATAGGCTATTCTCTTCAAGTAATGAGAGAGACAATATCAACATATTGGATGGACAGAATGACTTCACTCATCTAATAGTCCCAGTAACAACAGAACATAAAATAAAGTGAGAAAATACCTTACTCACTATTAAGAGTCAGAATGGCTCTACTCAGCAATGAGGGACAGTGGAACGTGGACACCCACTCCTTTCCCCTTCTCCCCTTGTTGTTTTGTATTTGTGTTTGTAATTGTGTTGTAAACCTTTTATCATAACACAGTAGGTTAATGCTAGTGTTGTATTCTTTGTCATCCCTTTTCTATAGAAGAGAAGCAGGTGGTGGTTGAATGTGGTGGGACTATATCACTAAATCTGGATCCTGGGTCAACAGCCAGAAAATGAATGTCCTAACCATGGTCTGCATCTAGAAATACCCATGGTACTGCTGCGCTCAATAGCTCCATAGCGAGCAACAGATAAATTAGAAGACAACTGACTGGGTGAGTGATTAAGTCCTATTTTAGTAGGAATATCCAGGATGGACTTCAAGATCTAATAATCTACAAAGATGAAGATCATCAGAGTACTGACAACAGTGTATCGTCTGCGTTACTTCTGAGAAGTATCACCTATGGCCTCATCATTCAGCAAAAGTCAGTGAAACTATGGGACAATCCTTACAAGTTACTAAAACTAGCAACAATGAAAGCCCTTCAACTGTTGGTTGGGTTACCAAGTTAATATCCAACAATGGATAAGTCTTCGAAAGAATGTCTCACAGCTGCAACAGTCAAACATGGAATTCAGCTATTCAACACTAAGTTCTGGCTCAACCAAATGGGGAGAAGACATGAACCACATAAGCCAATACAACCAAGGTACAAACTTAATATCATCTGAAACATAACTACGAAACCAGATTACCTCAAGGTTCCAAACCCTGAACACCATCAGATAAAAGACAGTATAAAAGCAGCTAAATGTCTCTACATCTGCAACATGAGGAATCATCAACTTGTTTGCAAACCTGTTACTGTGCTGGATTTATTCATCTTTGGATATATGTAGGTATAGATCAATTGTGGCCCTAGTCACAGATACTACCATGAGATGCCTCTCAGTCATATAAAGTTCTACACTGGACTAGATAACAACGACTAACTCTTTGCTGGTCCAATGTCAACCTAAATGCCATGGGTTATAGACTCGCGACTTGGTGGGTGTAAAATCTTTGTTGAACTACTTGGGATTCTGATATTAAAAGCAGAGCAGCTGAATGGACGTCTACTTGGCACCATGTATGGTGAGATGGTAAAGTACCTTCTGCAGAGCTTAAGTGGAAATTCCGGAAAGTTAGACCAACCTGAGGCCCCAAATTTCAAAAAAGACACCGAGCCTACTGCAACAGAGTACTCGAATATTCTAGCCCGCGGAGGGATTTGTGATTGTGTGTAATTTCTATTCTTGGATTATAAAGTATGATTTGCACCAGCCAATTACCAGTGACTAAATAGTAAGAACATAACTGAGTGCATTAATTCGGTACCCAGATAATGGGAAAAGGATCTAATCGACAGCAAAGATGAACTCTTAACCGCACACCAGGAGATAAGACTATTAATTAGTTTAATTAGTAATACAAAATGCTGTTTATGTGTTGTTGTTTTTTCTGAAGGTAACAGGTCAGTAGTTTTTTTCCAATGGTATATATGTATAGTATTTTGGCACCAACTCATTATTTTTAACAATGAGTAAATTGTAAAAGGTGTCAGAAACCAATGTTATATATTGGGTTCTAGGTACTTGGATCATTATTTGCCTTAATTATGAGGGGAAATGAAAGTAGACCCAATTTGTGGTTGTTGTGTTGTTTGTAATAACCTTGTGCTTTTTTGGGGTCACTGTGTTGTAATACTGCACATCATTCCCATGCCTGTCTGAAAATGCATAGTGTTTATTACACATCTATATATGTAACTGCAGATCTTGAGTTAATACCTGAACTGTTTGTCCAAAAGTGTTGTGTACATCAAGTAAATGTGGTGTCCAACAAGTGGTTGTTTATATGTTGTGAGCAATCAATATCCTTCTAGCACTATAGACAATGAAAAGGGTGATGAAGTGGGAAGGGAAACCTACACACAGATGCCATTGTTTCAAGGATTGAACTCTTTTCTCCTGGGATTTGTGGTAAATATCCCTGATCACCCTGCATTCTAACCAGTGACCAGAGAATCAATAAAACCCCCTAGACATTTTAACGAATTATTCTCAGGAATTAAAATAAAGTCCTACAAACAAATCACCAGGTCCAGATGGAATAACCACAGAAGCTATTCAGGCCTGTGGGGAAACAGGAGTTAAATGGCTAACAAGACTTTTTAACATAGCATGGGAAGAAAGAAAAGTCCCAGATGATTGGCAACAGGCAATAATAGTACCAATATGGAAAAAGAAAGGCAATATGAGAGAGTGCGAAACATACAGAGGTATATCACTCCTGAGCCATATAGGGAAAATGTATGCAAAACAATTGGAACAAAGAGCTAGACCAATAGTTGAACAACAGTTAAGCTAAGCACAATTCGGTTTTCGGAGAGGTAAAAGTTGCACTGATGCATTATTTACACTTAGACAAATTTGTGAAAAAACTATCGAATATAGTGACCAGCAGAATATTGTGTTTGTGGATCAGGAAAAGGCTTTCGATAGAGTAGACAGATACAAATTATGGACCATTCTTGAAGACTATGGGATAGAAGGACAACTGCTTGAAAACATCATAGCCATGTACCACTCGAGCCAAAGTGCAGTAAGAACACAAGAAGGTATATCAGATATGTTCACAGTCAATACAGGAGTGAGACAGGGATGTGTGCTCTCTCCCCTGCTATTCAATATCTACATGGACAGAATTTCCAAAGAAGCAAGTCTCGATAGAACAGATTCAGAATATTTAGAACACTTTACTCCAGATGAAACAACTGACCCACAAGGAATAAATGAACTTCTATTTGCAGACGATCAGTGCCTGTTTTACAGCGATGAGGGCAGACTACAAAATCATATTACTAATCTGAGTTCAACCTGCAGCAGATACAATATGAGTATAAACACAGCCAAAACCGAAGTAATGCAAGTTAGCAGATCGCCAGGCCCACTAAGTATACAGATAAATAACACACCTCTGAAACAAGTTAAAGAATTCAAATAACTTGGAAGTATGATCATAGAAGATGGCAGATTGGACAGAGAAATTGAAATCAGATGTCAAAAAGCTAGTGCACTTACATATCAACTATCACCCTTAATGAAGCATCCAAACATACCCATGTCCGTAAAACGACAGATAATAAACAGCATATTCACACCAACCCTATGCTATCAATCTCAAACCTGGACTTTATCCAAATGACACTTTCGCAAAATCAACACCTGCGAAATGAGATGCCTGAGGAGAGCTGCCAACTTAACAATCCGAGACCAAGTAAGAAATGCTACTATCAGACAGACTGTGGGATCAACACCTTGTGCCACATTTATTGAAAGACAGAAGATCAAGTGGTTTGGCCATGTCGTTAGAATGCAACATCAGCAACTACCATCACTGGCCTTACATCAAAGATCATCTGCGACGAGACCACGAGGACGTCCAAGAAGAAAATGGATTGATGACATCAGAGACATTGTACAACCACACGGAATGACACTATCCAGTGCCGTCCACCGGGCGCTGGAACGCAAATTATTCCTCCCCACGACGCTTGACGGCAGAAGTGGAAGGTGATGATGATGATGATGATGAACAATTGTGTTATAGCAATAGATAAAGTAACAATTGCACGATATGAATAGGTAATGTAACAGTTACATGACAGAAATCGTCAAAGTAACAATTGCATGAGAGACACAGTTAAAGTAACAATTACACGATAGACATAGTTAAGGTCACAATTGCATGTCATAAATAGTTAAAGTAACAACCGCTTGATAGTGATAGTTAAAGTAGCAACTGCATGAAAAAAATAAAGTAACAATTGCACTGTATAAATAAATAAAGTAACAATTACCATTTAGAAATAGTTAAAGTAACAGTTGCATGATAAGGATAGTGAAAGTACCAGTTACATTATGTAGATAGTTAAAGTAACAATTACATTATATACATAGTTAAAGTAACAATTACATAGCTAAAGTAACAATCACACAATTTAAAAACAAAATTAATTGCATATCCTTTACAGGACGGCGCAGTCAACCCCAGCAGTTTCTGGCTGTTTGTGATTTCTTGGCAATTTGTATACGCTTAGTGGTTTGCTATTGCTGTCAGATCAACCGGCACTCGTATCATTGTATGAGAAACAACACAATGCGGTCTGCTTCCAAATCTCCGGCAGCTGTGTTTCTAACGCGGGATTACGTTGCATTCTTAACTCCTTCGCCACAGAGTTCTGATAAGATAAACATATTTAAAAGATAAGAAAAAAATAGTTAAAACCACCACTTCCCTGGAAAGACAGACCTAGCTGTAACTGTCCATCGTCGTGAACCCATTTTAACCAGTGTTCGGCTGTCTTTCTTATGTTTTCTCTTGGGCAAATTAAAATTACAGGCGGAAAAAGAGAAGAAAACAAAATTAGTCAAATATATCAGGACGGGAAAATGCATAATTGAGAAGAAGCAAACAAAGCCTCAAATAACATATGCCTTCATCGGCAATCAATAGCATACAGCGATAATGGTGCTGCGACAGGCAGGGCGAGGTGGCTGAATGGCTGGCTGCACGCGCAACAGACGTGTTCGTTTGCCACGGGCGGGATGTCATGAAACCCGGATGTGATTGTGGAGGTCTGGGGAATTGACAGAAAATGGTGGGGGAAGAAAGACGGGGAGGGGGGGGGGGAGGTGGAGAGAAAGAAGTTAAGAAGGGAATCGAAGTGGCCAGCAGGGGCGTCACTAGGTGGGTGCGGGGGGTGCGGGCCGCACCTGGTGACACCATCAAGGGGTGACACCAAAATAAAAAAATTGCAAATTTGACAAAGCAGACATAGCAAAATAACAAAAATTTAACTTTGTCCGAGTTTGTCGAAGTTCTTTATTTATGTTTTACCTGAAGTATTGAAGTTATATTGTTCAATTTGTTTTCTTTCTTATGTCCTTATTAACTTTTTGACTTATTTTACAAACATTACTATATGCGATTATATATGGTACAGGAACACTCGGAAGAAGACCATGGTGAAAGTCTAGAGGGGTGACACCAAGAGTTTACCGCACTGGGTAACACCAACCCCAGTGACGCCACTGGTGGCCAGCAGTTCTATTCTACAATGTGCCAAATATTCTAATGTGCAAGATGTATACTCTGTATTGTTTCATAGGCCAGAGTCATGGACCGTGTATACATTTCATTTTAATGTACAACGAAATCAAGGACCATGTATGGGCTTGATGTTAATATGCAACTGAGACATGGACTATATCTATCCTTTATTTATTTATTTATTTATTTATTATTTAATTAATCTAAATAATATAAAATAATTTAAATTAATTATCATAGGACAGAGTCATGGACCACGTATTAAAATTAAATACACTTCACTTAAAGGTACAAAGGAGTCATGGATCACATTTACACTTCATTTTAATGTACAACGGAGTCATAGATCACATAAACACTTCATTTTAATGTACAACGGAGTAATGGATGACGTATACACTTCATTTAAAGGTGCAACGGAGTCATGGATCACATATACACTTCATTTTAATGTACAACAGAGCCATGGATGACGTTTACACTTCATTTTAATGTACAACGGAGTTATTGACCACGTATGCATTTTATTTAAAGGTACGACGGAGTCATGGGCCATGCTAATTTTAAAGTACAGGAGAGTCATAGACTATATTTATCCTTTATTTAATTATTAAACGAGCAGTGCAAGAAAAAGTGAATTAAATTCTATTAAAGTTACAACAAACTATGCACAGACAAATCAGTGAGCTCACGCGAAGGAAAATAAGAATAAAATACGGGGTGTTTGAAATCAAAAACGGGAAAGATTTTATTGGAGGAAGATGCTATAATAAATAGGTGGAATGAGTGCATAAGAGAATTATATGACGGAGAATGGGAAGAAATAACAGAGGAACGTATCTTAGAAGGTTCACCTATTCTAAAAGAAGAAGTCGCTGACGCTGTCAAACATTTGAAGAAAGGAAAAATAGCTGGGACAGATGGAGTCACAATAGAAGAATTAGAAGTACTGGGAAAAGTTTGAGTAGATATATTAACCAAAATGTTGGATGACATTTACAGCAGTGGATATCTCTACCAAGCGGCATGCTGAAATCTGTATTTATAGCTATACCAAAAAGACCAGGAGCAATTGAATGAGAAGACGTACGTACAATTAACCTCAATAAAATTGGGTAGAACTGCGGTAAAGCTGTGAACATGTAAACAATATAAAATGACACAAAGTAGTGCAGCTTTACATAACTGATTTACGACACAAACAGGACGCTGCGGCGATTAGCCTTCATCAGCAAACAAACACATTCACAAACACAACATATAGTCAAGGAGATCTCCTGTGACTACATCAAAAGGTGACGACAGGACGAGAAGAACAAAAGGATGAAAAAATGAAAGCAATGAAGAGAAAATGAGAATTGAAAACAATGTGAATACTTACCTCACTGTTGCGATCTGTGAGTAATTCAGAATCTCTCTTTTTTTTTGGGGGGGGGGGGGCATATCCTTTACAGGTCATCGCTGTCAACACCAGCATCTTTCAGCTGTATGTTGATTTCTTGGCAAGATTACGCTCTGTAGTTTGCATTGCTTTCTGAGCTGCCGGCTCACATACCCCGTAAGTTACCGATGCGATTCGAACCACTGCTGATTCTCAACATCAAAACGTTACCCACAAGAGTATGCGAGATTACGGAGAAAAGTCGCTAACCTCTAAGCCACGAAGCCGGCAGAATATCTCTGGTGTATTCTTTTTATACCCAATCGACGGAGTAAGATGGAGGATGATGACGGGGTGATAGGTGTTACGGTTCAGTGAGCACATTGAAAGAAGGGGGGACGGAAGCAGGAGGGCGGGACGGCAACCTGTCTGGTAGGGGTATCTGAGCAATCTCAGTGGATGTACTGATGAAGCATGAGTTGGCGCAAGCATGATGGTGGTACAAACCAAAACCACATTATGTACTCATATATGTTATTATGAGGCGAGTCCTAACGTCGGGGTGGACAGATATGCGTGAGCGCACATACATACATATACACCGCTCCACAGACATTCATACACTAGTGTACATGGGCATGTGCAAGGTCACCCGTGTGTTGCCGGGGCCCATTCGGGGGAGCAAAGAATAGTAACACTGTTGCCTACCATGCACGTCGTAAGAGGCGACTAAGGAGGCTATTGTTCCGTGGCCCTGCTACTGAGTGAGTGCGTGGCGCGACACTGTGAGCTGTGAATTTTGCATGGAATACTGTTACATCTGTCCGCAGTTATTTGTAGCGTGAACTGCATGTTCGGAACTATGGCGGTCGGCTGTTCTGGATTGAATGTTTTGACTTTTAAGTTCACGAGTGCATTTTTCAGGAGATTCTTTGGGGTCGTCGCTGAAGCTGCTGAGTTCGTGCTTTGTGCGTCGCTTTCGGCGGGTCACCCTGCGAACGGAGACCGAGCCATATGGGATGAAACCTGGGTCAATGAAGTCTTTCTGGTGACTGTCATTTCCATCGACGATGAACTGTATTTTTCGTGGAAGACTTTTGTGTTGGCATTTTGGCGGCGGCATTATGCACAGTGCACTTGTGCGGGCTGTTGGCTTGCCGATACTCCTGTCTATTCCATTGTTCACATAGGGCAGTGAGGAGCATTTTGTGTGATATTCACTGGCACAGGAACGGAGCATAATGGGGACGACCCGTTGCCGTGAAGGTGGAACCGCGACTAACTAACTAACTAATGTGCAAGGTATATATAACAAGAAGGTATATATAAGAAGAGAGAGAGAGAGAGAGAGAGAGAGAGAGAGAGAGAGAGAGAGAGAGAGAGAGAGAGAGAGAGAGAGAGAGAGAGAGAGAGAGAGAGAGAGGTGGGTATCGTTCCTCTGATGTGCCTCATGGGGTATGCGGAGTAGGTCGGTCTACAAATACAAGGCTTCACTCATACTGTTCCCTATGAAATAGAGTCGGTGAAGTTGATTGTTATACAACGTATTTTAGGATCAAGTCAACCAGTGCTTATGTTATTGGGGCTATATAAGATCCGACCACCAGCAATACATATGGCATAGGTAGGCACAGAGAAGCAAGATTGCAGAGAGAGAGAGAGAGAGAGAGAGAGAGAGAGAGAGAGAGAGAGAGAGAGAGAGAGAGAGAGAGAGAGAGAGAGAGAGAGGAAAAGTGCTTGCGACATACCACATGAGGTATGCGGAGTAGGTCAAGCTAGCTGACAGATTCCGCCAACATCTGCTGGACATCCACACTAACGCCCCTAAGCCTGTCTCCACCCATTTCAACAGCGCCAACCATCAAGGTGCTTTCGATGTCCAGGTCACTGCCATCCAGTCTTGCTCCTCCGGCGCTCAACATCGCAAAAATATAGAAAACCGGCTCTTATTCTCTATGGGGTGCCTATCACCACATGGCCTCAACACCCAACATAGTTTCATCTAATCGTAGTCATTTCCCCTCCACTCCCCACTCCTTGCTTCCACACCCTCCTAGGTGTCACCCTCTCCCTGTCTCTAACTAGTCCTTTTCTCTACTAAAATTATCTCCTACCCTGTCTCCCTCGGCCCGATTCCCAGTGACCGAACCAGTAGTTACCTGGGGCATCCCCTATTACCACTCGTGGCATTCCTTTCGTACGCAATATAGTATGCACCCGTAATGAAATCACCACTACCCCCAGACCGAATACCCCCCCCCCCCAAGTTAGCAACTATACTGTATATGCGGTTGTGCGTGCATGCGCATATACACAAGTACATATGTGTATGTGTTTATATGTGTGTGCACAGATATATATGTCTCTCTCTCTCTCCCTCCCAAAATAATCTTACACCAGTCCTCTCTCTATCTCTCTGCTCTCTCTCTCTCTCTCTCTCTCTCTCTCTCTCTCTCTCTCTCTCTCTCTCTCTCTCTCTCTCTCTCGCTCTCTCAACAATCTTGCTTCTCTGTACCTACCAATGCCATGTATATTTCTGGTGGTCGAGTCTTATATAACCCCAATAACACAAGCACTGGGTGATTTGATCCTAAAATACGCGGTATAACAATCAACCTTACTGACTCTATTTCATAGGGAACAGTAAGCGTGAAGCCTCGTTTTTGTAGACCGACCGACTCCGCATACCTCATGTGGTATGTCGCAGGCACTTTCCAACCCCCACCCTCCCCCCTCTCTCTCTCTCTCTCTCTCTCTCTCTCTCTCTCTCTCTCTCTCTCTCTCTCTACAATCTTGCTTCTCTGTGCCTACCTATGCCATGTGTATTGCTGGTGGTCGGATCTTATACAGCCCCAATAACACAAGCACTGGGTGATTTGATCCTAAAATACGTTGTATAACAATCAACCTTACTGACTCTATTTCATAGGGAACAGTATGAGTGAAGCCTCGTATTTGTAGACCGACCTACTCCGCATACCCCATGAGGCACATCACAGGAACGATACCCACCTCTCTCTCTCTCTCTCTCTCTCTCTCTCTCTCTCTCTCTCTCTCTCTCTCTCTCTCTCTCTCTCTCTCTCTTCTTATATATACCTTGCACATGCCCATGTACACTAGTGTATGAATGTCTGTTGAGCGGTGTATATGTATGTATGTGCGCTCACGCATATCAGTCCACCCTGACTTTAGGACTCGCCTCATAATAACATATATGAGTACATCATGTGGTTTTGGTTAGTACCACCATCATGCTTGCGCCCACTCATGCTTCGTCAGTACATCCACTGAGATTGCTCAGATACCCCTACCAGACAGGTTGCCGTCCTGCCCTCCTGCCTCCGCCCCCCCCCTTCTTTCAATGTGCTCACTGAACCGTAACACTATCACCCCGTCATCATCCTCCATCTTACTCCGTCGGTTGGGTATAAAAAGAATACACCAGAGATATTCTGAGTTACTCACAGATCGCAACTGTGGGGTAAGTATGAACATTTGTTTTTTTCAATTCTCATTTTCTCTTCATTGCTTTCATTTCTTCATCCTTTTGTTCTTCTTGTCCTGTCGTCACCTTTTGATGTAGTCACAGGAGATCTCCTTGACTATATGTTGTGTTTGTGAATGTGTTTTTTTTATTTGCTGATGAAGGCTAATCGCCGCAACGTCCTGTTTGTGTCGTAAATCTGTTATTTAAAGCTGCACTTCTGCTTCTTCTTCTTCTTCTTTCGTTCGCTTGAAATATGCCTATAACTGCATTGCTGTCTCTTGTTTGAATTTAACTGTATTTTTCAGCTCACACAGCGGTCCATAGAGTTTATCTTCCACTGTCGTCTCTCTAGGCCAGAAGGTTTGCCTAGATATGTTATATTTTGGGCAGTCTTGGAGTATGTGCTCTGCTGTCTGCGACGCCAATCTACATGTGCACATGTTTCACCAATCTTGAATTTTGTATACATGTGGTTGCGTAATCTATTGTGTCCTGTTCTGAGGCGCAGAATAATTACTTGTTCTGGTCTGTCCATAGTGTTTTGGTGGCTTTCTAGCTGATTTTATCATTCTTTTCTTTTGGTGGTATGTAACGGGCACATCAGGCTCTTCTTCTTTGGCTCCTTCCTTAGCCAATTGATCAGCTCTGTCGTTTCCGGGTGCTCCACATGGGATCGTATCCACTGTATGGTGACTTTATGCTGACTGCTAAGTTCAGAAAGTAGTGTCCTTAGTACTGGCAATTTTCCAGACAGAAGCGCCTCGAGTATTGATTTTGCATCTGTCAATAGCACCACAGGTTGTGTACCATTGCTGGTATTTAGTAATTTCTCTGTTGCTATCTTGATTGCCTCAATTTCAGCATCATAGTTATCGCGGTACTTTCCTGTCGGTACTCTTGCTGTGTCCCTGGTATTATTTGGGTATTCTATGTACACTCCCGCTCCTCCATTTTGAACAGCATTTTATGCTGACCCATCTGTGTAGACTCCGATCCAGAGGTCCTGTGGGTATTCTTCATCAAGGAAGCTGAGAGTGGCTGTTCTGCGCTGCACACTGTTCTGTTCTTCCTTGTCAAATATTCCTCTCACTTTTATCTGGATTTGTAATGATAGTCTATGTTCATCTTTCCATGGAGTTCTCTCTGGAATAGTTGTTAGGGATATACCAACTGTGGGCAGATCGATGGTTTCTCTGCAGAATCGTTTGGCCTGGTGGATAAAACTACTTCTTTTCAACCGCCCCATAGCTAGATTATAACATCTGTTCTTCATAGGGTTGCCTGGCAATCTGAGGAACTTTTCTGCTTGTATTAGTGTTTTCGTATCTCTGCGCTCTCTCAGTGCTTGTGTCCTCCCTATCTTCTCCATCTCCACTATAGGGGTTGATCTCATCCCTCCTGTGGTGACTCTAAGTGCGTGATTCTGCACTTTGCCCAGCACTTGTAGTTAAAGCTGCACTACTTTGTGTCATTTTATATTGTGTACAATTAACCTCATAAACCATGTCACTAATCTTCTACTCAGAATTATAATGAGAAAAACAAGGAAGAAAATAAAAATGTAAATTGGCGAAGAACAGTTGGATTTATGGCAGGAAAGGGTGCAAACAATGCTAAATGGTCATTACGAACACTAATAGAAAGATCAACAGTGACACAAAAAGACATATATTTGTGCTTCATAGATTATACCAAGGTATTTGATAAAGTAAAACTTGATGAACTAATTAAAATGTTGGAAGATATAAACATTCATCATTGGCACCTTGCCGTCTTAACAGACGATAGTTTGTGCTTTAAAAGGGCATAATAACTTTTACCTATGGCGGTAGCGAATGTGACTGATAAGGCCTATTCGCGCTGTAAATGTTCGTTCACAGTGGGTGCACCTAGTCATTTCCATCATCATGTACCATCTTACGTCTCACACGCTCAGTGTGTGACTTATCTGCAATAATTTTCTCCTTTGTCTTTATTCCATTTCTGATCTTTGCCCTCCATGCAACACGTTCAGCGGCTACTTGCTCCCACTGTGCATTATCAATGCCTGTTTCAATCATGTCCCGCTTACACACATCTTTGTATCGTAATAAAGGCCGACCCTGAGATCTCTTACCCATCTGTAATTCACCCAAAAAGATGTCCTTTGGTATTCTACCATCATCCATCCTTCTAAGATGTCCTATTCATCTAAGTCTACGAAGACTGAGCATGGAATAAACCGTCACACAACCTGATCTTTCCAATTCTTCAGTATTTGTGATTTTGTCTTGCCACTTAATACCAAGAATTCTTCGCAGACACCGCATATGAAAGCTGTTTAAACGTTTCTCTTGGTGTGAGTAAGTTGTCCAGGTTTTACTGCCATAAAGAAGAGTACTAAGGACACAGGCTTGATAGACAAGGACTTTTGTTTTGGCAGAAGATATAAACATTGATGGGGAAAATCTCAGAATAATTACTTAAAAAACATAATTTACTGGAACCAAGTAGCAACCATTAAAATGGGGGGGGGGGGGGGGGAGAGAGAGAGAGAGAGAGAGAGAGAGAGAGAGAGAGAGAGAGAGAGAGAGAGAGAGAGAGAGAGAGAGAGAGAAGAGGGCGATAATGAACAAATAAAGCTAGGAGTACGACAGGGGTGTCTTGTCACCGAATCGCTTCTCCATCTATAGCGAAGTAATAATGAGAGAGGCCAGGAATACTAATCGGTGGTTATAATATAAACAATATACGCTATGCAGATGACACAGTATTGTTGCCTGATAATGAAAAGATGCACAACAATTTTTGGACATGGTGGTACTCGCCAGACCTAGCCCCTAGTAATTTCCACCTGTTTGGACAACTCAAAGAGTCTTGGGGGGGGGGGGGGGGGGGGGGAAGACTTTTCGGTCCGATGAAGAGGTACAGCAGGTGGTGCATGAGTGGTTACAGACGCGACCAAGATAATTTTTTTCTACAGGAATCCAAGCACTGTATCGGTGCTTGAGGGCTTGCATTGAATGCAGTGGTGAACCACATCGAACAATTATACATTTGTTCGTTAATGTTTGAGAATATATTCACCACATTTTAAAAAAAAACATGTTTTCATTTGAAGACTCCATGTAGCAGTTTTAGTTTTAGTTTAGTTTAGTCGACGGATCAACATCACGGCACACGGATGTAACCCATAAGTGCTTCGTTCTATTCTTCTTCTTCTTCTTCTTCTTCTTCTTCTTCTTCTTCTTCTTCTTCTTCTTCTTCTTCTTCTTCTTCTTCTTCTTCTTCTTCTTCTTCTTCTTCTTCTTCTTCTTCTTCTTCTTCTTCTTCTTCTGTTTCTTCTTCTTCTTCTTCTTCTTCTTCTTCTTCAGCTGCTGCTGCTGCTGCTCCACATTCAGACGTCAACTGGAATATGATTAAAACACAGCAGCTGACATCTCAATGTTTCTTACAGTGTCCTTAAATCGCTCATATGAAGACAAAATGTAATTTTAATGTTCTGCAGATGTTGCGCACTCTTGTATCAAATTTCTAATTGTCATTTTACAATTCCACAGTTGCATCCTTCGGCGGTTTTTCCTATACCTTGTTGAACAGGAGCTATCTTTGTTGTTTCCTCTGCCGAGCCTTAGATAGCTACAGGTTCGATTTTGTACAGATGCAACTTTGCATACAGAGATTAAGAGTAGAATAGGGCAAGCAAAAGTTGCATTTCAGAAAATGAAGAGTATCTTATGTCACTATCACTGAATGTAAGAAAGAGAGTTATAAAATGCTATATAGAACCCGTTTTGTTGTATGGCAGCGGATCTTGGAATGTAAATGAACAAATTAGGAGGAACTCTGAAGCAACAGAGATGTGGTTTTTAAGACGAATGTTGCGAATTCCTTGGACTGCCGGAGTAACTAACAACGACAGCCTGAAACTGGCTAATGAAATTAGAACATTACATACAGCAATAAGAAAGAGACAAACATCTTTCTTCGGTCATGTAATGAGAAGACAGGCATTGGCGAACATCGTGACAACTGGAAAGATCAAAGGGAAGAGAGGCAGAGGCAAACCAAGAGAAATTATGCTGGATGGATTGAGACGGTGGCATGGAGGAATATCAGCAGCAGAATTGATCCAGAAAACCAAAGACCGAGATATGTGGAGAACCAGGAACGCCTACTCCAGTTGGCAGGGCACTTGATGATGATGAATGGAAAGAAATTAATACTCATCATCATCACTATCATATACATGCCAGCTTGCGTAGACGTTCATGTCTTTTCACAGATCTCGGTCCTTGATGCTCTGGATCAACTCTGCTGATGATATTTCATCAATACGCCCGGCAGTCCTTCCAGCATAATTTCTCTTGGTGTGCCACAGCCTCAAACCCCAATGATCTATCCCGTTGTCACGATATTCTCCAATGCCCCTCTTCTCAGGGAAACATTAATATCGGGGGAAGAAGATCAAATGGCATGTATCACAGATGTTTCCGACACGTTGTCACGTGACCAGGTTATCATGAAGAAGGGAAATAAACAAAGCAAAACAAAACACAGGTCGAGCCTGTGTCGAGCAAATTGAAATGAGAGACATGGTTGGTTGGTTAACTGCTCGTGAAAATATACAACGAAATTAGTAACGAAAGGGGAAGGATCGGGGGGGGGGGGGGGGTATTTGTGTGGTATGTAGTGAAAATGAAAGTCTGCGAGCTATAGTGATCTACATTGACTGGAGTCGAATTGTGTTTTAATACATTGTTGAAATAAAATCTATGGTCGGTCGGTCGTATTTTGATGACATGCAAGGAAATTAAGAATGGCGGGGAGCATTTGGCATGTCTTTGTTTTATATAAGGGATTACGGACGCAGTTCGTAATCCGCATACAGCTGTGGGCGACTTTGAGGCAAACCGCCTTGCTTTGGTTTTTTTCTTTTTTTAAAAATAAAATGGAATGGGTGCCGATCGTCCAAAAAGCAATGGCAAATTACTGAACTTGCCAAGAGATCACAAACAGCCAACAAATGCTGGGGTTGACTGCGATGCCATGTAAAGAATATGCAACTAACTAACTGGTCTTATACTAGTGTCTATGTCGGTGACCAAACAATGCACATATCCGTGCGCCCATTAGGTGGTAAAATTCTTGATCGACACGGATGACGGACCAGAAACAGCTTAGTCACTATTGTATATGTATATGTTTATGTATATGTATATGTATATGTTTATGTACATGTATATGTTTATGTATATGTATATGTTTATCTATATGTATATGTTTATGTATATGCATATGTTTAGGTAGTTGTTTCAGTGTCGTTTTGTTGTTTGTGTGCTGAGGATTGCTCTAGCCGCAACGTCAACTCTGTCTCTAGTAGCTGAATTATTGTAAAATGTAAAAATAACCACATTCATTGTGTTTTAGTTGATTTACACATTGCATTGTTACAGTTTTACTGCAGTTCCACCAATTTCATTTACAAAATTGCATTGGAGAGACAAAACGAAGGCAAGCGAACAAACAAGATGCAAGCTGTGAGGCAAGTGGGAAGACAACATAAAGTGATGTATAAATACCAGTCAGGGAGAATGTTCCACCAGAAGGAGATTCAGAGATTCAGAGAGAGAGAGAGAGAGAGAGAGAGAGAGAGAGAGAGAGAGAGAGAGAGAGAGAGAGAGAGAGAGAGAGAGAGAGAGAGAGAGAGAGAGAGAGAGAAGGTGTTGAAAATCCCTAGCAGGCAATCTGCATTGCTGAGTCCGCGGATGAATAATTGAGTGAATATTTGCTATGTCCGACGGCGTGAGTGTTTTTGTATGGCTGCAATCAGTTGACGGATTCAATACATGCTTCTCCGGTATCTCACATTCATATCAGTGCATGTCAGTTATCACCCGATTACAGAACATCACTACACAACTACTGGATGTTTGGGTGCATCGTGTTCCTGCAAAAGAGCTAACAATGATGGTTTGAATAAGTAAAGTTTACTGGTAACAAAACCGGCGAACACACTAGACGTTAGAGGAGAAGGACATTCGGTATTCCGGAAGCTGGAATCCATTTCTAGACAGACGTAGTATTTTCCCAACGTCCCTAAACTTTATCTCAGGTAAAGAACCCTTCATTTGCCCACCTGGCCAATTGTGGTATATTGTCACGAATTAAAGGCAGAGTTGGGGAAGGAGGTTTAAAGGCAAGATAATCGACTTCATCGCACCGGGTTTTATTCCATATGTCTCGGTCTCTTTCGCAGAGCGGCGATAACAGCATTTCGAGACGTGGTAGTACCAAAATCTGACAAGAAGTAGCTGGACAACAACACTGGCAAATGAACTAGTTCTGTAAAAAATATACACTTCTCAAGGTAGTTAAAACACGAAGACTAGTGGCAAGGTCACACCTTTAGACGCAAAGGAACAACCAAGCGAGTGAGTACTGGGGGGCAAAATACTGGTGGGCAGAGGAAGGGGTAGACCAAGAACAACATTCATACAACAGTTGTGCACAAACCTAACAGTTGCAGACATATATGGGGTTAAAGAGAGCAGCACGAGAGAGACAATCATGGCATGGGATCATCAGAAAGATTCGCGAACAGCTCAAAGTCTGACGATTTTCTATATCGTAATATTTGATTTTGTATGGATGTGAGGCGTGGACGATGAAAAGACAAGCTGAAAAGCATCTAATGGCAGTGGACATATACTTTTCTGGAGAAAATGCAAAGTGCAAAGAATACCATGGGCAAGCAGAAAAAAAAAACCAATTAGCACATTCTACAATTCTACAAGTATGTAAATTAAAACAGTAAACTGATGAGATAAATTAGACGTAGAAATTCCCCCCCCCCCCCCCAATTTTTTTGTTGTTGTCGTGAACCCCCCGTTGAGCATGTTATGAGAAGAAACAAGCTAGAGAACTTGATGACAACTGGCAAGATTGAGGCGGAAAGAATAATAGGAAGGCAGAGAAAAGTAAATATCTGTATGTCTTAACTACATTGCATGGACGAGACAAGCACACCGAGATGATCCACGACTCTGGTGATCGCGTGAGATGGCGAAACATGATCGCCCATGCTTATAGGCATGGCACATAATGATGGTGATGATATATGATGTGACGGTGTTGAAGTATCATATACCAAAGATGAAGTAAGGTTCTTTCTACCCTCAGCTAGGACAAGGTGGAGTACCCGTTTATCGTCCTCAATAGGGTACAATAAATCATCAGCACAGGTGGCAGGTGGATCATGAGGTCAGCCGACATGTAGCTGTTGGTTATCGTCAAGCTCACAACGGTAGGCAGGGGATCTCTTATAGACATTATCTACGACCATCGTCCAGTGGAAAATAGTTCGTCACAAGAAATAACACATTATTATCAATAAGAAGCGCAAAGATTACAGATGGTTATAACAAGATGCTGCTGATAATGATGGCGATGATGATTATGATGTTGACGACGATGATAATGATGATGTGGATGACGATGCTTATGATGATGATGACGTTGAGGATGATGTCGAAGATGATGAAGAAGAAGAAGAAGAAGATGAATATGGTGATGACGACTACGACGACGCCTATGATGATGGTGAGGATGACGACGACAATGAAGAAGACAAAGATGATGATGATGATGATGATGATGATGGCGACGAGGACGGCGATAATGATAATGATGACGACGACGACGACGATGATGATGATGATGATGATGATGATGATGATGATGATGATGATGATGATGATGATGATGATGATGATGATGATGATGATGATGATGATGATGGCGACGAGGACGGCGATAATGATAATGACGAAGATGATGATCAGTTATCAGTTATCAGTTGGGGTATCTTCATTGCACTCCGGACATGTCCATAGGTGCTCAGATCCTCCCCCCAGCATATGCATCTGCGTCCGGTGGCTAATAGTGCCAGTTCTGTGTTGGTTGACGAGGCGCTTTGTTTTCCCGATGTACCTCTCGCGTTTGGCTGTGCCGATTCTTACTCCCAGGTCTTTCATTCTGGACAGCGATGTGGAATCACTGACGTCAAAGTCCTCTGTTCTCGCCATATCTTTAAGGACGTTAATAACATCGGCACGATCCATGGGCTGGCCATCTACAGGGGGTGCAGAGCCAGCCAGTTTGTCAGCTCGTTCATTTCCCTCGACTCCCGCATGTCCCGGGACGAAGATGAAGGTGACTTTACGGACAACAGACTTCCGCAGCGATTCAGTCCACTGTCTACGTACAGATCCAGCTTCGACCTTCTGAATCATGCTCATTGAATCACTTAGTACACACACGTTGGTATAATGCTGTGATTCCAGCCATATGAAAGCCTGTGTAACTGCCATCACCTCCATCGTCATGCTGCTCGTGGTCATAGAGTGGGCACCACTGGATTCTTGAACGGTTCGGCCCGCTGAACGGGCTGTAAATGCCCACGCACTTCTCTGCTGCTTTACAACAGATCCATCTGTATATATGAGCACTTCGGGGCTATCCGAGTGTTCATAGATGAGCGCGTTAACCTCTCTGCATTGACAGCGGCAGGGTTCTGCTCTCTGCACCGTTTGTCGAGTGTGATAATGCAGGAGAAAGTGCACTTAAAAGCTGGAGGCACCGGCACCCATTCCTTGCCGGGGTTGATACTGGTAAGACTGCAGACCTGTCTGACGACATCTTCCGCCCGACCCATCCATGATTTGCCCCTCTTTAGCCTGTCACCCTTTTCTCTGAATATAGCGTCATGCAGAGGATGCTGCTCATCTGCACTTATTTTTAAGTATGCACGAGCTCTCCAGATCTTGATCCTGTGTTCCATTGTCGGGAAGTCAAGGAGGTATCTCATTGCTACACAGCTGGTGTCTCTCGTGCAGCCCAAAATGATGCACATGGCTTCGTTTTGTACCTTTTCAAGTCTTCCAATCTGTGTAGAGCTGACAGTGAGGATGGCCAGGGCATATTCGATTTCTTGAAAGCACAAGTCCTTGGAACAGAATTATTAGCAGTCTTTGCTCGATATTGGCAGTCGCCATGACTCTCATTGCTGACAAACCTTTTCGAGCCTTCGTTATGACATAATCGACATGATCTCTGAAGGACAGGCTACGATCAAGCCTCACGCCAAGATATGTCATTGACTGGGTTCTACTCAAACTGCTCCCATCCATTCTTACTGCCGGCAGGTCTGTTTTCACAATATGGTTGTTTAGTGAGAACCATATAACCGTTGCCTTTGCATGGTTGACAAGGGCGTCGGCATCAGCATACCATGAAGAAATTCGATCTAGTTCGCACTGCATATCATTGGCAACCGCCTGTCTATCTCGACCCTGTCGATACACGAGGATGTCGTCAACGAATGACAGAGTCCTACCCCTCCCGTCCAACTGTTGTTCAGTGATCGGCACCGTATACACGTTGAATAGTACTGGTGACAGTGGTGAACCCTGCGGCAATCCTGGACATATCGTTATCGGCTCAGAAGACCAACTCCCGCATCTTAGCACCACCTTCCTTTGGAGCAGAACTGCAGCTATCCATCGTATAAGGTGAGGGTGCACTTTCAGTCTGAGGAGGGTTTGCATCAAGTGCTCGAAAGATACTCTGTTATATGCGTCCTCTAAGTCTATGGCGGCCGCACATGTCTCTTCTCTGACCTGAAATCCTTCGTAAACATCTTGAGCAAAGACCGCCGCAGACGAAGATGATGATGATGATGGCAAGGACGACGCCGACGATAATGATGTCGATGCTGACGACAATGATGTTGATAATGATAATGCCGACCATGATAAAGACGACAACGACGACGAAGACGATGATGATGACCACGACGATTACTACCGACGACGACTACCACGACGAGGATGTTTGCACTGTGTATTGCCACACTCATAAAAATGACTCGGCAAGTTTCCAGGAAACATTTTAACATTCCCCAATGCACCATCTCTGTTATCGCGCTTGTTGCCTAGCGACGGGTAAATAGTGGTTTCCGACATTTTATAACTTCAGACTTGATCATGATTGGTTAGATTTTGCAGCTAAACTTCTTCGACAGAAGCCAGCCCCTCTCCCAACACTCCTTAGTGGCTCCTTGCGGTATGCATGGCAGGTTGTAGTGTTACTATTCTTTATTTCTTCTTAGGGCCCCGTAATACCCGGTAGAGAAATAAGACTAAAATGGAACGACAGAATCACCAATCTGAAGCTCATGGGCACTGGATATGGGGTAGTGGGTCCATTCTAATGCCGCCGGTCAGTTTGGGTTTAAAGGTTGACTTCTCGTTCAGACAACTATGACAAACTACTGAACGTAAAATTGCCTAGAAAATCAACATGGAGTTGATCACAACGTCCTGCCAAATGTTACACGAGAGACGGAGAGCACGAGCTAAACAAATACAGGGCGTATTTTTAATGACTGGAGTTTTTGAAAAATACTGCCGTTCCAAGTTTTGTAATTAACTTTTATGTTGCATGAGTTCACAGAGGGTAGATACAAAACTTGGAACGGCAATATCTTCAAAAACCCCATAGTCATTAACAATACACTAAGTACCAGCGAACCACGAGTCGAAGACAAGACGTTGGCACTGAATAGGGCTTACCTTGAGAGTGCCTGAGAGTAATACAACTAGAAAGGACTTTTTCTGGAATACACAGGGCAAAATAATTATAGAGGAAGACCCAAGAACACACGGAGATGGAAGTAAACATAGAAATAAACAATATGGGAGGACATGGGTAGAGCTGCATTGGATAGTTAAAGAAAGATAGGACGACTTGGAGTGAATTTGGTGAAGGATTATACCCTAGTGGGGGTTGAAATGAGTCAATCACCCAAAAGAAAACCTTGAAGTAGAACCAGTAAGTCTGGCTTTCCTACTAATACTACAAGGGTCGTTCATTTGAAACCCGTTCCAATGGCTTTATTACAAAAGCACGAGAGAAACATTAGCAGGTGTGGTAGAATTAAACAAAGCATTCATTTTGAATGGATTATGCACCGTGAGTTGGTCAGAAGAAGTCGCCGTAGGCATTCAGGCAAGCATCCCATTGCTTAGGTAGGCGCCTAATACCGTCCGCAAAAAAGGATTGTGGTTGCTCACTGAACAAAAGTGTTTACAGCGTTCATTACGCCTGCATCTGTGTGAAATCGTTGCCCCATGAGAGCTATTTTTTTAGAGGTCCGAACAAATGAAAATCACATGGTGACAAATCAGGACTATAGGCTGGATGTTGAAGAATTTCCCACTTCTTTCAAGCTAATGCTTCCTGCACAATCTTTGCAACTTTCGGACGAGCATTATCGTACAATAAATTCACACCGCGAGAAAGCATGCCGGGTCGTTTATTCTTGATGGCGGCTTTTTGCAGCTTGTCTAGTGTTTCCAAGTAGTGTGTAGAGTTTATGTTGACATCTGGTTCTTTAAAGTCGGCCAACAATAGCCCTTCATAGTAAAAAAAAAAAAAAAAAAAAAAAGCGCTCAGCATAACTTTACCAGCGGAAACCTGTAACTTGAATTTTTTGGGTTTTGGTGATCCAGCATGCTTCCATTGCATGCTCTCTCTTTTGCTGCTCGGCTCAAAGTGGTGACACTATGATTCATCGCCTGCCACTATGCGGAAGAGAAATGCATCACCCTCCACTCTGTAACGCAGCAAGTGGTTCAAGCACCATCCTATGAGGTCCTCTTTTTGATGGTCGGTCAACATCCGTAGTACCCACTTTGAACACACCTTCCGATAATACAGCTTCTTACGAACGACCTTTTGAATTGTCCCAATTGACACATCAAAGTATTTCGCTAGCGAACGAATGCTTCGACAACGGTTCATCTGTACTGCTGCATCAATTTTGGTGATGGTGTTTTCTGTTGCAACAATATGCGCTTGACCCGGCCGTCGAAGATCTGTCGTGAACTGACGTCCTTTCCGAAACATTCGTTCCCAGTCTGTCACTGTTATCTTCGACACACATTTGTTACCGTACGCTGCCTGCATTTTTCGATGAATGCCCATTGGTCGACATCCTTCAAATTAAAGAAACTGAATCACCGCTCTTTGAGCTTCTTTGGACGGATTTTGGATTAACCCGGCCATTTTCTTAACGATCAGAAACAGAACCTATGCATCATGGGATGATAAGCACGTGCTCTTTTATTAATTGGTCAGTACTTATCACATGACAATGACATGGCCATGTTAAACGTACGCAATTACGCGTGGTGTGGTACGAACGGATTTCAAATGAACGCTCCTAATAAAACACATGGATAAATTTGGCATGGGACAGACAGACCTACAAACATTTGATTTTTAAGAGCATGCATCTTTCCCATTGCACCATACGCCCGTGAGACCCAAACACTTACTTAACAAGCTTAACAGCGCATAAATTCATTTGAATATAAATATTATAGACGGGTTCTACGAATATCTTGGATACAGAAAGAACCAATGAGTCCATACGACAAGATCTGAACATTGAAGAAGACTGGCTACCAAAGACGATAAATCAAAGAACATTTAAATATTTTGGTCACTTGAAAAGTCATGAACGTTTGGAGTGAACAGTAATGGAGGGATATATGCCCGGGAAGAGAGGAAGAGGAAGGCCAAAGAGAAGATGCGTGCAGTATGTGACAAGTGATCTCCATATAGGTGTATCGGACGCAGGACATTTTGCTTCCGATCGAGATGTTTTCCGGACGATTGTTATGGGAGCGAGGTTCTGTAAAGAACATGCTACTGAATAAAAGAATTAATATATATATATATATATATATATATATATATATATATATATATATATATATATATATATATATATATATATATATATATATATATATATATATATATATATATATTGGTCACATAAAAGAAATGATGCTCTCATTAAGGGAAAAGTCAAAGGCAGATGTGATAGACATCGGTACAAATGAAAAGGAAAATTAGAAAGTGGCAAAAGAGCAGTTTGTGAGCGTGTACAAGCATGAGACAGAAAGTGTTGGCGGTGCATTGCAGATAACTGTCAGTGTGAAGACGGTACCTGCGATGAAGATGAGATTTGCTGTTGATTGTTTAGTCAGAGTTATGTTGTTCTCAGAATTGTTGCTGTCGTCATTTTTTGTTGTTGCCTGGATGCTAATTGTTTCCATACCTGCAGCTTGCTTCGACTTGACTGTTGTTCAATCAAATGATCAACACAACGTGCACAAAAAGATAACGGTCATAAACGACCAATAAATACTTAATACTCCAGGCTAAACGATACTGCAGAGAAACCACTGATCTGCCCATAGTTTGTTTCCCCTCGTAAACTATCCCAGAACGAACTCCATGGAAAAAAGGAACATATACGAGTAAACCACTACAAATCAAGACAAACGTGAAAGGAATATTCGACACGGAAGAACAGAACAGTGTGCAGCGCAGAACAGCTACTTTCAGCTTCCTTGATGAAGAATACCCACAGGACCCCTGAATCCGAGTATGCACAGATGGGTCAGCACAAAATGCTGTTCGAAATGGGGGAGTGGGAGTGTACATAGAATACCCAGACAATACTAGGGACACGGCCAGAGCACCAACAAGAAAGTACTGCCATAACTATGATGCAGAGATCTGGGCAATCAAGATAACAACAGAGAAATTACTAAATATCAACCATGGTACACAACCTGTGGTGTTATATTGACAAATGCAAAATCAGTACTTGAGGCGCTCCTGTCTGGGCAATTGTCAGTACTAAGAACAACACTTTCTGAACTAGGCAGCCAGCGTGAGGTCACTATACAGTGGATACCATCTCACCGTGGAGTACTCGGAAACGACAGAGCTGATCGATTAGCTAAGGAAGGAGAAATAGAAGAACAACCTGATGTGCCTATTACATACCACCAAAAGAAAAGAATGATCAAATCAGTCAGAAAGAGCACCAAGATCTGCTCAAGAGGATTACCTCCTTATGGACAGACCACAACAAATCATTATTCCGCGACTCAGAACAGGACACAATAGACTACGCTACCATATGTACACAAAATTCGAGATTGGCGAATCAGCCATGTGTACATGTGAATTGGCGCCGCAGACAGCAGATCATGTACTCTAAGACTGCCTAAAATACGACATATCTAGGCACACCTTCTGACCCAGAGAAACAACAGTTGAAGATAAACTCTATCCACCGAACTAAACAAAAATAAAGACAGTAAAATTCATACAAGAGACAGCATCGTAGTTATAGACAAACGTTTAGCGAACGAAAGAAGAACGACCAGGACTATTGTCAGATTCGAACATTTAATATGATTTATTCACAAATGATGACTCCGTCCGTGCTACTGTCCGCTGCGGTTTCGCTGACATCATCATCATGCGCCATCTCACACGATCACCAGAGTCGTGGATCAGCTCCGTGTTCTTGTCTCGACCATACCATGTGACCAGACCGTCTAACGATCAACCTCGGGCTAATTTCCTAGACAATTTTACGTTCAGTGACCTGTCACTGTTTTCTGAACCAGACGTCACCGTTGAAGTCCACACTGACCAGTGTGTGGAGGGAACCCCCGACCCCGTCACCTGTGCACCAGTGTGTGGAGTGAACCCCCGACCCCTTCACCTGTGTGGAGTGAACCCCCGACCCCTTCACCTGTGTGGAGTGAACCCCTGACCCCTTCACCTGTGTACCAGTGTGTGGAGTGAACCCCCGACCCTTTTACCTGTGCACCAGTGTGTGGAGTGAACCCCCGACCCCTTCACATGTGCACCAGTGTGTGGAGTGAACCCCCGACCCCTTCACCTGTGCACCAGGATTTTAAGCGCCAGCGTTTTAAACCTGTCGCCCACGCTGCACTACCGGTCTAAAGTTAGTTGCATATCCTTTTACACGACGTAGCAGTCAACCACAGCATTTTTAGGCTGGTTGTGATTTCTTGGCAAGTTTACGTTTCTGAACGACCGGCATTAATACTTTGCATGAAAACCAACGCAAGGCAGTCTGCTGCCAAATCGTCCGCAACTGTGTTTCGAACGCGGTATGCGGGATTATGAATTGCGCCCGCAACCCCTTCGTCACACAGCCGGCCTTAAGTACAGCTTTAAAACTGGAAGATATGAAAACAGGAATGTAAGCTGCATGTATAGAAAACAACTTTGGTCATTCCGACTATATTCTCGATATCCTTTCCACATTTGTCATTGTGTCAAACCGAGTTAAAAGGAAAAGTAGCGAATGTATCAACTAGCCGTGTAGCCTGTGAGTCCACAGAGAAGGTCAGTGGAAAATTCCGCCGTTTGTGGTATTTCCCAACCTAGTTTTACAACGGTGTCTTCAGTTCTCTAAAGAACAAGGCGTTTTATCTGTGCACATGCTCTCCGTCTCTCATATAACCTTTGACAGGACGTTGCGATCAACCCCAGGTTGATTTTCTAGGCAATTTTACGTTTAGTAGTTTGTCATAGTTGTCTGAACGAGAAGTCAACGTTTATTACACCCAAACTGACCGGCGGCATTAGAATGGACCCACTACCCCATATCCAGTGGCCAGGGAGTTGTTTTTTTTTTTGCACTCGCTCCCTTTGAACTCAAGCGTAGTCCATACACACTATTTATATTAGTGATGGACTGAATTTTGGGTGTAGGTTAGCTTTTCCAATTAACAGCGTCCCTCGCCATCAGGTGAACCCACTCTGACTTCAGAAGTACTTGTAATTAACGTCCCCAAGTCAAGGACTACAGGTCAACATTTTAGTCCAGCTGTCCGGTGTAGGGGTTGAACCGCTAACCTCGGCATCAGCACACCGGACGTTTAAGAACACGCGTTCTTATCCATTCGGCCATGCGGACCTGCCTCAGGGAGTTTAAACGCGAGCGCTTTAAACCTCTCTGTCACGCTGACCCCAGCTCGATGAATGTTGTGTGGAGTCAATGCGGTTGACGGACGGCCAGTCCGGTTTGCGTCAGCCAGTGAGGATTGACGTACTTCAGCTTCGTCACAACGATGTACCCAACGTCGGGCAGTGCTGACATCCACTGTTGAATCTCCATAAACAATACTCAAACGTTCGTGGATGCCAGTCGGGGTCTCAGCAATGAGGAATTCTATGACATTACGTTGCTTTAACCAAACTTCTTTGGTGGCCATTTTTAAACCGTTACTGTTGCGCAACCTGTGACTGAAACAGGTTGGTAGTGATAAACAGTGCAGAAGAGTGGTTGAGGAATCCCGCTATAAATTGCAAACCGACAAAGTATTTACATAGATGCAAAATAGGAGGCATTACTTATTGACTGAACCTCGTAAAAATAGAAAACTGCAAAAAGAGATGTAAGTGTAAGTTGCAGAAAATAACTTTGGTCATTCCGATGCTCACCTTATTTCGATGGCATGCTTATCATTGTCTAAAGTGGAAAGTTAAAAATAAAAACGCATACCCTTTGCAGGACACTGTAATCAATCCCAACCCCACGTTCATTTTATAGGCAATTTTATGTTCATTAGTTTGCCATTGCTTTCTGAACGGAACTCAACGCCACAGTCCAAACTGGACGCCTATAGGAAACGATGCGCTACCTCGTCATCAGCGTACCGGAATATGTAGAGCTAGAACGCTATTATCGTATCGGCTACGTCGAAGTCTAAGGAAAAGTAGCGAATGTATGGTAATAGCCTTGTAACCTTTAAGTTCACAATGAAGGTCAGTGGAAAATTCCGTCCTTTATGGTATTTCCCAACCCAGTTTTACAACGGTGCTTTTAGTTCTCCAATCAACAATGCGTTTTATCTTTGCACGTGCGCCCCATCTCTCCAGTAACCAATCAGCATGTAATATAGCGAATGTAATGGATACTACATTTTCCTCATTCTGGCCGTAACGTGACCGAGAACAAACAAGGTGGGCGTTAGATTTCAACATGATAAGACAGAATCGATCACATACAATCCTGCTATAGATTTGTAGACATGGTGAAGAGCATCTTCAAAAGCCAAAATAAAATATAATTAGATATGTGTTTTTCTCGTGTCTTTTTTCCCGCGCAGGTTTTGTGGAAATGGCGGCCTTGAGGTAAAGTGTTATCTTGAAAGATCTGACTTGGGGACGTCAATTACAAGTCCCAAAGATGTCGGAGTGGGTTCGCCTGATGGCGAGGGAAACTGGTAATAGGGAAAGCTAACCCAAACGCTGAAATCAGTCCAGTGTGCTAGAATTAGTAGCAAGTATATGGATTACACTTGTGTTCAAAGCAAGCTGACAGAACAACAAACAACGGGGTTGATAGAAATATTTGCCTTCAATATATCTGACTTTATGTGTAGGGTGTACCGTCTACATGACCTTAACATAATTATTATATGGTTTTATTTATACAATCATGCAAACCGCACGTACGAACACGCACGCTTATGCACGCACACGCACACACACACACACACATACACACACACACACACACACACACACACACACACACATACGTACACATATAACCTATTTATTTTCTGCATGTCCTTTTTTAATAGGACATAGCTGTCAACACCAGCATTTTACTGCTGTTGTTGATGTCTTGGCAAGTTTACGATCAGTAGTTTGCCATTGCTTTCTGAACCACCGGCTCCCATACCAATTCGATAAAACCCAGCGCAATGCGGTCTGCTGCCAAAACACTTGTAGCTGTGTTTCGAAGGCGGGTAAGTGAGCTCACGCATTGCGTCCATAAGTCCTTTGCCACTCAGACCGGCATATAAACTATACATGAAGAAACTAACACATAGCTATTCAGTGTATGCCGGTCTCCCTGGTCTAGCGGTTACACGACTTTCTCCGTAATCTCGTATACTCTCGTGAGTAATGTGACGTGCGCAAGAATTGGTAGCGGTTCTCTCTGCGTCGGTAACTTGCGGGGTATGTGAGCCGTTCGCTCAGAAAGCAATGGCAAACTACTGAGCGCAATCTTGCCAAGAAATCAACAATGAGCTAAAAGATGCTGATGTTGACAGCGATGTCCTGTAAAGGTTACGCGAAAAAAAAAATTCAGTGTATGCACATCGATGAGAAATATCATCTATTGCACAATGTTAAATAAGTAAAATGAAAGGCTTCTTTCCACACCATGAGACAAATTTGGGTATATGGTGCTAATCCCATATGTTTATTGACAAATAAACACTGGATTGAGATGGTGTCGTCAAATCCACGCCGGTCGCCTTTACTCTCATAATATTTAGTGGTACCAATGTTTATGCTGGGTTAAGTTTAACTAAGTTAAGTTTAAATATGATTAAATTTAGTTTTTCCTTGAAATTAGCAACGACTGCGCTATTTGCACTCAGTTTTTCGCAACTAATGTCTAGTTGTCGAATATCGCATTTTTTTTAAAATTTAAAAGACGGTCGGATAATTGAATAAGAGAAACTGACGGTTAAACTAGTGACGGTCGAAGTTTTGCTTATATATATATATATATATATATATATATATATATATATATATATATATATATATATATATATATATATATATATATATGTGTGTGTGTGTGTGTGTGTGTGCGTGCGTGCGTGCGTGCGTGCGTGCGTGTGCGTGTGTGTGTGTGTGGGTGCGTGTGTGTGTGTCGCTCATGAGTGGACAACTTCATGACATAAGTATTTAAAAGTACTCGTGCGTATGTTTAACAACTCCATATATTTTGCAAATTGCTTCTTTTGTGTGAATTGCATATAATGAAGACTGGGAATGGGAATTTTAGAATACGCGACGAGAATTGAATACACTACAGTTGCGTACTGGATGTGGCAAGGACACGAAGCTATTGAGTCAAGGCAACTATATTATGACATGCCAAAAAGATGGGATAAATAAATTGTCAAGGGCAATACGAGTGAGTGAACATGCGGTAATCAATTAGAATTTCTAAATGAGTGCAGGGAAAGTACTGCGAGAAGGCGTGCATGGAACATAATTATTTTAATTATAAGTTTTTAGTAACTTGTAATGGCTTTGATGATGTTGTAGGAGGGTGATGTAGGAGCGTGAGCGTTGTTGTGGGGTTGTTGTTGGTCGTTGTTGGATGTTGGTTGTTGTTGTTGTTGTCATTGCTGTTGCTGCTGTTGTTATTGCTACTGAGCTGCTGTTATTATTGTTGTTGTCGCTGTTTTTGTTGTTGTTTTTGTTGTTGTTGTTGTTGCTGTTGATGTTGTCATTGCTGTTGCTGTTGTTGTTATAGCTACTGAGCTGTTGTTGTTGTTGTTGTTGTTGTTGTTGTTGTTGTTGTTGTTGTTGTTGTTGTTGTTGTTGTTGTTGTTGTTGTTGTTTATGATCCCCCTGAGATTAGATGTTCCTTTTTAGACTCAGAGCTTATTTGTCTTTGTTTTTTCCACTTATGAAAACTTGTTTGTCTATGTGCTGTTGGCTTCTAGATACCTACTGCAGATTCTTTACTTGGTCTATACAAATCTGGGAGTCATTTTTCCCTTGCACTTCAAGATGTGTAACAAATTATCGATTACTTTTGGCTTTAGGTCCTTTAATTTCTTTTATTAAAAGAAAGTAAATAGTTAGTTAGTTAGTCGCAGTTCCAACTTCACAGCAACGGGTCATCCCCATTATGCTCCGTTCCTGTGCCAGTGAATATCACACAAAACGCTCCCCACTGCCCAATGTGAAAAGTGGAAAAGACAGGAGTCTCGACAAACACCAGTCCGCACAAATACACTGTGCATAATGCCGCCACCAGAATGTCAACACACCAGTCCCCCACGAAACACCCAGTTCATCCCTGATGGAATCGGCTGTCATTTTCCTATCTGAATGTTTCCTAGATGTAAATAAAAGACGCACATCATAAGGCGCGTTGTGTACACGGTGCTAGATCCTTACACACCGGCCGCCTTTATTTTCCAATACATTTTATTGTATCCAATTTAGACCGAGTCGAGATGGGAACCCAGGTCAATTTTTAAAATCCGCCTTGAAGCGGATTCGAACCCATGATCACCGGGCCGGCAGGCGAGCAACTGTCTTCTACTTCTGCCCTGTCTCCCGTTGGGGCATATCCCTTCAACCAAACCACGCCACTCCGCCCTGTCTGTTGCTACCCCCCGCAGCTCCCTCCGTGCACTTGTAGGTCTCCCGCTATTGAGCTACAGGGTGTATTTTTACGAATGCTCAGTGTTTTGAAAATATTGCCGGTTAAAGTTTTGTATTCACCCTGTGTAAAGTTCATGCAACATAATAGGTAAATACAAAACTTGAACCGGCAATATTTTCAAACACTGCACAGTTATTAAAAATATGCCCTGTGTATTCTCCAAGCTATTGTCTTGTAAACATTGATAATTTGTCCTGAAGTAGTTTCTGGCTATGGGTCTGTGATGTGACAGCACCGTCACATTTTGTAGGCCTGGATGCTCGGAGGAATAAGTGGCAAATCTTTTCCTCACTTTCGCAGACGACGAGCCCAGGAATAGAACCGGCCTCCGTACGTGATCATGATATTGCCATCGCAGTTCCCTATCAACTCTACTAGTGTGCATTCTAAAATAATGTTGTCTGACCTTTGCAGGACGTTGCATTCAGCACTAGACAATTCAGCGTTTCATTATTTTGTAGAATTTCACAAGTCTGCCCTGATATTCGTCGTATAAATAACCACATTTCGAAAACTTTGGTTGTGGGCGTACATTGTTTATTCAGTGTCCACGTTTCTTTCTGCACACTGACATACACAACCAGCATGTAATTAAACTGTATGCTATATCTAATATTTCGACAATTGTCCTAACGCTGTCGTCAGGTGTTGTGTCTGTCAAGAGGACTCAAGGACAGCTGTAAATAGAAATGGATGCGTACACCCAACAACTGTGTATATTTGCCGAGTTGTTGTCACTGGTTTAACTAAGCCAATTGTGTGCCTGTTGTTGTGAAGTATGTCAGTATGTGTGCGTGTGCGTGTGCGTGTGCGTGATGTGTGAGTGCGGTGCGTGTCTGTGTGTCTGGAAACAAACTTTGCAGCAGACAAATCACCGCTTGTGTAGACAGGTCAGTGTCAGTTGTGTTTTTGTCAACAAATAATTTTGACATGTGAAAAGACAGGAATGTCTGATAAAGATAAAATCATTACCCTCACTGGACAACCTTCAAAGTAATATCCTATTTGTGGCTAACTCGGTGCATCCATCCATCCATCCATCATGTGCCATGCCGATAAGCGTGGGCGGTCATGTTTTGCCATCTCACTCGGTCACCAGTCGTGGATCAGCTCCGTGTTTCTGTCTCAACCATACCACATGGCCAAGCCATCCAGGTATTTACTTCTCGGTCTTCCCCTTGGTCTCTTCCCTTCGATCTTGCCACAAGTTCTCCAATTTATTTCTTCTCATAACATCTACGTCTAATGTCTCTAATCAGTTTACGATCTTCATTTGTTTCTTGTAGGACTTTTACATTGGTTTTTCTTTCTGTCCATGGTGT
This sequence comes from Cepaea nemoralis, assembly GCA_014155875.1. NCBI lineage: Eukaryota > Metazoa > Mollusca > Gastropoda > Stylommatophora > Helicidae > Cepaea > Cepaea nemoralis. The sequence goes on from JACEFZ010002009.1 coordinate 254,376, forward strand.
TCTTTGCATTTTCCTCAGAAACCACATTTCCACAGCCATCAGATGTTTTTGTGTTGTTTGCTCAGTGTCCACGCTTCACTTCCATACAAAAGTACAGGTTCTATGTAGCACTTCAACATTCTTCCTCTCGTTTCAATTGATATCTTTTTATTTGTCAGTATGTTTTTCATCTTGCAAAAGGCTACCTTCGCTATGGCAATTCTTGTTCTAATCTGTTCAAGGGATGTCCCATCTGATGTTATGACTGTTCCGAGATAACTGTACCGATTCACTTGTTTAAGAATATGCCCATTTACATGTATATTACTTTGTGGTATTTCTAACTCGGTCATAGGATTATTAATCTGAGCCAGACGATGGATCCACATATAACTTCTCTTCTGAAGTTGAACATTGGCACCTTGCGTTTTGACAGACTATAGTTTGTTACATTGTGCTTCAAAAAGGCATAATAACTACAACCCATGGCGGTGGCTAATGTGACTGATAAGGCCGATTCGCGCTGTAAATGTTCATCCACAGTGGATGCATGTGAACACATGGTCATTTCCACCATCATGCACCATTTTACGTCTCACATGCTCGGTGTGTGACTTATCTGCAATAATTTTCTCCTTTGTCTTTGTTCCATTTCTGATATTTGCCCTTCATGCAACACGTTCAGCGGCGACTTGCTCCCAATATACATTATCAGTGCCTGTATCAATCATGTCACGCTTATACACATCTTTGTATCGTAGTAGAGGCCGACTATGCGATCTCTTACCCATCTGTAATTCATCAAAATAGATGTCCTTTGGTATTCTACCATCATCCATCCTCCTAATGTGTCCTATCCATCTGAGTCTACGAAAACTGAGCATGGAACAAACCGTCACACAACCTGATGTTTGCAATACTTCAGTATTTGTGATTTTGTCTTACCACTTAATACCAAGTATTCTTCGAAGACTCCGTATATGAAAGCTGGTGTGAGTAAGTTGTCCAGGCTTCACTGCCATAAAGAACAATCAAACTTGATTATACCCTTCAAGCCTGTGTGGAACGATTCCACAATGGACAGAAGAGTTGTGGGCAGCCAATCTTCTTTAGTGCCTTGAGCAGACCCTCACAACTGATCAAATCAATTGCCTTTGTGAGGTCGATGAAGGCAATAAACAGTGGTTGATTCTGTTCACGGCATTTTTCTTGCATTTGTCACAATGAGAATATCATATCAATGGTAGACCAGTTCTGTCGGAAACCACACTGTGATTCGGGGTAGACTTGATCTCCCAGGACTTGAAGTCTGCGCAGGACAATTCTGGCAAATACTTTCCCAACAATACACAGAAGTGAGATACCCCTACAGTTGTTACAGTCGCTCTGATCGCCCTTGTTCTTGTATAGTGTTATGATGCTTGAATCTTTGAAATCCTGTGAGACTTGTCCTTCTCGCCAGTATAGCTCTATTAGCTGGTGGATGGGACGCAGAGGTGTTTTCAAGGAACCAGGGCCGGGTTATATACTGGTGTCGTGTCCTCCTTTAAAGTGTCGTCCCTGGCGTGAAGAGAGTCAACACCCACATTATAATATTTTTTCCCTATCAATATCCTGGAGAATGCACCAGCTTCCGTCCAACACACTCCATCAGCCCGTAGACACCTTTTCCTATCACTCTCTCACTGTCGTACTATGCCCCCTCTCATACTTCCCCAACGCAACATACTCAACAACTCTTGCTTCTCAAAATTAATAAAGATTAATTTATTAAAAGAAAAGTGTGTAATGTACGTAAGGCGTGTATGCGAAGAAAATGTGTGATGTGTTCTATAATGTGTGTATGATCGGACTTTCAGATAATAGCATAGTTTCTTCATTGCAAGGGCACACCACAGCACATTAAATCATAACCAGTGCACCTCACCCGGTGTCGAAACCCTCTTGCCGGATACTGACTGTCATCTGTAGCCACCTGGTAATCCATCTTCATGATCATCCGAAATAGATACTGTTAGTAAGTACAGATTGATTACGGACTGGTTGCAAACTAACTTTGTAAGTTCCTATCGGTCCTAAAGAATGCACAAATCCTTTGTAGTGTATTTAGGTTTTACTGTTAATGTTTCTACACTTGATCCTAACTAGTGTTCATATAGGGTCAAGTATATGTCATATGTAATATTACACGGGAATCTAGCACACGATGTGACTTATCCGTTAATGTTCTCGTTCCTTAAACAATGTTTGTCCGATGTGTGATATATCAACAATCACCACCCATCCTATGTGAACCATACCACGCAGGAGTCGTTATATTGGCTGGCTCTTCTGGACCATGCCATGGTGAACCCTTCTGAGTATGAGTCTAGCGTAAACATATACCATCTTTCTTCTCGGACGTTATTCCTTCTCCGTAAGAATCATTTTAGAGTCCAACTGGTGGTCGTCCAATTGGAGTGCACTTCTTCAAAACCAGTGTTGAGTTTCCTAGTAATTGGTGGGGAACCTGTGGGAAAACCAACACATCATGTGAGAGCACTAGTCACTGATCCTACCGGCTGGGTGTAAGCTTATTACCCTGCTCTGTTATTTTACAGCTAACTACTCTGTCAGAGAGCCTTATAGCTTCTCACCTACGTCCGAATCAGGCTATGATAAGGAAAGACCAATAAACAGAGGGCAACCTCAGTATTCTATTCACCCTAGCAGAGCCAATATCACTATTTTACTCTAACTAGTTTTCCACTAACAGTGCTAATCATCACACTTTAGTTTTAACCAGGTTACAGTCTATATTAATTAGAACTAATAGACTATATTGACTACCTTAGGCAACACTGCAGTTAGATCAAATTATATCCACTCTTGCCATGACAGGCACGTGTAAAATTAAATTAACTCAATTCGCACACGGTGGACATTTTCCAATCGAACCACAGTTCCGAAGCACGTCCACTAAAATCCAAGGTTTTAGTTCAACTCCCCATCTCCAATCATGGTTTATGGCAAAACCTAAAATTGGTCACGTGACATGGTTGATGTCCTGCAGGTGTTATTTGGCATATCATCCATTGTCAAGAATCTATTTTCCCTGGCTTAGTCACTGTCCAAGTTGTCATCACTTGTTTAGATTCCCAAAACAAGCCAGCGAGTTCCTGTATACTCCCAACAACAGTTGCCAATAACAAGCCGTCAATCTTCTGTCGACTGGTGACAATCACCGCTGCCATTTCTGTTTGATGTCTGGAAACTCTAATGACAGACGGACTGTTTTCTTCCGAGCTGAGTACTTCCGCTTCCAATCCGAGCTGTTTATAATCTGTCAAAGCGATGTATGATTCAGCTCATTCACTTCCCCTGTTGTCGACCCAATGTAACCCCGTGCAGCTGCAACTATTTACCGTCCTGGGGTTTAACATCCGATTTGTTTATTCAGTTAGTTAAAATAGTTGTCGCTGGCAGATAGTCCGTTTAAACAGAAAGCCTCTATATTAATCATTGGTTAAACGCAAGGTTTTATTTTGTGACAACTGGCCAAGACCTATTGAAGCGTCCTCGTCGAGCGTCCTGGGCAATAGGTCCCTTCGGGGTCCTGGCTAAAGTCAGTAGGATCGCCGATTCTTCCGAAGTCGGAGAGTGTCTGCCTGTACAGCGAGGAACCACCAGTCTTCAAACCAATAAGACAGACACGGGACAACGGATACTCACGCAAACCTCAGGTCCTGTATGACATCACACTGATGTTGGACAACAGGATGCCTTCATCCGACATACAGGACTTCGCGTTGGAGCTCAAACCAACGAACACAAGCAAGCAAGCAAGCTGGTGGATCTGTAGAGTGAGTGTGTCATGCCCACTCTTGATAACCTCTTTGGAATCCGATCATTACCTGGAGCCTTGCCAGATGCAAGTTCATTTATAGCACACTTAACTTCTGTTATGGTGGGAAGTGTGTCCAGGTGGTCAAGAGTTGGTAGGGTCTCTATGGTGTTGAGGGCATCATCCGCTAGTTTAGTCTCACTTGAGTAAAACTCCAAATAGTGCTCTACCCATCTATCCATCTGCTGTTTCTTATCAGTAATGATTTCTCCAGTCAAGGCTTTAAGTGGTGCAATTCTTTTGATCATTGGACCACAGGCTTTCTTTATCTTTTTTAAATACATGCTTCTGATGTTTCCCTTATCACTTGCATTTAGAATGGACTCGCATAACTTGATCCAATAGTCATTTGCACACTGCCTGGCAGCCGTTTGCACATCCTTCCTAGCGTGCTACAGCTCACTGAGAGGGTACGTGTTGTTCTTTCCTTGTTTCTTAGAGACCTATCTCTTCTTTTTATCAATCAAGGGCTGCCGTTTATGGTTGTTTGCCACAAACCAGTCCTGCCGCTTATGATCAACAGTGCCGTAAACCCTCACCGCTGTTTCATAAAGAGTTTCCTTAAGTTTATCCCACTTTTCACTTGCTGTACAATTTTTCTGATGCATCAGCGAAAGCGTCTTCAAGTTGCTGTTGGAACTCAAAGCACTTATCAGGATCGTGGGTGTTAATAATATTAATCCTGGGGCTAGATTTGTGTTTAGCTGGGTAGATTCTCTTTGGCTTCAGTCTAACCTTTTCAACAACCAAAGAATGATCCGTATCACAGTCAGCACTCTGGTAACTTCGAGTTAATGATGTTTGGTTCAGATGTTGTCTCAATGTGAGATGAAGTCCAGCTGGTGCCAATGGCCGGATCTTGGATGTTTCCATGTGACCTTATGCAGCTCGATTGTTTTTTTGTTTTGTTTTTTTTTATTAAAGGAGTTTGTAATACATAGGTCATTTCTGGTGCAATGCTCCAGCAGGCTTTGACCATTTTCATTCATGTGACCGATGTTGTATTTTCCAAGGCACACTGGCCATGAACTTGAGTCCTTGCCCACACGAGCATTGACATCATCGAGCATATAAATATTGTAGGATTTTTTAACTGCCTTGATCACGGAGTATAACTCCTCATAGAACGAATCCTTCATATCATCAGGGAAAGTGAGTGTCGGTGCATATGCAGTGATAATGATGGTAAAACCACATGAGGTTGCCGAGCGCAGGGATAATAGACTTTAATTACCTCCAGCTGGAATTTCAATCATTCCCAGTAGCGAATTCTTCACTGCAAAGCCCACACAGTGTTGCCCTTTTCCTGCCTGCCCTCTACCCTTCCAAAAAAGGTGTAATTCACTGCGACCCTTCCTCGGCGAGGCGAGTCTCCGGCAGGCCAGCAATGTCAGTGTGAAGACGATTGAGTTCGGCATCAATCACAGCCATTTTTCTCACATCGTCAATATTCGTCAAGTCAGTGGAAAATCCTGGACACGTGGTTTTTACGTTCAAGGTTCCAAGCCGTAGCTTGAGGTTTATAATTTTCTTTTTAGAAGTACTTAGTGCATGGTTTTACAGCCTGCGATTCAGATTTTGTCCTAGCTCCAAGCACCCATTGAAGCAGGCAGGCTGTGGCGGATCAGCACCCAATTGACCGGGGGCTGCCCAGCTTGGAGCGGGCGGTAGCTGATCAGTGACACCTGTATGTGTTTCCCACCGTCAGAGGTAACCCGTGGCGCACCATGTCTACGCCAATTGACAAGGACGTATAACCCGTAACTGCTACCCCTCGCTTTAATTCCAAAAAAGGATAAGACCTGGTGTGGAGTTATACCTCTCCATAGCATAAGCCCTGGGCTAAATTAAAGAGACCATTTATTGGCCATGCAACATGATTCTTCTCTCCGCCTGCCTAATTTACTCCAGAGGAAAGATAACAGCAATACATCTGGAACAAGACAAGCTGCAGGAGCTACCGGATCAGCAAAGCAATGCTCTAACTGTCCGCCTATCGGAGCTTCGATCATAGACCAGCTGCCAACCAAGGCTCAGGGCCTGGTCTGCCCTGCCATGATATTTTGTCTTTAGGCTGCATTTCCTCGCACCTGGATAAGGCTTGTACCCTTCCAATTGCGCTCTTCCGCCCGAAGCTGTTGGCACAATGTGGGGTGTCGGGTTTGGTAAGCGCCGCCCAACATTCGGCGCTAACAGAAAGCAGGTAGTATCGTCTGCTGTCATTAGGTAGCTCAGTCATATCTGACTAAGACCTGACATCCCAACAATCTGCGCTGACAGAAAGCAGGTAGTACTGTCTGTTGTCATTACGGCAGCTCTGTCATATCTGACTAAGACCTGACTAAATAAATTTGAATGGGGTAGGGGTAATGGTATAATGGAAATGGAAATGATAAAGATAACTCTGAGGGAGGTGTACCAGGGAAGCGGAAAACAAAATGTAGATTATTTCATGATGTGTAAGTTAATATGCACATGACAGCAACAGAGACGGGTACGGCTACTGATAAAGAGGAATTTCTAAATACTGTTATGGGAAAAGTTCAGCGTAGGACAAGGTAATGGGTGAAATGATGATGATGATGATGATGATGATGATTAGATAAGTCCCGAAAAGCTCCTACTATTTTTTCTAACAAACTAATTTAGTAGGGCTCAAGGTTCCCCAGGGGCATGAGCTACCGCATGAAGTTCCAGGTCGGCGTGTTTCATTCGGCTAGTAGCCAAGGCTAGAACCAAGATAAGATAACTACACTATTGTTTTCCGCACGAACTATTTAAAAAAAAAAAAAAACCCCATTCAAACGTCATGAAATGAAAAGGAAACACATTAGACTTATACTTTTTCTAGAGAATTCAAAACATGTTATTTTAAAACACTGTTTAAGCCCATTTATCTATAACGTGAATCAAACTGTATTTGTCCCAATCCACAACACATGCGTACTTGTCAACTGTGGTCGGTTAATTTGTTATTTCTGAAAATCCAATGACGGCAGTGGTTATACAAGCGTGCGCAGATCAAATGTTTACATTTGTTGAGTTCGGTCTCTTGTTTACCTCAAATGTTCTTGGTTAGAATGAAAACAAGCAGTTTCGAGAGTAGTTTGCGTTATTTGATATCATAAATAACCGCTGATTACGAAATCTCCGTGACAATTTCATTAAGTTGTGAAAATTATGGGATATCAGTAGCACGGAATAAATTAAAATAAACTATTGTTTGCTTAATTGTGGGTGAACAAGATATACGAGGGGGCTTCCAAAGAAAACCATAAATGGTTTTTTTTTGGTGTGTGTGTGAATATATCCTGAAAAAGTAAAGAACAAATGCATCAGTCTTCGATGTAGTCACCACTGTGTTCTTCTTCTTCTTCTTCGTTCATCCGGAGTTTTTTTTCGGACGTGATTGCGTTGTGCCTGTTTACAGCAGAGCTGCGTTCTTGCGCCGTTAGGCCGACACATCCGACTTCTGCGGGCATTTGTTGACCGGGTTAACCTTCCCGGGGGACACCACTGTGTTCAATGCACGTCCTCCGCAGTAAGTGCTTGGATTCCTGTAGAAAATAATTCTCAGGGCCGGTTGTGTAACCACTCTAGTTCACTACTCGGTGTGACTGACCCGGTCGTGAACAGTCTGTCAGAGAAGTCACGCCGTTTTAAAACTTCCTACTCCACTCATACACTTGCTGGACTGACATACATGCATAACCATACTGGACCTTCATTCGCCGATGAATTTCTATAGGTTTGACCCTATCACTACTTTAAAAAAAAAACAACAACAATAACAGAAAACTGCTCTTCTCTGGTGCATGTCAAAAGAGGGACGGTCATCTTTACACTGTCCTTATGACATCACCATGTTTGTCTGTACCATGGTGTCATGTGTTAACACTCTTGACATCCCTAACAACAATATTGACAGGTTACAAGATATTGGCATGGTTATTGTAATTTCTATCATACCTTTGAGGTGTTCATGTGAAGCCCCCTTCGTGTGTCTTGAAGCGTACTTAGGATACCTCCACAATTGTGTAATCCAATCAGCACTAGATAGGTGATGTGGCCAGTGTGGCACTGCCCGCTTTTACTTCCTGGAACATTTCCTGGTACCAATTTTAGGTTGGGTCAACCAGGGAGTCCACGTAAATTTTAAATTCCTTCACCACAAGGACTAGAACCCACGAGTTCCCGGCGACAGGCTGGCGTCTACCTAATTCATTAGACCACATGTAACTCCGTGCTATTTGAATACCCTAGGAGGCCTGTTTGTTCACGTAGCTTTTCCGCGTATCTCGCGACTAGCGTCTACCTCATTCATTAGACCACTTATACCTCCGTGATGTATATCTATCCTAGGAAGCCTTTTTCATTACACGAAGCTTTTCTACGTCTCTCGCGATTAGCGTCTCCTCCCCTTGTATCTATCGCCAATGGTACCCGGGGATGTCTTGTGAAGCAAAAGCGGTCGGTTTGATGTTGATGTTGGATTCATAAAAATAACAACATATGCCTAACATGACTTTAAGCGTAAAAATGGTCTTTACTTTTACTTAGTAGGCACGTTGGAGTAATCGAAGGAGATTCCGCTGACAATGTGATGATCTCGGTCGGATGAGGACTCGACACTTGGCTCGCCATTCGCTAAGAGAGGGGAAGTCAGGCCATCTAATCATCCTCTCAGACCTGCAACCTGGAATACGGATCAACTGCGTGGTGTTCAGCATCAAACACCACACTACAAGAGCTGGACAAGGTGCAAAATCAAGCACTTAGAGTCACCACAGGAGGGATGAGATCAACCCCTATAGTGGAAATGCAGAAGATGGGGAGGACACAAGCACTGAGAGAGCGCAGAGATACGAAAACGCTAATACAAGCAGAAAAGTTCCCCAGCTTGCCAGGTCACCCTATGAAGAACAGATTTGATAACCTAGCTATGGGGCGGTTGAAAAGAAGTAGTTTTATCCACCAAGCCAAACGATTCTGCAGAGAAACCACCGATCTACCCACAGTTGGTATCCCTCTAACTCCATGGAAAGATGAACATAGACTATCATTACAAATCCAGACAAAAGTGAGAGGAATATTTGACAAGGAAGAACAGAACAGTGTGCAGCGCAGAACAGCCACTCTCAGCTTCCTTGATGAAGAATACCCACATGACCTCTGGATCCGAGTCTACACAGATGGGTCAGCACAAAATGCTGTTCGAAATGGAGGAGCAGGAGTGTACATAGAATACCCAAATAATACTAGGGACACAGCCAGAGTACCGACAGGAAAGTACTGCCATAACTATGATGCTGAAATTGAGGCAATCAAGATAGCAACAGAGAAATTACTGGGTGCCAGCAATGGTACACAACCTGTGGTGCTATTGACAGATGCAAAATCAGTACTCGAGGCGATTCTGTCTGGGAAATTGCCAGTACTAAGGACACTACTTTCTGAACTTAGCAGTCAGCATAAGGTCACCATACAGTGGATACCATCCAACTGTGGAGTACCCGGAAACGACAGAGCTGATCAATTGGCTAAGGAAGGAGCCAAAGAAGAACAGCCTGATGTGCCCGTTACATACCACCAAAAGAAAAGAATGATCAAATCAGTCAGAAAGCCACCAAAACCTGCTCAAGATGATTACCACGTTATGGATAGACCAGACCAAGTCGTTATTCTGCGCCTCAGAACAGGACACAGTAGATTACGCAACCACATGTATACGAATTTCAAGATTGGTGAAACAGCCATGTGCACATGTGGATTGGCGTCGCAGACAGCAGAGCACATACTCCACGACTGCCCAAAATATAACATATCTAGGCAAACCTTCTGGCCTAGAGCGACGACAGTGGAAGATAAACTCTATGGACCGCTGTGTGATCTGAAAAAGACTGTTAGATTCATACAAGAGACAATATTGCAGTTATAGACATATTTCAAGCGAACGACAGAAGAAGAAGAAGAAGTGATGGTCCTACACATCGCAAGACCTACAAATTGTGATGGCCTACACATCAGACCTTCAACAGGATCCTACTTGGGATCTTGTTGTTGTTGTTTATATTTATTTTATTAGCCAGATACGTGATGCGACAAACGGTGTGTAGACAGCTACACCATACAAATGCAATGAAGTACAATTTACACAGATATTTATCTTCAAAGACAAAACCACACAGCGGGAATGTCAAGGGCGTGGTTTTGTAGCAATATTATGTATTCCGGAGAAGAAAGGAGGCTGGGGTTATTGAGAGCGACAGCAGATGTTACTGGATTACTCATCAAAGGCAAGCGGTAAAAGATTGGTGAAATTTATGAAGCGTAACAACGGAAGAGGGCGAAGAGAGACATTTGTCATATCTCATCTCATCTCATCATGTTCCTCTTGTACCTTGCGGTGTCGAGGTGAAGTATAAACTTCGTGAGAGTGCCCGATTATGGGCTTCATATATCGATATTCCCATGGAATCTGCTATTCCCTCCGTCCAACGTTTACGTGGTCGGCCTCTTCCTCTGATTCCATCTGGTCTGTACATCATTGCTTGTTGTGGTATGCTGTTGACTGGTAACCTACTTGCATGGCCAAACCATTTGACTTGCTGCTTTCTGATAAAATCTAGTGCTGCTTTAACCCCCACTTTAGTCCTGATTTCTTCATTTCTGAACTTATCTCTTCTTGATACGTTGAGTATTCTTCTCAGGAACCTCATTTGTGATTTTTCTTTTCTCTTTTTCTGTCATTGTCCAGGTTTGGCATTGGTAGCATAGAGTTGGCAGGAAGATTGTGTTGTAAAGTGCTTTCTTAGTAGTTATTGATACATGTTTGTTCTTTAGTATTGGTGCCATTTGTCCAATGAGTTGATTTGCCTTATTGCACCTATTTTCGATCTCGTCTTCTGATCTGCCATTTGATGATATTATACTTCCTAGGTACTTGAAACTCTTTACTTGTTTCAAGGGATGTTCGTTTAGGTGAATTGTTGTTGTTTGTTCTTCTTTAGTTATAGTCATTACCTCTGTTTTGCTTGTGCTAATTTTCATGTTATGTTCCCTACACATTTCGTTTAGACTATTCTTGTGGTCTTGTAATTCAGCTTCTGATTTTGCTATTAGTGCTTGGTCATCCGCAAACAGGAGTTCTCTAATGGTTAGATTTGCAGATGGTTCTTCTTCTGTGTTCTCGTCATGCGGTATTCTTGCTGTCTCTGCTTGGCTGGTTTCTTTACATATGTTGTCTATATATGTTATGAACAAGAGAGGGGACAGGACACAACCTTGTCGTACTCCAGATCTTATGGTGAAGGGTTCTGAGTGTCCTCCAGTTGCTCTCACTATGCATTCACTGTTGTTGTATAAACTTCTACATAGGTTTGTTAGATGTGTACTCACTCCATATTGTTTAAGGATTTCCCACAGCTTGTTTCTATCTACTCTATCGAATGCCTTTTCTTGGTCGACAAAGGCTAAGTAGAGTGTTTCATTGAATTCGATTGATTTTTCTATAAGTTGTCTAAGAGCAAAAATGGCATCTGTGCATCCTTTGTTTTTCCTAAATCCAAGCTGTGTTTCGACTTAGCTGGGGTTCTAAAGTAGTTCGTAATCTTTTTTCTAGAATTTTGCAAAATATTTTCCCAGTATGACTCAACAGTGAAATGCCTCTGTATTGTGTGCAGTCTCTTTTGCTGCCTTTGTTTTTCCAAATTGGGATAATTATGGCGTTTCCCCAGTCTCATGGTGTCTGTTGTTCTACCCAAACATGGCTGAATAGTCTACGTAGCCAAGCTGTTCCTACTTCTCTTGCTGCTTTAATTAGTTCATTTGGTATTTCATCCTGTCCCGGTGATTTGTTCAATGGGGCTAATCTGATGGCTTCTATAATTTCTTCTTTTAGTATGTCTGGTTCTAGTTCTTCGGTGACATCTGTATAGGTCTCTTGAATTCCTGTGACATCTGATGGGATGTTGAGAAGTTGTTCGAAATACTGCTTCCATATTATTAGGATTTGTTTTTGTTCACTTATTGGTTCTCCATTTTCGCTGTTAATTATTTCAGTTGGGTCAAAGAGTTCTCCTCTGGTTCGCATTGCACCTATCATTTTGTAGAAGTTTCTAGTTGCCTACTTGTAGTTTTTATTTAGGGTTTCTCCATACTCTTCCCAGTCTTTTTGTCTTTCCCTCTTTACTATTCTATGCACATGTCTTCTCGCTATTCTGTATTCTATGTAATCACATTCCTGTTTGCTCTTCAACCACTTTTTATATTTTTCCTTTTTGTCTTTTACCGCTTCCTTTACTTCTGCGTTCCACCAACATTATTTTCTTTAACCGTGTTTTGCGTTTTTTCGTGGTTCCACATGTTATTTTTGCAGTATTTAAAATGCTTGATTTGAATATTTCCCATTCTTCTTCCACTGTTTTTCTTTCTGTAGATAATTTTTCAAAGAGTTCAGTTAGTTCTTTCTCATAATTTTCTCTTACTGCCTCGTCTTTAAGGTTTTTTAAGTTTACTGATTCGCATGACATGTATTTTCCTGCTCTTTGTTTTCTTCTTCTGATTGTTCTTATTGTGGCAACGACTGCTTTATGATCTGTGTTTATACTGAAATTTGGCACTGCCCTTGCATCTAATATATTTCTCTTTCTGTTGTTTCTTGTTAATATAAAATCAATTTGGCTTTTAGTATCTAGATCGTTCCATTTATACCAGGTGTATACTTATGAATCCTTATGTTTATAGAATGTGTTTGTTATATAGAGGTCGTGTTGGCTGCAAAGCTCTAATAGTCTACTTCCGTTATCATTCCTTTCATTTTGCTTGTCTCCAAATTCCCCCAGATGTTCTTCTATGCCCACTCTGTTATGTCCTAGTCTTGCATTGAAGTCTCCCACAACTATGATGTTGTCCTGCTTATCTATTTTATTTAGCACGTCATGTATGTCTTCGTAGAAGTCCTCGCATTCTTGCTCATTATTGTTTGCATTACATGGTGCGTATATTTGTACATATGTTGTAATTGTTTGTTCTTTTATTCTCACTGTTATGATTCTTTCTGATATATATTTTATTTCTAGTATTCCTCTTGCAAGCCGTGGTTCGATGACTATTCCAACACCGTGTCTTGCCCTTTCTTGCTGTTCTACTCCAGAGTAAACAAACGTGTGGAGCTCCTTGCATCCTTTCCCCTTTGTTCTGGTGACCGCTATTCCCATCAGTCCAATTTTCCTCTGTTCCATTGTTTCTATGAGCTCTTCTTC
>JACEFZ010002009.1:272500-357500 GCA_014155875.1 Cepaea nemoralis
TGGATATACTTGGTTTAACAGAAACATGATGAAACATCATCGACGGATGAAAAGAGTAACGAAGACATCGTGAAAGAAGTTATCTCACAAACAGAACTGGTTGTTCGCACCGGAAAAAAGTCTACATTCTTTGGGTATGTCATGGGAAAGAGAAAGCGTCGTAAGAATAGCAAAGTTGGAGGGCAGGAGAGACAGGAGGAGTCAGAGAGAAAAGATGCTGGGCTTAAGACATCATGCCTTGGAGTAACATCGGAATCAGAAACGATTTACGGTAGAAACAATGTTGTGATCAGAAATGATAACAAACGCCACATGACGTAGACTTTAAGAAGAGGAACTAATTATATCATGTCATTGGAAGGTTAAGAAGTCGGATCTGTCGGCCGAAAGGGACAAATATCTGATATAAACAGAGACAACATATGAACGTCCAAAACAAACAATCGGACAAAAAGAAGAAGAAGAAGAAGAAGAAGAAGAAGAAGAAGAAGAAGAAGAAGAAGAAGAAGAAGAAGAAGAAGAAGAAGAAGAAGAAGAAGAAGAAGAAGAAGAAGAAGAAGAAGAAGAAGAAGAACAACAACAACAACAACAACAACAACAACAACAACAACAACAACAACAACATAAAGCAGAAAAAGAAGCTATGGTCTCATCTAATTTCTTACCCACTTTATGGGAAGAAATGAACTAGAGAACCCGGTGACAACAGGCAAGATCGAGGGGGAAAAGAACAAGGGAAAGGCATACAAGTACTTATCTCTATGGCTTGGCCAAGTGGCATAGTCGAGACAAGACCACAGAGCTAATCCACGACTCTGGTGATCGTGTGAGATGGCGAAACATGAACGCCCACGCTTGTCGGCATGGCACATGATGATGATGAATTTCTTACCTAGATATTGGTGCTCCATGTTTTTCAGTTCCGTAGGCAGATTTGAGATAATTTACGAGTTCTTGTGTTCGTCTTCCTGCAACATAACATATATACAATACCTTACTAATTGCCTAGAGTTGGTCAAGGAAATATTTTGGTCACTTGAAAAGTCATAAAAGACGAAGTTGAATTTGGAGAGAATGGAGAGAACAATTATGGAGGGGTAAGTGCCTGGTAAGAGAGGAAGAGGAAGGCCAAAGAGGAGATGGGTGCAGGATGGGGCAGATGATCTCCAGATGGGTGTACCTTGACATCTTGCTTCTAACCGAGAAGTTTTCCCGAAGGTTGTTCTGGGAGCGAAGTTCTGCAGAGGACTTGCTACTGAATGGCGAAGTCGTGTGAAGGGAAACCAGAGACAGCTATTTCCTCAATTCACACCACTCATGGAACGCCGTTTGATGGATACAAATATGGGCCTAGCACCGTATGTCTATTGCGCCGTAAGGCGTATAGAAGGATTCTTTTACAATCGTAAAACTTGGTAATAGTAATTACACCAAAAATACTGTTGAAGATGTTAGTGTTAGACCTACGAAAATACTAGCTAACGGCATCATATTTTGAGGCGACCAGTGTACTTTCTAGTGAATGTTCCTTGTAAGATAATATCAGGAAAAGTATCCGGTGTCTATTTTTTCCCAGGCTGGGTCACCCCAGGGATATATGTTGGTCGCAGAAACACTACCATGCCTGAGGTCAGAAACTAGGTTACGATGTAGACAAGAAAGTTAACCAACCACTAGACTTCCAAGTCTCCGAAAAATTAAACTAAAACTGTGGTAGTCCTAGAACTTTACGTAGCCACAGCAGGCTCCTGCTGCAGGACTTGTTTTTATAATTCATCATTTGAGTTTTAATATATGTTTTACTGTATGTTTAAATGTGTATTTGACTATATATTTTAATATGCGTTTTACTTCTTCTTTTGTTTTCTCCGTGGTGATGGAGTTTCGGACGCAGTTCGTAATCCTGCGTACCGCGTTCGACACACAGCTGCGGGCGATGACCGCATTGCATCGGTTTTTTCATAAAATGGCATGAGTGCCGGTCGTTCAGAAAGCAAGGCAAACCACTGTATGCAAACTTGCCAAGATATCATGAACAGCTATATGCACTGGGGCCCTGTAAAGGTTGTGCAACGGACTTTAACTATATGTTTTAATATATTTTTTTACTATACGTGTTAATAAATGTTTTAATATATGTTTTACTCTATGTTTTAATATGTGTTTTAATATATGTTTTAATTTATGTTTTACTATCTGATTTAATATGCTTTAATGTGTGTTTTACTATGATGTTTTACTATTTGTTTTAATATATATTGAAATATATGGTTTACTATATGTTTTAATATAAATTTTACTTTATATTTTAATATACATGTGGTTTCTGAGAAAAATGCATAGGATACCATGGACAGACAGAAAAACTAATGAGCAAGTCCTACAAGAAATAAATTACAACAGTAAACTGATTAGAGAAAGTAAACGTAGGCAATCAAGATTTTTGGCACGTTATGAGAAGACATAAACTGTAAACCTTGGTGACTCCTGACAAGGTTAAAGGGAATACAACAAGGGGAAAGGCAGAGAAGTAAATATCTGGATGGCTTGACCACATGGCATAATCGAGACAAAAAACAACAACAACAAAACCACACACACACACACACACACACACACACACAGACATACACACACACACACAGCTGATCCACGGTTCTGTGATCGGGGGAGATGGTGGAACATGTCCATCCACGTTTATCAGCATGATGATGATGATATTTATCAATATTACTCCTTTAATGACCTCAGGGGTCTTCAGTTATTTAGCTTACTGCATAAGGTGGTGAAGAATGTGGAAATTCTCATGAGACCTGAAGTAGCCGCGCATTAATACACTAATAGCTATTGATTCTGTCTTAAAGGAGAGAGAGAGAGAGAAGAGCAATCATTGCGTGTCTGTCTGAAGTTCTAGCGCACCAGGAAAGCTCTTTGAGCAAGCATATTTCCAAGTGCCCTGCTCACGGCTTTTCAGAATTGTCCTGGTTTCCAGTTCCGCTTCATCCCGGCTGTCAAGTATATTCTCACATATATCCTTTAACAATTTGTCTCGCAAGCAGATCATTTTTTAAATGCGTATAACCTAAATGCTCATCATTCTCTGGTGCCATGCCGATAAGCACCAGAACCGTGAATCAGCTGTGTTTTTGTCTCGATTGTGCTATGTGGCCAAACTATTCAGATATTTACTTCTCTGCTTTCCCCTTGTACTTTTCCCCTCAATCTTTCCAGTTGTCACTAAGTTTTATAGTTTATTTCTACACATAACGCTGTTTTGGAGAATCTGGAAAGTACCAATGAAGCATTCATTATAACCTATACACAAAAATTTCTAACCGTAATGCGATGAGGTGGTTGTTTATAAGGAAATCTTGCTATAAATCTTTGAACACCCATCCGCGTGTATCGACAGCCATTTCGAAAAACTGGTTCAACCAAAAAATTCTTTCTTCCATTGATAACACAATTCTGTTTGGAGTGCAAAGAATTACTAAAGCAGACGACGGCCATTCATTGCATATTGCTTCAAGATGGACCGTGGAGCACATTTTTGATGACGCCATGCACTTCATTTTTCATATTTGTTCTACATGCAACGTGTAGTGAGACTTTGCAAACACCCGGTATAATAACGACGGTAGGACTGCAAATGCTGCAGAGCAGTGAACCTGGCTCCACCGGTAAAATGGTGGGGCCGACAGCAGACCGGGCCGATTACTCCTAACGCTGTATAAAACCTCATAATCTAACAAATATGGAAGCACAGCCTAATGAGAGATCCCCCCCCCCCTCCCGGATCCTGCGAAAGCGAGGGAGGATGAACGATCCATACGTGACCACACGGCGACGACACGGACCGTCCAACCGACCATGAGCTCAGACAATCGGACGTTGGACTGGCCATGCGTTTGTGGTAGAAGCTTCCCCTCCTTCCGGGAAATGAGAATTCACGCGGGAAAGAAGAAGTGCGAGAGTATGACACAGGAGGCACGGCAGCGCTGTCCTGAAAGGGTCGATGAGACGTCAGAGGATCTTAGCCAGGGAGAACCCCACAGAGAACCCCAAGGTTCTGTAGCTGAGAATACTCGAGTCGATGTCACCTGTGAAGTACCCGAGCCTTCCGAAAGTCCCAGAAAACCAGGTGGCAGAAACTGCTAGAGGAGGTGAGGCAACAAAAAAGTACGGCACAAAAACGATGGAAAAGCGCAGAAGAACACGAGAAAGAGGGCTTGCGCCAGGTCTGGCAACATCTGAAAGCCAGGCACAATGCCTTTTCCCGAGCCGAAAAGTTCTGCAGAAACCGGCGGAATACCCGGAAGGAACGCAAGAGATTCTTCCGGGAACCATACAAGTTTGCACGGGACTTGTTCGAGCAGCCACGATCCAGCATCCTCGATGTCAGCAAAGTGGAGCTGGAAAACCACCTCGTTACGACGTACTCCGATACCCAACGGAACGTCCCACACGGAGAGATCGGAGGGCTCAAAAGCCCGGCAGAACCAACGGAGGAGTTCAATACCAGGCCTCCGATGTGGAGCGAGGTAGTTGCGGTAGTGACAAAAGCGAGAGGCAAGTCTGCACCGGAGACCAACGGTGTGCCTACACAGTCAACAAAAGGTGCCCGAAAGTCCAGGCGAAGTTACACCGTATACTGCAATCCGCGTAGAAGCAGAAGCATATCAGCACGGAGTGGAAGTCCGCCAGCGGAATCTACATTCCCAAAGAGCAAACCTCGACTGGTATTACCCAGTATCATCATTACCCTGGTATCATCGACAAAACCAGGCTGATAGGCAAATTTAAAGTGTCGCGCCTGCAGTTCATGCTTATTCCGAAACTCCTGTGGCCGCTGATAATCTATATTTATAAAACAAAGTGTATGTATGTAAATATGTATATATGTATGTATGTAAATATGTATGTCCTTTATTTGTTCGCGAACGGCCCATCCGATTGAGATAAAATTTTCTACACGCCTTCCTTTCATTCCAGAGCTGTCAACTGTCATAGTTTTTTTTTCTTCTTCCTCCTCCTCCCTCCTCCCCCTCCCAAAATACGTACGTAAATATATGATGATGATGATGAAAGAATCCCCGAACCAAAACGCTAGGGAAAGGGAAGAAAATGACGTGACTACACAGAATCGTCACACGGCAATCATCATCATCAAGTGCCGTGCCGGCTGGCGTAGGCGTTCATGGCTCTCCGTAGATCTCAGTCTTTGGTTTTTTGGATCAACTCTGCTGCTGATATTCCTCCATGCCACGGCAATATCAATAACAATTCATCTTTTTATGTGTAAGGAAGTTATCTACAGTCGTGTAGAAGGGAAGAACTAGACGAGTATGAATTCGGAATGGCGAACTCTCTCCTCCTCTCTTCTCCTCCCTCCTCCTCCCTCTACCTCCTCCCTCCACCCTCCTCCTCTTCTTCCTCCCTCTCATCCCTCTCCCGACTCCCTCCTCCTTCTCCCTCTTCCTTCTCCCTCTTCCTCTCCCCTCCTCCTCCATCCTCCTCCCTCCTACTCCCTCCGCCTCCTCCCCCTCCTCCCTCATCTTCCCTCCTCCTCCCTCTCCCTCCTTATCCCTCCTCCTCCTCCTGCCTCCCTCCTCCTCCTCCTGCCTCCTTCTCCCTCATCATCCTCACTCCTCCTTCTCCCTTCTTCTCCCTCTTCCCTCTTCCTCCTCCTCCTACCTCCTCCCTCCTCCTCCCTCTACCTCCTCCTCCTCCCTCCACCCTCCTCCTCCCTTCTCCTCCTCTTCCTCCTCCCTTTCCTTCCTCCTCCTCCTCCCTCTACCTCCTCCTCCCCCTACCTCTTTCCTCCTCCCTCCTCCTCCTCTTCCACCTCCCTTTCCTTCCTCCCCTCCTCATTCTCCCTCCTTCCTCTCCCTCCTTCCTCCTCCTCCTTCCTTCTTCTCCCTCTGCCTCCTCCCTCCTCCTATCCCCTCCTCCTCCCTCCTCCTCCCTCCTTCTCCTCCTCTCCCTCCTCCTCCTCCTACCCTCTTCCTCTTCCCCTCCTCCCTCTCCCTCCTCCATCCTCCTCCTCCCTCTTCCTCCTTCCTCCTCCTCCCTCTTCCTCCCTCACCCTCCTCCATCCTCCTCCTCCCTCTTCCTCCTCCTTCTTCCTCCTCCTTCCTTCTCCTCCCTCCTCCTCCCTCTTCCTCCTCCTCCTACCTCCTCCCTCCTCCTCCTCTCTCCTCCTCCCTCCTCCCTTTTCCTCCCTCCTCCTCCCTCTACATCCTCCCTCCTCCTCTCCACTCTTCCTCTTCCCCTCCTCCCTATCCCTCCTCCTCCCTTCACATTCCTCCTCCTCCCTCTTCCTCCTCCTCCGTCCTCCTCCTCATCCCTCCTTCTCCCTCCTCCTCTTTCTTCCTCCTCCTCCTCCTCCCCCTCCTCCTTCCTCCTCCTCCCTCCTCCTCCCTCTCCTCCTCCTCACTCCTCCTCCTCCCTCTACCTCCTCCCTCCTCCTCCCTTCACATTCCTCCTCCTCCCTCTTCCTCCTCCTCATCCCTCCTCCTCCCTTCTCCTCCTCCCTCCTCCTCCCTCTACCTCCTCCTCCCTTCACATTCCTCCTCCTCCCTCTTCCTCCTCCTCCCTCCTCCTCCTCATCCCTCCTTCTCCCTCCTCCTCCTTCTTCCTCCCTCCTCCTCCTCCTCCCTCCTCCCCCTCCTCCTTCCTCCTCCTCCCTCTCCTACTCCTCACTCCTCCTCCTCCCTCCTCCTCCCTCTACCTCCTCCCTCCTCCTCCCTTCACATTCCTCCTCCTCCCTCTTCCTCCTCCTCCCTCCTCCTCCTCCCTCCTCCTCCTCTCTCCTCCTCCCTCCTCCTCATCACTCCTCCTCCCTCCTCCTCCTTCTTCCTCCCTCCTCCTCCTCCCTCCTCCCCTCCTCCCTCTCCGCCTCCTCCCTCCTCCTCCTCCCTCTACCTCCTCCTCCTCCCTCCTCCTCCCTCTACCTCCTCCCTCCTCCTCCCTTCACATTCCTCCTCCTCCCTCTTCCTCCCTCCTCCTCCTCTCTCCGCCTCCCTCCTCCTCCTCCTTCTACCTCCTCCCTCCTCCCTCCTCCTCCCTTCACATTCCTCCTCCTCCCTCCTCCTCCTCCCCTCCTCCCCCTCCTTCTCCTCCTTCTCTCTCCTCCTTCTCCCTCTTCCTCCTCCCTCTTCCTTTTCCCTCCGCCTCCTCCCTCCTCCTACTCTCTCCTCCTCCTCCCTCCTCCTCCCTCCTCCTCCCTCTCCTCCTCCTGATCCCTTCTCCTCCTGCGTTCTCCTCCTCCCTCCTTCTCCCTCCTCCTCCCTCTTCCTCCTCCCTCCTCCTCGCCTCCTCCTCCACACTACTCCTCCCACCTCCTCCTAATCCCTCCTCCTCCCTCCTATTCCTCCCTACTCCTCCTGTCTCCTCCCTCCTCCTCCCTCCTCTTCCCTCCTCCACCTCCCTCTTCCTCCTCCCTCCTCCATTTACCCAAGACAGACAGACAGTCAGACAGATAGTCGGGAACGGGATCTTATATGACTACTTATATAATTTAAATGAGATGCTCTCCACCATGGGCTGGGCCGGGTCAGACAGACAGACAGATAGATAGATAGACAGACAGACAGACAGACAGACAGACAGACAGACAGACAGACAGACAGACAGACAGACAGACAGTCGGGAACGGGAACTTATATGACTACTTATATGAATTAAATGAGATTCTCCCCACCAGGAGTTGGGCGATGCCGGGCCGGGTCAGACAGACAGACAGATAGATAGTCGGAACGGGAACTTATATGACTACTTATATGAATTAAATGAAATTCTCCCCATCAGGGTCTGGGCGAAGACGGGCCGGGTCAGACAGACAGACAGACAGATAGACAGACAGACAGACAGACAGACAGACAGATAGTCGGTAACGGGAACGAGAACTTATATGACTACTTATATGAATTAAATGAGATGCTCCCCACCAGGGTCTGGGCGAAGCCGGGCCGGGTCAGCTAGTATATGATATTGGTGTGACCGTAGTGAGCACCAGTCCAGCCCCGCGAAAGCATAAAGACTGGTTTGATGAAAATTCCGAAGACATCAACCAATTGCTGGCCGAGAAACATCTTCTCCTCAAGGCACATTTGAATGACCCGAAGTCAACATAAAAAAAGATGCCTTCAAGAACATTCAGAGAGTAGTGCAGCAGAAACTTCGGCATATGCGGGACTCCTGGCTGAGCAGCAAAGCTGATGAAATTCAGGGCTTCGCTGACAGACATGATATGAACAACTTCTACGACTCACTGAAAACGTTCTATGGTCCTACATCATCAGGCATAGTTCCCCTCCTCAGTGCAAATGGGGGAATATTGGTCACCGATAAGAAAGAAATCCTTCATCGCTGGGCAGAGCATTTCAGCAACATCTTAAAGGCAACTTCCTTCTTCGATGATGAAACAATCAACTGCCTTCCTCAAGTTCCCACCAATGAGACACTTGATGACCTGCCAACCATAGTGGAAGTAAACAAAGCCATCCAGCAACTCTCCAGCGGCAAGGCACCTGGTCCTGACTCTATCCCAGCAGAGATATACAAGGCAGGTGGGCCGGTCCTAACAGAGCAGCTTCACCAAGTCTTTACAAACATATGGGTGAACGAGACCATGCCACAAGATTTCAAGGACGCGTCAATAGTCCACCTTTACAAACGTAAAGGAAACCACCAATCCTGTGACAACCACCGAGGCATCTCCTTGCTTTCAATTGCAGGGAAGATACTCGCCAGAATTCTTCTCAATCACCTCACAGCCCATCTCGATCAAGGTCTTCTTCCTGAGAGTCAATGTGGCTTCAGAAAAGAACGTGGAACTGTTGACATGATTTTCGCTGCAAGGCAGCTGCAAGAGAAATGTCAGGAACAGAACTGCGAAATGTTCTCCACTTTCATTGACCCTACCAAAGCTTTTGATACAGTCAGCAGAGAAGGACTGTGGAAGATTATGGCAAAATATGGCTGTCCACGAAAGTTTGTCCAAATAGTGCGGCTATTTCATGATGGCATGCAGGCAAGAGTACAGGAAAATGGTGAACTGTCTGAACCCTTTCCTGTCACCAATGGAGTGAAGCAAGGATGTGTCCTGGCACCAACACTGTTCAGCCTCATGTTTTCAGCCATGTTGATGAATGCCTTCGAGAACGGCGATATTGGAATAGACATCAACTACCGTATGGATGGAAAGTTATTCAATCTCAGAAGGCTGAAAGCTAAAACCAAAATTAACAGCGACACCATCAGAGAGCTCCTGTTTGCTGATGATTGCTCTCTATACGCCAACTCAGAGGCGGACATGCAACATGTTTCAGCTTTCTCACATGCCTGTGCCAACTTTGGGCTCAATATCAACTTGGAGAAGACTGTAGTTATGTACTAGCCAGCTCCAGGGAATATTCACACTGTGCCGAATATCAAAGTGAATGATCATGGACTAAGTGTTGTGGACAAATTCACCTATCTTGGCAGCACTGTGTCACAAGCTGTCACAAGTGATGACGAAGTGAATGCAAGAATCTCCAAAGCCAGTGCAGCCTTTGGCAGACTGTACAAGAATGAATGGGACAGAACTGGAATAAGCCTGCAAACAAAGCTAAAAGTCTACAAAGCAGTTGTATTATCCACACTGCTATATGCTTGTGAAACCTGGACTGTTTATCAGCGACACGCTAGGAAATTAAACCACTTCCACACAGTCTGCCTAAGGAAGCTACTGAAGATTAAATGGCAAGACAAGATTCCAGACACTGAAGTACTAAAAAGAGCCTCCATGCCCAGTATCCACACTCTACTGATGAAGAATCAGATTCGCTGGGCTGGTCACTTGACTCGCATGCCAGATCACAGGCTCCCTAAACGAATTTTTTACAGGGAACTGCGTTGTGGTAAACGCTCCCAAGGTGGCCAGAGGAAACGCTTTAAAGACACTCTGAAAATCTCACTGAATGCTTTTGTAATTCATCATGACACCTGGGAGGCTGCAGCCAGAGACCGAAAGTCGTGG
Source organism: Cepaea nemoralis (assembly GCA_014155875.1). Classification (NCBI taxonomy): domain Eukaryota; kingdom Metazoa; phylum Mollusca; class Gastropoda; order Stylommatophora; family Helicidae; genus Cepaea; species Cepaea nemoralis. The sequence goes on from JACEFZ010002009.1 coordinate 282,525, forward strand.
CGTGCATCATTACGTAAGGGTGCAGTCATATGTGAGGCAACCAGGACTGCAAGAGCTGTGAAGAAAAGGCAGGACAGAAAAACCACTGCAGGAAATCCTCCTCCAGAAACGTCAAACATTCTTTGCCCACATTGTCAAAGAACATTTCGAGCCAAAATAGGCCTTATCAGCCATCTTAGAACCCACGGCTCCATACCTTCAACCCCACTGGATGAAATGAATGGTCATCATCATTCTTGATGGACAAACAACAGTGAGCACCATGGAGGGGAAAATAAGCAGGCATATAGGGAAGTGGCTGGGAGTATCAACATGCCCCACGACTGTCGCATTGTATTGCAAGCAGAGTAATCTCGTCCTCCCGTTCCTGTCCCTCATGGAAGAGTTCAAAGCCGGAAAAGCCAGACTTGCGATGATGCTGCGTTAGTCTCCAGATATAACGGTCAGTGCCTCAGTTCCCGCCTTGAAAACGGGAAGGAAGTGGAAAGTGGTCAGCGCAGTCGAAGCAGCCCAGGCAACACTCCAGCTGAAGGAGGTTATGGACCACACGTTCGTCTTCCAAAGCAACGACCCGATGTGGTCCCAGACGACGACGGCCAAGGAACGCAGAGACCTGGTGGTCAAAGAGATCCGAAAGGGGGAAGATGATGAAAGAATCAAGAAGACTGCCCAACAGGCGCAGGCGCAGTGGATGTCATGGGAGGCGGTAGTGCAGCGATCTCTTACCTGGAATGAGATCTGGCGCATGGCACCGCTGCGCTTAAGCTTTATCATCCGATCCCTCTACGATGTCCTGCCATCAGCTGCCAACCTGGTCAAGTGGGGGTTAACCGACGACCCGTTCTGTCCCCTCTGTACGAAAGCTCAGATAGTCCAGACAGCGGAGCACTGCTGTCTGGATGTAAGGTTGCCCTGACCCAAGGCCGATATACTTGGCGGCATAACAAGGTCCTTACCGAGTTGGCCGCCATAGTAGATGTAGCTAGAATGAGGGCAAACAGAGAAGGGTATAGACCGAGGCCGATGGAGATTTCCTTCGTCCGTGAAGGGCGCAAAAATGGTAAAGCTGACGACTTGCCGCTTGCTACCGTTTTCGACGGTGCGAGGAACTGGGACCTAACCGTTGACCTAAAGGGCCGTGGCAGTTACCCTGAGGTGATCCGAAGGTTTGGCTTGCGACCTGACATCGTACTTAGCTCCTCGTCCTCGTCAGCCAAGCAGCTAACGCTGATTGAGCTGACCGTCCCGTACGAGTCCAATATTGAGGAGCAGCACGCGTACAAATTGGCAAAGTACGAGGAAATGGTCGCAAGTCTTAGGCTGGAGGGGTACACCGTCAGGTTGTTCGCCGTCGAGGTAGGTGCCAGAGGAATGGTCTCCCACTCCGTGTTTGATGTGCTGAAACGAATGAGCCTGAAGGGGCAGGCAAGAACTCGGATCCCAGAAGTAGCTGTGTGAGGCGGCCGAAAAGGCCTCGTGCTGGCTATGGAATTGCAGGAATTTAGAGTGGAATAAGTCTTGGAACTAGTGTGGCTAGAAGCGGCAACTGCAGTACCAACAATCTCTCAACAAAGACCACGAACTTTACAACGTCTCATGTCAGACTTTAGCTTTTCCTCAGAACGTGAGTGGTGAGTCCGAGTGCAGTCTAATCATGTAAATGTCGGCCGAAATCCAACCTCCATAACTTAGCAGTGATTGAGCGTGCGAGCAGTCAGCCGCAGGAACCAAGAGGTGGGTCTAGGAAAGGAAGAACCGGCTTCCTAGTAAGTGTGCGGCGCCATGAACGGTAGCGGAAATGGATGGAGGCGGCAGAGGCCAAAGGTCAACAATAACCACCACGTCACAGTTTCACGAGATATGTGTATTATGTGAGGGCTGGTCTAACTCACAGGACCAGTCCCGCGACTCACCCGAGGACAGGGTGTGAGGGTGGTTTCCCGCGACCACGTGCTAGGGGCAAGCACAGGCTGCACGGACTGTCCTCACCGAGGGAGGGAAGGCTTGAGAGTAGTCAAGGTAACAGCGAAGGGACAAACGTTAACATCATCAAGGATAACTAATGTGACCGAACGTCTCCACGGCAGCGGTAAGACGCCCGGGAGTCATGACCCGGACGGACCCGCCCCAAGAGAGTGTCAAGAATATAATGGTTCGAAACACTTGGAGAAGGGGGTATCCTTCTGAAGATCAGAAGCCCCCTGCCGTGTTCGCTCCGCGGCGGAGTTTTTATGATTAATAACGACTAAGTAAAGTAATAATGAACTGCGCCGGGTATGTCATGAGCCCGGTCTGAGGCGGGTTCGACCCGGGGCTCGTCGCTTACTACCATACCACAGACCCATAGTGGGAAACTGATCGGGTAAAAAAAAAATATTATTATTTATTAAAGTAATAATCAATGGGTTAACTAATAATGTCACATTGGCAGGTACGTCGTCTTATTAGAATTCCCCGTGACTGCCAAGGGCTTATAAATCAAACTATAATTAAAATATCAACACGGTAGTATTCCATATGCAACCCCCTTTAATATTATGTATAATACAACATGTCTGCTACCATATTAACAACTGTTAGGTCAGAACTATGACACACCTCTACATCGAATTTTTCCGCCTTCCATTTTTCTTTGGTCCAAACTGACGTTGTGTTTGGCACCGAATCAGTTAAAACACGCCACATTGCCCGACCTTGACCTGAGCTTCCGGGCTGACCCAGTCTAACATGGCTGCCAGGATGACACGACATGGCCAGGTCCTCACCACATTGTCGTTGGGGAGTCGCGGTAGTGTAGTAGCTAGACGCTTGCCTGCCGCTCCGAGGGTCTTGGGTCAGAATCAGCCCATCAAGGCAGCTTATTAAAATCAACCTGGTCTCCCAGGTCCACCCAGCATAAAATGGGTGCCAGGAAATGTCCCGGGAAGTAAAGGCGGTCGGTGTGACACGACGAATGTTAGTGGGGTTTAAACCTTCTTTCAACAAACATTTCACCACACCACGCTGTTCCTGCACTGGAGTAAACTGGTCCAAATAAAGCCCGGGAAAGCTGATCATGCTTGCCCGTTCCACCACCAATTGTCAGATTTATACAGTTCACTTTGGAGAAATAGTAGTTAAACAGTTTAGTTGCATATCCTTTACAGGACGTCGCAGTAAAGACCAAAATGTTTCTGCTGTTGTGATCGCTTGGCAAGTTTACTTTCAGTAGTTTGCCATTGCTTTCTGAACGACCGGCACCCATACCATTTCGTAAAAAATACCAACGTAAGGCGGTCTGCTGCCAAATCGCCCACAGCTGTGGAACACGGGTATGTGAGATTACGAACTGCGTCCGTAACCACCCTCGCCACGGAACGGGCCTTGGAGTATTTACTGAACTTAATAATCTTCGCCTTCGTGTTATCCTGACTAAATCCGGAAACTTAATGGGCGACCATCGTATTTACATAAGCCTACAGTGCTGATTGGTTTACACAAATATGGATGCAGCACCATGCGCTGGGGCACTTTACTAATGACACTGATGTTGGTGTTCTTTTCTATTTGCTGTCTGACTAATTTGGTATAATCCTGCACGCGGATCCACACACACACGCACACGCGCGCGCACGCACGCACACACACACACGCACGCACGCATGCACGCACGCACACACACACACACACACACACACACACACACACACCAGAGGAGTAGACAGTAAGCTTTACTAGAACATGATCACTAGTCACAAAATGGAAGTTGCAGCCAACGCCTTCGTCAGCACATAATCAACAAACATATACGCAGATACAGCTACATGAAAACTCTACATGAAAATATACAAGTAAATAGGACAAACTACATGAAAATATACATGTAAATAGGACAAACTACATGAAAATATACAAGAAACAATACAACCTATAGAATATGAAATAAATCCGGGAAGATTAACCCGGTCAACAAATGCCTGCAGAAGTCGCATATGTCGGCAGAACGGTGCAAATTTCGCAGTTCTGCTGTAACAGGCAAAAAATAAAATTACGTCCAAAAATATTCCCTATGAACGCAGAAGAAGAAGAAGAAGAAGAAGAAGAAGAAGAAGAAGAAGAAGAAGAAGAAGAAGAAGAAGAAGAAGAAGAAGAAGAAGAAGAAGAAGAAGAAGAAGAAGAAGAAGAAGAAGAAGAACAAGAAGAAGAAGAAGAAGAATATGAAATAATAAAACTATAACAACAGACAACCATATAAAGAAATAGGGGACACAATATTGAATATTATGATTACTCGAAAGACCTGACTAGACAAATAAAACTTCCATTTATATTAAATAATAATAGACACATTATATAAGTCTCAATTATAACACAGACAGATGTAAAAAAAAAAAAAAAGATATTACCTTTTAAACTTTTTAAAATCTTTGACTACAGCAGCTCATCTGGAGAAAGAATACCTGAAAACCAGCAATTATTACACGACCTCTATTCAGTCTGTCACTCTCGCGCAGAAGGCTCACGTACTGCAGTACGAACTCACCAGCCCTCCGTCTTCCAACCCGCTCAGGTGGTCGCTGTGGTCGCAGTGCGCGAGCTGCACACCTGAGACCATCTGTTGCCCCCGATCTGGTCGTTTCCAGGAACGCCGTTGCCATTGACACGAAGTTCTATGACGTCACCGAAATGAGCTTAAACGGGAAAAGATGGTCGGAAAAAACCCAATTGTTTTCCACCGGCTGGTGTTTTTTGACCGGGGCGTGTCGGTTCGTGATCGGGATCAGGCAGAATGTGTTCCTTGGATACACAGTGAGAAAACAAAACTGAAACGAGCTGTTAGGAGAAATTAGCGGACAGATGTTATTAACACAGTATTATATAGGCCACTTTATATGATGTTAATTTAAATCCGATGCGTTAATGCTGAGGTAAGGGGTTCAACCCCTACACCGGACAATTAGTCTAAAAATGCTGACCTCTCGTCCTTGGCTTGAGGACGTAAATTACAAGTACCTCTGAGGTCGGAGTGGGTTCGCCTGATGGTGATAGGGAAAGCTAATCCAGCCGCAAAATTCAGTCTATCACTAACTAGAAGTAACGTGTGTGTGGGGACTATGCTTGAGTTTAAAGCGAGCGAGCTTGCAAAACAAAACAAAAAAACGAATTAGATTTAAAGATTTACATTGCGGCTTGAGACGACTCTTACAAGGTTTTTAATATTCATCTGTATCATGTGCAATTGCGGAGTAGCGCAGATCTCGGCCCTTAATGTTCTACTTTCAGCATAGTATAATAGTATATGTTCTACGTTCAGTATAGTATAATAGTATACTCGAGGGAGCTTCAAATGAAAACTTTAAAAGTGTGATAGAAATTGCAATAACCATGTTACTGTCTTGTCACCTGTCATTATTGTTGACAAGGATGTCAATAATATCAAGCACGTGACATCACGGTGTAGACGAACACGGTGACGTCATAAGGACAGTTTAAAGATGTCCGCCCCAATTTTGACACGACCCACGGAGGAGCAGCGTTCTGTTACCCGTTTTTTTTTTTTTTTTTTAAATCAGTGAGGAGTGGGGGAAACCTATAGAAATTCATAGGTGAATGACGGTCAAGAATGATGACGCGTGCCTGTCAGTCTAACTGTGGCATAACGCCAACCACCATTATTCAGTTTACAAGACTGCACGCAAAAGAAAGGAGAAAATATATAACAATTGACTACAGGAGCAAACTGAAACCAGAACTGCTAAATTAACATCACATCAAACTGAAACTTGAACAATTGACAGAAGATGACGTCAATTCTAAGAAACATTTCATCAGCCAAAGCTCAGGAGACCATTGGACAAAACAGACATGTGACACCGCCTCAATTTGAAAACCCGCGTAGAATATGTTAATCGCGCACTCTTCCTAAAACATGCCTGAGGAACAGACGTGAAGGCTAGTGTGACCGATTTTCAAATAGGGAAGGCAGAATGTCTGGATCCCAGGTGAGCTTGTTAGTCCTTAGATTGAACTGATGACCAGATGTATCAAAGGCCCAGAAATGGTATTCAGTGTTTGTAATATCAATTGAAATGTATTATTATAAATTAAAACCTCTGAAATGTAAAATGCTTGACTGTAGATTCTGACGAAGCACAGCCGATTCCCGGGCAAACTGACAATCTACTACTCTCTTCGAATACTGCAATCTCTGATATACTTAAAGATAATTATTAACTTTAAGAAGTGCATAATAATACTACATTCTATTCTAAATAGCTGTACGAAGTGATGATTCTAAAGCAATCTTGTGCATTTTGTCAGAAACACTGCTAAAAATTATATCACTATCTACAGCTACTAAGACAGTTCGTGTACTAGAATGAGTGCCTCGTTTTAAAACAGACTTATCTATACCTATTTACAATCTAGAAAGCTGAAAGAGAAATCCAATCTTTCCTTTCTGCTTCATCTATTGAATAAATAGGGTTTGATGGAATAAATATTTATATTTATGTCACAATTTAATTAGATAAGGACACTTATGAACTGTATTACATCAGAAAAGTTGTGCTTCGCGGAACTCCACCACAAGAAGTTGACTTGACTCATTACTCAACACAACTTAACAAACACAACCACCCACAACTCAACACTCAACACCACAACAACAACAGATAATGGGAGAAGAGTTATTATACACAGAAGAAGAAGAAGTTGGTTAATTGGGAAAACACAAAGAATCATTTACACACACTACAAACCCAATTGAGTGATAGAAATGTTATAAATGTATGTCATTTATTTACATGCATCTTGACACCTCCTCACTCTTGTCACTGTTTACTGTACACGTCTCACTGACCCCAGGTCCAATGAGAACTTACATACAGCAGGAACCAGTTGATACAAGGCGTACACAGTGTGATAAACTCTGACCACCCCAAATTAACCCAACACTAGATTAGAGAAAAGAGGAGGGAGGGGAACTAGTTCCTACTTCAGGAATTTAGGTTTCTTTTACCTACTTCTAGATTATTGCATTGGTAGAATTGTATATGTTTATGTGAATTTTACACAGTGAATTCTTGGTGGCAACCCTTTGGCAACCCATAGGCAACCCATTGGCAACCAACTGACAACCAACCAACCAAACCAGACCACAGAGAGAAAGAGATGAACCGCACTTGAGATGGAAGAAGACTTGGCCATGAGCAGAGTATGGGAAGCCTTCAGAGAAGCTACACGGGCAGAACTGAAGTGGATCCATCAGTCAATGGACCCAGGCTATCCTAATCTTCCCATCGCAAGGGTACATTTCTATTAGGAAAACACACAACACTCAGTTTCAGGAACTGATACATAATTGTTGATTCATCATTATCACACTTAACATGTACAACATTAAAATGTATACCAAGTTTCAACTCTTATTGACATCTCATGCATTGATGCTTGTTTGTTGATGGGCTGTGACATTGGTCCTATATGCATTTTTCTAAATTATCTTGTATAAACCAACATAGAGAATGAATAGCAGGCCAGAAGACACAGGCCCATTCAAGAAGTGGAACATATGGCCGAGCTGAAGACGGAAAACGAAGAAATGCTATGCACCATAAAAGCGGAGAGAGAGAGAGAGAGAGAGAGAGAGAGAGAGAGAGAGAGAGAGAGAGAGAGAGAGAGAGAGAGAGAGAGAGAGAGAGAGAGAGAGAGAGAGAGAGAGAGAGAGAGAGAGAGAGAGAGAGAGAGAGAGAGTTGCTGAAAGATGAAATGGAACTTTCCCAAAACAAACTAACAGAAGCTATGCAAGAAACCTCAGAGAAATCGCAAGATGAAAACCAAGAGACCGAGCCAGAACCGCAAGATAAAACTAGCAGCCCTACCACGGCGCACGAGGCATCCAAGGAGAAACAAGTATCCCGCCAGACATCTGAAGAAAACCGAGATGAGCACCCTAATGAGGACGTGTAGAGGCCCCTGGGACTTACCTTGGCGGAGTGCCTAGAATCGGCACAATTGGAGGAACGCAGGCGCCAGGAATTCAAAAGCCGCTGGGAAGAAAAAGAAAAGAAGCCCAAGAAACTCAGGAAACCGGTAGAATACCCTGATACACACTATAACTGTGAGAGCGGCTTCAATTACTATATAGAGGACGGAGAGATCATCCCGTGGAAGCTCATGGAGGAAGATTGCGAAAGGGAACAAACTCTTTCTCGAAATTGAAAACAGACGCAAGAAGGAGGAGAATGACGACATCGAAAAGCTCTTACGAACAATACACAAAAAAAAAGGAAAAGACCCCCCAAAAAGTCCTTATAAGGACTACAACCAATCAAGCCAGGCGAACCAGGAGCCTGTACCAACAAAGAAAACCACAAGAGGAGACGAGCACATAGGATAGCCGCCGACCAATCCCCAGCTGACGTCACAGACACAAACGCTTACACAACCAGTCCGAGATAGGACTTACTCGAAAGAGCGCACAAGACAAGAATCAGGGTGAATAAATCCACAAAAACCAAGGCTCTCAACAATAACCACCGCCAAAGAAGCAGGTTAGACGAGACCGAATTTGGAATTTTCATTTTGAAAATGGAATTGGAATTGGAATTCACATAGGAAGAAAACACACCCCCACACATTCCACACCACCACACATCCCCCACACACACACATCCCCTACCCACCCACAAACACACACCCAGGCACTAACGCAATCCCCCCATCCAGCACCCACACACGCACACACCGCACCCACCCACCCACACACACAACCCAGGCACACATACATGCACCAACCCACCCATCCCCAACCCACACACATCCCCAACCTACAACCATCTCCCCACCCACACAATCTCCCCACCCATCCCATAACTCACACACACTCACCAACTCATATATCCTCCAACACCCAGCCAAGCACACATCCCCCAACCAAACATCCCCCACCCACACACACATCTCCTCGTCAACCCACACATCCCGCACCTACTCACACACACTTGCCGCACCCACCCACACATCCCAACTTAAACACGTTCCCACACCCACACAATCCCACCACCCACACATCCCACAACCATACACAAAATACCCCACCAATCCCCAGATCTACACACACACTCACCCACACACACCATCCAACCCCCCCCCCCCAATCACACATTTCTTAACCACACATACCCCACCCACATAAACGACATATACACACACATCCCCACCCACACACATCTCTCCACCCATACACACATCCCCCACACACACATCCCCACACACACATCCCCACCCACACATCCCAATTTCACCCACACACACCTCCCACCAACACATCTGCGACCCACCCACACACACATCCCCACGTACACACATATCCCGCACACACATCGCCCACCCATACACGCATCCCCCACACCACATACACACCCACACACACCAACACATCCCCTTCCCACCCACACCCACACACCTCACTATCCACAAACACCCACACACTCCCACCCACCCAAACACACACCCCCACCCACACATCCCCACCACACGTCCCTGATCACCACACATTCCCATACACATACCCACCCTCCCGCACATTTTCCCATCCATCCTCGCATCCCCCACACACACATTTCCGCACAACCCACAAATTACACATCCGCACACGCATCCCCCACTCACATACACACATCCTTCACCTACACACATCCCCAACCCACATACACATCTTCCCACACTCATACATACCCTCTCACACACATATCCCCACCACACCTCACACACACACACACACGTACACACATCCCCACACGCACCCGCATCACCAACGTACATACACACATCCCCCTCTAACATACACACATCCCCCACCCACAAACACACATCCCAACCCACATACATCCCCCATCCACACACATATCCCCCAACCCACACACATCTTCCCACACACCCCACAATACCCCAACCACATACATCCCCCACCCACACATTCCTCCCTTACACCCACACACACACACACACACACACACACACACACGCATCCTCACATCTAGATACATAAATGTTGCCTCACATCATCACCGAAACTAATATGAACAAACTTCCACACTTTACATACACCATACACTGACGACTATCGTGAGCATCATCATACACGCACACACACAAACACACACACACACACAATCACACACAATCACACACACACACACACACACACACACACACACACACACACATACACACACACATTCAAAATTGGGGAAACTATTGGAAAACATGGGATAGCTGGAAAATATGTGAAAATGACAAAAATATGTTATTGTGTAACGTAAAAAAATAGTGATGCAATTCAGTGAGATAATTCCCGGAATTGACTAAACATGGCGAAATAAGCAGTGCATATAGTATATGTTAAATTCAAGTGGCAGTAAAAATACTAATATGGAAGATGAGGATACAGAAAAAGTATTGAATAGCATATAATATGACATGCGTGCGCTCAACTCTCTCTCTCTCTCTCTCTCTCTCTCTCTCTCTCTCTCTCTCTCTCTCTCTCTCTCTCTCTCTCTCTCTCTCTCTCTCTCCTCTCTCTCTGTCTCTCACTTACTCACTCATACTCACTCATACTCACTCTCTCTGTCTCATACTCACTCTCTCACTCACACTATTTCTCACTCACTCACTCACTCACTCACTCACTCACTCACTCACTTACTCACTCACTCACTAACACACACACAACACACACATACAGGCATACTAACACATACACACATACATACACACATACATTCACACATACACACAAATATCTTCACACACACATATATACACATACGCACATACACACATACATACACATACACCCACATACACACATACACACTCATATACACATATATAAACACACACATACACACATATACACACGCACATACACACCTATATACACACGTACACACACGTACACACATATCCATAAACACATACAGGCATGTACACACATAAACATACATACTCGCACACGCGCACCTACACACATAAGCACACACAGAAGCACCATACATACCCACACAAGCACATACACAAGCACACATACATCCACACATATACACACACGTACACCCATACATCCACACATATACACACACGTACACCCACATACACCCACATACACACACGCATATATCAACACACACATACACGCTCATACACAAATAACCCACATACACACACATAGACCCGCATACACACACATACACACCCACCTATCAACCTACACACATGTAAAACACACACAGAGACACATACACACATCCACCCATCCACCCACTCAAACTCACACATATGGACACATACACGCTGGCTCACATGATGACTAAATATAATATGAACAATCTCCCACACTTTACACACATATACACTAACGATTATCGTGAAAATGGTGAAAATGAAAACAATATGCTACACATCGTGTAACGAAAAATTAGTGATGCAATTCAATGAATAATATAATTCCTGGAATTGACATAATTATGATGAAATATGCAGTGTATATAGTACATGTTAAAATCAAGTGGCAGGGAAAATGATAATATGAAAGATGAGGATACAGAAAAAATGATATTATGAAAGATGAGGATACAGAAAAAATATGGAATATCATGTCACATGACATGCGTGCTCCCTCTCTCTCTCCCTCTCTCTCTCCCTCTCTCTCTCTCTCTCTCTCTCTCTCTCTCTCTCTCTCTCTCTCTCTCTCTCTCTCTCTCGCTCTCTCACTTTTTATTTTTTCTTTCACACACACTCTCTCATTGTCTCTCTTTTTCATTGCCTCACTTTCTCTCTCTCTCTCTCTCTCTCTCTCTCTCTCTCTCTCTCTCTCTCTCTCTCTCTCTCTCTCTCTCTCTCTCTCTCTCACTCACTTACTCGCTCTCACTCTCTCAAACTCTCTTTTACTCTATCTCTCTCACAGACAAACACACTCTCACTCACTCATTCTCTTACATGCTCTCTCTCTCTCTCTCACTCAAACATACATAGTGAAAGATGATGTACATAGTAAAAAATGATACCAGTAGGTGACTTACCAGGAGCAATTGAATGTGAAGATTTTCGTACAATTAACCTCATAAAATATATCACTAAGCTTCTACTCACAATCAAAATGAGAAGAACCAGAAAGAAAATAAAAATGGAAATTAGTGAAGAACAGTATGGATTTGTGGAGGGAAAGGGCACAAACAATGCATTATATACATTACAGACACTAATAGAACGGTCAATAGAGAAACAGAGAGACATATATTTGTGCTTCATAGATTATACTAAGGCATTTGATAAAGTAAAACATGATGAACTAAATGTTGGAAGATATCATCATTGATGGGAAAGGTTTAAAAATATAAAAGAATATTTACTGGAACAAGATAGTAGCAATTAAAATGGGAAATACAGAGGATAGTTACCAACAGATAAAGCTAGGAGTACGACAGGGGTGTGTCTTGTCACCAGATCTCTTCTCCCTATATAGCGAAGTAATAATGAGAGAGATCAAAGAGATGCCAGGAATACTAGTTGGAGGTTATAATATAAATAATATACGCTATGCAGATGACACAGTATTGGTGGCGGATAATGCAACAGACCTACAATAATTGTTGGACACTGTAGTAACAGTGAGTGCAAGGAAAGGACTCTTCTTGAATATCAAGAAAACAGTAACAATTATGATATCAAAGAAAATGGTGACACCAAAATGCGACATAGAAATAGAAGGAAAACTTCTTAACCAAGTGGATAATGTTAGATACCTAGGGACATTTATAACATCAGATGGAAGATGTACAACAGAGAGTAAGAGCCGAATAGGGCAAGCAAAAGCCGCATTTAAGAAAATGAAGAGTATCTTATGAAATAAGTCACTGTCACTGAATGTAAGAAAGAGAGTGCTGAAATGCTATGTAGAACCAGTTTTGCTGAGTGGCAGTGAATCTCGGAATGTAAATGAACAAATTAAGAAGAAATTAGAAGCAACAGAGATGTGGTTCCTGAGACGAATGTTGCGAATTCCTTGGACTGCCAGAGTAACTAACAACAACTGCCTGAAACAGGCTAATGAAACTAGAACATTATATACAACAATAAGAAAGAGACAAACATCTTTCTTTGGTCATGTGATGAGAAGAGAGGCATTGGAGAACATCGTGACAACTGGAAGGATCGAGGGGAAGAGAGGCAGAGGCAGACCAAGAGAAATGATGCTGGATGGATTGAGATGGTGGCATGGAGGAATATCAGCAGCAGAGTTGATCCAGAAAACCAAAGACCGAGATCTGTGGAGAGCCATGAACGCCTATGCCAGCTGGCAGGGCACTTGATGATGATGATGATGATGATGATGATGATGATGATGATGATGATGATGAGGAGGAGGAGGAGGAGACTATGGAGGCATATATTCGGTGTGGAGTAAGTATTGAAAGAGTTTTCGGTTAAATGTGAAGGGACTCATTGGAGTTTTCAGATCTGTTGGAAGGTCTTTCCATAATTGGGCACCAGAATACGCAGAGCATGTTTTTTATAAGTCCAATCTAGGTTTTGGAACATATAATAAATTTAAGCGCTGACTGTTCATTGCATGAGATTGAATCAACGGTTGAAGATACTCTGGGGTATTTTGAGATATTACTTTATTAACTAATTTAGCTTTGTTAAAAAGGAAATGCTTTCGAAGTGGTAGAAACCTTTGATGCTTATATAAATTATTACTTTCAGCGTGCTTTCTGGCAGAAACTAGACGTATTGCCCGCTTTGTAAGTGAAAACCTCCACTTTTAGTGTATACCACATTCCTCCGTAGTAGCCAGACCTATCCCAAAGTGATTTCCACATGTATGGACAACTCAAAAGAATCATTGGGACATTTGAGGTTTTCATTTGAAACTCCCATGTATGCGCGCGCGCGTGTGTGTGTGTGTGTGTTTGTGTGTGTGTGCGCGCACACACACTCATATATAAAAACATATAATGTTCTACTTTCAGCATAGTATAATTAATAGTATTAACAGAATGTTCCACTTTCGTTAGTCTCTTCCCGGCTATTGTTGTTAGTAACTCTAGGAGTCCATCGTATTCCCAAAATTCGTCTTACAAACAACATTCCCGCTGCCCCCAAGCCCTTCCTAATATGAATGATAACACTCCAAGATTCACTGCCAAACAGCAGCATATCAGCATCATTATGTGCCGTGCCGAAAAGCGTGGGCGATCATGGTTCGCCATCTCACACGATCACCTGAGTCCTGGAGCAGGTCCGTGTTCTTGTCCCGATTAAGCCCAGCGGCCAAGCCATCCAGGTATTTCTCTCTTTGCCTTCCCCTTCCTTTTTTCCCATCAACTTTGCCAGTTGTCAATAAGTTTTCCAGTTTATTGTTCCACATAAAGTGGGCAAAATATTCTGACAATACTTTATATATATATATATATATATATGCTCGTCTGCACGCACATACACAGAGTGAGAAAGAGGGGGAGAAAAACACTCCATCCCCCTGCACGTACACACGCACATACACACACAACTGCCCGCCTTCCTCTCCCCCTCCCCCATACAGATAGACAGACAGACAGATTGATTTCTTGTGACTACAGCAGATGCCGACATCCTTTTTCCGTATATCAACTACTCACAGATTGGTTTTGTTTTCAACTCCTGTCTTTCATCTCCCAACGGTTGAGTGTCCCGAACGCGAGGTCCTTTCATCCCTTTGTGGTGGCTATTAGAGGACTAATCAACAGAATATTCAAACCTAGTCTTTGCTATGAATATCAAACACAGTTTGTAAATCAGAATCGCGAGATCACAACATTTGAACTGATGTGAAATATAATCGGTTGATTAGTGGTCAATCGCTTGGGACACTAGCTGGCTGCTGTTACTTTTAACGCGTAACTATAGATCGCGGTTGTGTTAACACAGTGGTTCCCAACCTTTTTTGGTCCGTGACCCCCTTCACCATATTTTCAGAACATCACCCCCCACCCTGTTTCGTATTTCCTACCTAAAAATCCCCCACCCCCCTCCTACACAGTATACGTAATAATGGAAGCACATGCTAAAACAAGTCTAGACTTCCACATAAAATGTGATTTGTGGGTCTACTTACTTTATCAAATGAATTTTAGAAGGGGTGAGACGTACGGAACCGTAAAGTATGAAGGGAAAAACAATATCAAGTAATCGGTTCTTGTATTAACGCGATCTTGAAATAATCTTCATCCCCCCCCCCCTGGAAACCCTAAAATTCCCCCACCCCCTGGTGGGGGGGGGGGGAAATTCCCCACCGGTTGAGAACCACTGTGTTAACAGGAGCTCATGAGAGATGCAAAGAATAGTAAACTGTATCTCAGTTAGTTAGTTAGTTAGTTAGTTGTTAGTTAGTTAGTTAGTTAGTTAGTTGTTAGCTAGTTAGTTAGTCAGTCAGTCAGTCAGTCAGTCAGTCAGTCCACAGATTATTCTCCTTGCACATCGAACCATTCATTCTATAAGTGCTCAGATCCCCCTTCGCAGTAAATCCCGCATTGTGTATCATCACACGACACCATACACTGTATCTTGCCATACATGACGTAAGAGCCGACTAAAGAGGATTGGTGTGATGCTGGCTACTTCATTCCATAAAGAACTGCAGCTGCAAAATCAACGCGGACATGTCTATAAAGGACTTTGCATGAGTAAATTGAGAGCCTATAGTGTACTGAGTGAAGAAAGGCAAAAGAAGCAGTGAAAGAAATAAGCATAGGTGTTCGCTATGCCCTGATAAGTTTTTGCAGCTGTTAGGGTGAAGATTGGTGTGCAAATTATTCTCTTGATCCTCTAGTTTTACCATCCCGACAGGGACCGTGGTGCTATTCTTTGCTTCCCTCAGTGACCCCTGTGAACACACAGGCGATCTAGCTTTTCATTCCCATCCCCAAGCTCAGAAATCAACGGTGTGTACAAGACCAGTACTGCAACTTCACATCCTCAGAAATCAAAGTTGGTCAGTTGCATATCCTTTACAGGATGTGGCAGTTAACGCCTGCTGTTTTGGCTGTTTGTGATTTTTTTTTTTCTTCTTTCGTTTGCTTGACATGTGTCTATAACTGCAATATTGTCTCTTGTGTAAGTGTAACTGTCTTTTTTAGTTTACTCTGTGGTCCTTAGCGTTTATCTTCCACTGTTGTTTTTCTAGACAAGGAGGTTTGCCAGATATGTCGTATTTTGGGCAGTCTTGGAGTATGTGATTTGCTGTCTGCGGTGCCAATCCACATGCGCAAATGCTGATTCATCAATCTTGAATTTGTATACACGTGGTTGCATAATCTATTGTGTATTATTCTGAGGCGCAGAATAATAATTTGTTCTTATCTGTCCGTAAGGTGGTAGTCGTCTTGAACAGGTTTTTATGGTTTTCTAACTGATTTAATCATTCTTTTCTTATGGTGGTATGTAACGGACACATCAGGTCGTCTTTCTATTGCTCCTTCCTTAGTTAATCGATCAGCTCTGTCGTTTCCGGGTACTCCACAGTGGGATGGTGACCTCACGCTGGCTGCCTAGTACAGAAAGTGTTGTTCGTAGTTCTGATACCTCATGTGGGATGTCGCAGGCACTATTCCTCTCTCTCTCTCTCTCTCTCTCTCTCTCTCTCTCTCTCTCTCTCTCTCTCTCTCTCTCTCTCTCTCTCTCTCTCCAAACCATCATGCTTCCCTGTGCCTACCTATGCCATGGGTATTGCTGGTGGTCGGATCCTATACAGCCCAAATAACACAAGCACTGAGTGATTTGATCCTATAATACGTGGTATAACAATCAACCTTACTGACTCTACTTCATAGGGAACAGTATGAATGAAGCCTCGTATTTGTAGACCGACCTAATCCGCATACCTCATGTGGGATATCGCAGGCACTATTCCTCTCTCTCTCTCTCTCTCTCTCTCTCTCTCTCTCTCTCTCTCTCTCTCTCTCTCTCTCTCTCTCTCTCTCTCTCTCTCTCTCTCTCTCTCTCTCTCATTGCTCTCCATATTTTACATTTTTGTGAGAATGCTCACGATAATCGTCATTGTAGGTGTGTGTGAAGTGTGGGATTTTGTTCACATTAGCTTCAGTGATTTTTTTTTAGGTATTATGTGTGCGTCTAGATGTGAGGATTGTGTATGTGTTGGGGGATGTGTTTGTGGGTGGGGGTTGTGTATGGGGGTATGTGTGTGTGTGTGGGTGGGGGTATTGTGTGTGGCTGGGTAGGTGGATGGAGAGATGTGTTGGTAGGTGGGTGAATATGTGTGTGAATGAAGGATTTGTCTGGGTGGAAATGCGAGTGGGTCGGTGTGGGTGTCAGTTTGGGCGAGGTATGTGTGTTAGTGGTGGGTATTGGTGGGTGGGGGTGTGGGTGTGTGGGTGGGCATATGTGGGTGGGGGTATGTGGATGGGTGTGTGGGCATGTCTGAAGGGGGTGTGGGAAATGCATGTATGGGTTGGGGGATGGGTATGGATGATGTGTATATGCTTTGAAGAGGCTTGTGGGTTGGGGATGTGTGTGTGTATGTGGGTCGGTGTTTGTGTGTGGGTGAGGGAATGTGTAGATGGGGAGTGTATGTGTGGATTGTTGAGGTGTGTGGGTGGGTGGGAGAGGAGTGTTGGAGTACGGGAGAAGTGTGTGTATGGGGAGATGTGTGTGGGTGGGGTTGTGAGGGAGTGGGTGGGGAGGTGTGGGATGTGTTTGTGGGTGCGGAGATGAGTGGGTTGGTGGGTAGAGGGATGTCTGTATGGATGGGGTGTGGGGTGGGTTAGGGATGTGTGGAAGGAGGATGTGTGTTTGGGTTGGTGTGTTTGCGTGGGTGTTGGTGGTAGTTGAATGTGTGGGTGTTGGCGGGTGGGGGATATGTGGGTGTTAGTAGGTGGGGGATGTGTGTATGTGGGGGTGTGTGTTTGCGTGGGAGATGTGTGTGTTGGTGGGGGAATTTGTGTCGGTGGGGGATGTGTGTGTGGTTGTTGGGTGTGTGGGTGGATGTGAAATGTGTGGGTGAGCGAGGAAATGTGTGTATGGATGGAAAGATATGTGGGTATGGGTGGTTGATGTGTGAGTGGGTGAGGGATACGTGTGGGTTGGTGCGGGATGTGTGTTTGTGTCTGTGTGGGGTATGTGTATGGTTGGAGGGTGTGTGGGTGGGTGGAGCATATGTGTGTGGGTGAGCTTGAGTGGATTGGGGTATGTGTGAGTGAGTGGAAAGATGCGTGTGGGTGGGTGAGGGATGTGTGTGAGTGGGTGCGAGATGTCTGTGTTGGTGGCGGGATCTGTGAGTAGGTGGAGGGATGAATTGGAAATGTGTGGTGAATGGGGGATGTGTGGTGGGTGAGGGATGTGTGGGTATGGGGGTGATGTGTGAGTAGGTGAGGGATGTGTGTGGGGGTTGGTGCGGGATGTGTGTGTGGGAGGAGGGATGTGTCACATAACATGAGAATATGCATTATGCTTACAACATTCATTTGACCATGTTTTTTTCCCTATGTGTAAATGCACCATGCACTGTTGATGAACGAAAGATGAGTGATTGGAAGGGCTGAATGTAAGACAGGCCTACCCTTTGAAAATAAAGATCAATTCAATTCTCTCTCTCTCTCTCTCTCTCTCTCTCTCTCTCTCTCATCTCTCTCTCTCTCTCTCTCTCTCTCTCTCTCTCTTTCTGTCTCTGCCTGTCTGTCTGTCTGTCTGTCTGTCTCTCTCTCTCTCTCTCTCTCTCTCTCTCTCTCTCTCTCTCTCTCTCTCTCTCTCTCTCTCCAAACCATCTTGCTTCCTTGTGCCTACCTATGCCATGGGTATTGCTGGTGGTCGGATCCTATACAGCCCCAATAACACAAGCACTGAGTGATTTGATCCTATAATACGTGGTATAACAATCAACCTTACTGACTCTACTTCATAGGGAACAGTATGAGTGAAGCCTCGTATTTGTAGACCGACCTAATCCGCATACCTC
This sequence comes from Cepaea nemoralis, assembly GCA_014155875.1. Taxonomy (NCBI): domain Eukaryota; kingdom Metazoa; phylum Mollusca; class Gastropoda; order Stylommatophora; family Helicidae; genus Cepaea; species Cepaea nemoralis. Next base: position 301,522 of record JACEFZ010002009.1, read on the forward strand.
ATGTGGGATATCGCAGGCACTATTCCTCTCTCTCTCTCTCTCTCTCTCTCTCTCTCTCTCTCTCTCTCTCTCTCTCTCTCTCTCTCTCTCTCTCTCTCTCTCTCTCTCTCTCTCTCTCTCATTGCTCTCCATATTTTACATTTTTGTGAGAATGCTCACGATAATCGTCATTGTAGGTGTGTGTGAAGTGTGGGATTTTGTTCACATTAGCTTCAGTGATTTTTTTTTAGGTATTATGTGTGCGTCTAGATGTGAGGATTGTGTATGTGTTGGGGGATGTGTTTGTGGGTGGGGGTTGTGTATGGGGGTATGTGTGTGTGTGTGGGTGGGGGTATTGTGTGTGGCTGGGTAGGTGGATGGAGAGATGTGTTGGTAGGTGGGTGAATATGTGTGTGAATGAAGGATTTGTCTGGGTGGAAATGCGAGTGGGTCGGTGTGGGTGTCAGTTTGGGCGAGGTATGTGTGTTAGTGGTGGGTATTGGTGGGTGGGGGTGTGGGTGTGTGGGTGGGCATATGTGGGTGGGGGTATGTGGATGGGTGTGTGGGCATGTCTGAAGGGGGTGTGGGAAATGCATGTATGGGTTGGGGGATGGGTATGGATGATGTGTATATGCTTTGAAGAGGCTTGTGGGTTGGGGATGTGTGTGTGTATGTGGGTCGGTGTTTGTGTGTGGGTGAGGGAATGTGTAGATGGGGAGTGTATGTGTGGATTGTTGAGGTGTGTGGGTGGGTGGGAGAGGAGTGTTGGAGTACGGGAGAAGTGTGTGTATGGGGAGATGTGTGTGGGTGGGGTTGTGAGGGAGTGGGTGGGGAGGTGTGGGATGTGTTTGTGGGTGCGGAGATGAGTGGGTTGGTGGGTAGAGGGATGTCTGTATGGATGGGGTGTGGGGTGGGTTAGGGATGTGTGGAAGGAGGATGTGTGTTTGGGTTGGTGTGTTTGCGTGGGTGTTGGTGGGTAGTTGAATGTGTGGGTGTTGGCGGGTGGGGGATATGTGGGTGTTAGTAGGTGGGGGATGTGTGTATGTGGGGGTGTGTGTTTGCGTGGGAGATGTGTGTGTTGGTGGGGGAATTTGTGTCGGTGGGGGATGTGTGTGTGGTTGTTGGGTGTGTGGGTGGATGTGAAATGTGTGGGTGAGCGAGGAAATGTGTGTATGGATGGAAAGATATGTGGGTATGGGTGGTTGATGTGTGAGTGGGTGAGGGATACGTGTGGGTTGGTGCGGGATGTGTGTTTGTGTCTGTGTGGGGTATGTGTATGGTTGGAGGGTGTGTGGGTGGGTGGAGCATATGTGTGTGGGTGAGCTTGAGTGGATTGGGGTATGTGTGAGTGAGTGGAAAGATGCGTGTGGGTGGGTGAGGGATGTGTGTGAGTGGGTGCGAGATGTCTGTGTTGGTGGCGGGATCTGTGAGTAGGTGGAGGGATGAATTGGAAATGTGTGGTGAATGGGGGATGTGTGGTGGGTGAGGGATGTGTGGGTATGGGGGGTGATGTGTGAGTAGGTGAGGGATGTGTGTGGGGGTTGGTGCGGGATGTGTGTGTGGGAGGAGGGATGTGTCACATAACATGAGAATATGCATTATGCTTACAACATTCATTTGACCATGTTTTTTTCCCTATGTGTAAATGCATCATGCACTGTTGATGAACGAAAGATGAGTGATTGGAAGGGCTGAATGTAAGACAGGCCTACCCTTTGAAAATAAAGATCAATTCAATTCTCTCTCTCTCTCTCTCTCTCTCTCTCTCTCTCTCTCTCTCTCTCTCTTTCTGTCTCTGCCTGTCTGTCTGTCTGTCTGTCTGTCTGTCTCTCTCTCTCTCTCTCTCTCTCTCTCTCTCTCTCTCTCCAAACCATCTTGCTTCCTTGTGCCTACCTATGCCATGGGTATTGCTGGTGGTCGGATCCTATACAGCCCCAATAACACAAGCACTGAGTGATTTGATCCTATAATACGTGGTATAACAATCAACCTTACTGACTCTATTTCATAGGGAACAGTATGAGTGAAGCCTCGTATTTGTAGACCTACCTACTCCGCATACCCCACAAGGCACACCACAGGAACGATACCCGCCTCTCTCTCTCTCTCTCTTTCCCTCCTCCCCCTCCTCTCTCTCCTTATATATACCTTGCACATGCCCATGCACACTTATGTATGCATGTCTGTTAAGCGGTGTATATGTATGTATGTGCTCTCACGCATATCAGTCCACCCAGACTTTAGGACTCGCCTTAAAATAACATATATGAGTGCATAATGTGGTTTTGGTTAGTACCACCACCATGCTTGCGCCCACTCATGCTTCGTTAGTACATCCACTGAGATTACTCAGATACCATTATCAGACCATTATCACAGGTCGCCGTCTTGCCCTCTTGCCTCCGCCCCCTCCCCTTCTTTCAATGTGCTCACTGAACCGTAACACCTATAACTCCGTCATCATCCTCCATCTTACTCCCTCGGTTGGGTATAAAAAGAAGACATCGACAATATTCCGAGTTACACACAGATCGGAATTGTGTTGTGAGTATGAGCATTTTTTCCAATTCTCATTTTCTCTTCATTGCTTTCATTTTTTTCATCCTTTTGTTCTTCTCGTCCTGTCGTCACCTTTTGATGTAGTCACATGAGATCTCCTTGACTATACGTTGTGTATGTGAATGTGTTTGTTCGCTCTTGAAAGTTAATCGCCGCAGCGTCCTGTATGTGCCGTAAATCTTTTTGTAAAGCCAATTGCCCAGACAGGGACGCCTCAAGTACTGATTTTGCATATGTCTATGGCACCACAGGTTGTGTACTATAGCTGGTATATAGTAATTTCTCTGTTGTATTCTTGATTGCCTAGATTTCTGCATCATAGTTATGGCAGTACTTTTTTGTTTGTACTCTGGCCGTGTCCATAGTATTATCTGGGTATTCTATGCACACTGCCGCTCCCCCATTTCGAATAGCATTTTGTGCTGACCCATCTATGTAGACTCCGATCCAGAGGTCCCGTGGGGGTTCGTCATCAAGGAAACTGAGAGTGGCTGTTATGCGTTGTACACTGTTCTGTTCTTCCTGTTTGAATATTCCTTTCACTTGTGTCTGATTTGTAGTGATAGTCTACGTTCCTCTTTCCATGGAGTTCGCTCTGGTATAGTTTTCAGAAGGATAATAAGTGGTCAGATCAGTGGTTTCTCTGCAGAGTTGTTTGGCCTGTTCGATAAAACTGCTTCTTTTCAACCACCCCATAGTTAGGATTTTATACCTGTTTTTCATAGGGTGACCTGGCAAGCTGAGGAACTTTTCTGCTTGTATTAGCGTTTTCGTATCTCTGTGCTCTCTCAGTGCTTGTGTCCTCCCCATCTTCTCCATCACCACTATATGGATTGATCTCATCCCTCCTGTTATGACACTAAGTGCTAGATTTTGCACCTTGTCGAGCTCTTGTAACGTGGTTTTTTTTATGCTGAGCATCATGCAGTTGGCCCGTATTCCAGGTGTGGTCGCATGCTCTCTTCATAAACCTTGCTAAGTCTTTTCACACTGGCTCCCCGTGTGGTTCACTTAGTTTTCTCAGGGTGGCCATTTTCCTTCTGGATTTTTTACTGCTGCTTTATTGATGTAATTTCTCCATTACAGACTGTCATCAAATGTGACTCTAAGGGAGTAGTTCCCAAGCTTTTCAAGCAGACTGCCATATCTACTATTGTTGGTAGTTAAGCGGGCAACAACGTTATAAAGTTATATATATATATATATATATATATATATATATATATATATATATATATATATATATATATATATATATATATAACAATAGTAGATATGACAGTCTGCTTGAAAAGCTTATATATATATATATATATATATATATATATATATATATATATATATATATATATATATATATATATATATATATATATATATATATATATATATATAATAACGATGCCTCGCGTGCCACTTTCTGACAGCTGGCGGACCACAGCCGTGGTATGGGAACCTTTGCTCTAAGGTATGTTAGTTCTTTATCTTCTCTTAGGAATATTCCATTTATCTGGATATTGCCTGCTCTTTGTTTTGGAGAGAGGGCAAACAAAGTGGTGCTGCACTTGTCAGTGCTTATGCTGACACACATACACTTGTCCATGCAACTACAGCCCTTTGTAGTGATCTGGTGGCCACTGGTGTTCATTTGTGCTCCATAGGATCAGGTCATCAGCGTATAATGCCACTTTAATTCCATGTAGTAGTTTTGTAAACAAGATTATTGATGAAGATTATAAAAAGTGTGGGGTACAGACTCCACCCTGGGGAACACCGGGACGCAGTAGTACGTTCTTTCTCTTGAGTCCGTCTATCTGTACTCGGGCTCTTCTGTTGTGCAAGTATGCTTTCACCCATTTGTACATTCTTCCATTGACTTTACAGCTTCTTCATCAGAACTTCTTTCCAGACTTTGTCAAAGGAGCTGTTTGTGATTTCTTGGCAAATTTACATTTTGTCTTGTCATTGCTTTCTGAACGACTACAGTTCCAATTTCAACTCCAATTTTCAAAACAAAAATTCCAAATTCGGCCTCGTTCAACCTGCCTCTTCAGCTGTGGTTATTGTTGAGGTCCGTGGTTTTTTATGGGTTCATTCACCCTAATTCTTGTCTTGTGCGTTCTTACGAGTGAGTCCTATCTCGGACTGGTTATGTTGGTTTGTGTCTGTGACGTCAGCTGGGGGATCGGTTGGCGGCTGTCCTTTGTTCCCTTCTCTGGTTGTTTCTTTTGTTATTGTAGGCTCCTGGCTCGTCTGGCTTGACTGGTTGCAGTCCTTAAAAGAACTTTTTATTTGGTATTTTTCCCTCCTTTTTTGTGTATTTTCTTTAGGAGATTTTCGATCTTTTCATTTTCCTCCTTGCTCCCTTTTTCACTTTTGAATTTGAGTTTCTGTTGCCTTTCGATTTCTTCCTCTGCGGTCAGCCATGGGATCATCTTTCGTCTTCTATATAGTACAGTAGTTCTCAACCGGTGGGGAATTCCCCCCCCCCCACCCAGGGGGGAATTTTAGGGTTTCCAGGGAGGGGGGGGGGGGGAATGAAGACCATTTCAAGATCGCGTTAATACAAGAACTGATTACTTGATATTTTTTTTCCCCTTCATACTTTACAGTTATGTACGTCTCATCCTCCTAAAATTCATTTTATAAAGTAAGTAGACCCACAAATCATGTTTTATGTGGATGTCTAGACTTCTTTTAGTATATGCTATTAAATTTACCTTCCATTTTTACGTATGCTGTGTAGGGATGGGGGGATTTTTAGATAGGAAATATGAAGGGGGGGGCATGACGTTCTGAAAATACGGTGAAGGGGGGCACGGGCCAAAAAAGGTTGAGAACCACTGATATAGTACGTGTATCAGGGTTCATCCTCCCAATCTGTAATTCTGTCTGAGTATTCTACCGGTCTCCTGGGTTTCTTGGGCTTCTTTTTTTCTCTTTCATCCCAGCGCCTTTTGAATTCCTGGTGCCTTAGTTCCTCAATCCTTGCCGACTCTCGTTGCTCCTCCAAGATAGGCCACCGGGGCCTCTCCGTGTCGTTATCAGGGTGCTCATCTAAGTTTTCTTCGGATGTCTGGTGAGATATTGGTTTCCCCTTGTCGACCTCGGGTGTCGCTGTCAGGCTGCTGGCTTTAGCTTGCGGTTCAGGCTCGGTCTCTTGGTTTTCATCTTGCGGTTTCTCTGTGGTTTCTTGTATGGCTTCTGTTGGTTTGTTCTGGAAAAGCTCCATTTCATCTTTCAGCAGCTTTCTCTCCGCTTTGATGGTGCGTAGCATTTCTTAGTTTACCTTTTTCATCTCGGCCATATGTTCCACTTCTTGCTTGATGTTTTGATGGATCTCCTTTATTTCAGCCAGCAGTTTCTCATTGTCGCTGGTCAGAGTCGGCGTCAGCAGAGCCTTGACTTGTTTCTTCAGCTCGTCTATCTGCTTTTGCAGTTGATCTCTTTCATCTTGAGCTATACCCGTGGCTGTCTCGCCCCTCCGTATTGCTTCATTGAATGGTGTCTTTGTGATAATTGCGATCTTTAAGGCGTCTCTGTGTCGTTGCAGGTACGGACAGCCCAAGTATCTTGCTCCATGCTTGCCCAGGCAGTTGGCGCACTTTCGTTTGTTGTTGGGTGCTCGGAAGTCCGTGTCCAGCTTGGCCAGCGGACACTCCTTGAAGGCGTGGTGATCGGCGCAGTACCGGCAGATTTCCGTCTTACTGCGACATGCTGCTCTGCTGTGGCCGGCCCTCTGACATCTGGAACATTGGGTGATCCTTGGGATGAATCTCTCTGGCTGCTGCATTCTCTTGTTGATTGATACTGTGATCGGCATCTCGCTGCCCTCTGTCGTCACCACCGCCAAGGTTGTGGGAATCTTGGAGTAGGTGAGGAGCCGCTCCGCCTTCAAGAATCGGTGTGGAGATTCTCTTCTCGTAGCTGCTTCAGGATTTCTTCATCTGATAGCTCCACTTGGATATGCTTGATAACCCACTTGATAGTCGGTGAGTCGGTGTTTCCGACTCTGGTGTCTTTCTCCTCTCTCTGCTTCTCGGTAGGTTTGGCTCTTGTCTGTGGTGGGCTGTCGATCTTCTCCCTCGTGGTAGCTTCAGTAATAGCTGTAGTTTCAGGTTCTTTGATGCAGCTAGCAGACATGTTCTCCACGTTCTTTTTCTTCACGGTCTTGTCGGCTCCCACGCTGCACATCTTGGATACCATGTGTCTTTTGGTGTTCTTGCGACATGCCATTTTCCCCCGTATCAGGCTTCTTGACTTGTTCAGGTGACTTGTCTTGTTAGCGCTCGCAGTTTCTGAACGACCGGATCCTACACCTGTATATAGAAACCAATGCAAGGCGGTCTTGTTCCCGCAGCTGTGTTTTGAACGCGGTATGTGGGATTACGAATTACATTAGTAAACCCCTTCGCCACAGAGCGGGGCAGAAAGTAAACAATATAAAATAACATGAAGTAATGCATCTACTCCCTCCACCCCATCCCATCCCTCCCCTCTGTAAAGCTGCATTCTTCATGTTAGATTGTTTACATTTACACAGCTTTATCCCCTCCCCTCACACCCCGCCACCATAATTGTGCTCTGTAAAGCTGCATTACTTCATGTTATTTTATATTGTTTACGTGTACACAGCTCTACCGCTATTCCAGTAATTGTATTCATCGTCAGAGAGGCATATTACGATGTAACCAGGCCATTATTGAGCACAGCACATGTCCGTAACTAGGCATCAAGCCTAGTCCCTCGCCATCAATCGAGCCCACTCCGGCTTCTGATATCCGTGTAATTTACGTCCCCAAGTCAAAGAAGAGAAGTCATCATTTTAGTCTAACTGACCGATGTAGGAGTTGAACCCGCTACCCCAGCATCAGCACACTGGAAGTTTAAGAACACTTATATCCATTAGGTCCAAACTACTGAGCGTAATCTTGCCAAGAAATCAACATACAGCTGAAAGATGCTGGTGTTGACAGCGATGTCCTGTAAAGGATATGCCCCCCCCCCCAAAAAAAAAAATCCATTAGGTCATGTGACTTCCAGGTATGCCATTGTCATCAGGCTCCAACCCACTAAATAGAATGACACGCTTAGGACAGGCAATGTTAACAACTGTCTGGGTCAGAGACAACGAAGAGTTAATTTTGTAACTGTCTTCGACAGAGACAACGAAGAGTTAATCTTGTAACTATCTTAGACAGACACAATGAAAAGTTATTCTTGTAACTGTCTTGGGCAGATACAAGGAAGAGTTAGCCTTGCAACCGTCTCTGACAGACACACCGAAGAGTTAATATTGTAACTATCTTAGACAGACAAAATGAAAAGTTATTCTTGTAACTGTCTTGGGCAGATACAAGGAAGAGTTAGCCTTGCAACCGTCTGTGACAGACACAACGAATAGTTAATCTTGTAACTGTCTTGTAAGCAAAACTTCATGTTTTCTGAGAACCTTGGCACACTGCGCACGAGAAAAGCTGAATGCACGACAGTTGGAATGGAATTTACGAAACAAGACACTTAGCTTGGCTCAGTCAAATGGCAAATCAATACCAGCCAATGATATTATATCTGAAAAGGCTCATGGCCCAAATATAGGACTGTCTACACGGGATGTGCGTGACACGAAGGACCACGCCTATTTCTCCCGGATATTGAGACTTTTATATATATATATATATATATATATATATATATATATATATATATATATATATATATATATATTAGAGAGAGAGAGAGAGAGAGAGAGAGAGAGAGAGAGAGAGAGAGAGAGAGATTACATAGCTGTGAATATGATGGTATGCAGGCATGTGTACAGGAAAATTGTGAACTGTCTGAGCCCTTTCCTGTCACCAATGGAGTGAAGCTAGGCTGTGTCCTGGCACCAACACTGTTCAGTCTCATGTTTTCAGCCATGTTGACGAATGCCTTCGAAAACAACTACATTGGAATAGACATCAACTACAGCATGAATGGAAAGTTGTTCAATCTCAGAACGCTGAAAGCTAAAAGAAGACTGAAACCTACTATCGATACCGTCAGAGAACTGCTGATTGCTGATGATTGCGCTCTATATGCCAACTCAGAGGCAGGTATGGAACACAATGTTTCAGCTTTCTCAAATGCCTGTGCCAACTTTGGGATCAATATCAACTTGGCGAAGGCTGTAGTTATGTACCAGCCAGCTCCAGGGAACAATCACACCGTGCCGAATATCAAAGTGAATGGTCATAGACTAAGTGTTGTGGATAAATTCACCTATCTTGTTAGCACCGTGTCACAAGCTGCCACAATTGATGACGAAGTGAATGCAAGAATCTCCAAGGCCAGCGTGGGCTTTAACAGACTGTACAAGAATGTGTGGGACAGAAATGGAATAAGCTTGCAAATAAAGCTGAAAGTCTACAAAGCAGTCGTATTATCCACATTGCTATATGCTTGTGAAATCTTGACTGTTTACCATCGACACGCTAGGAAATTAAACCACTTCCACACAGTCTGCCTTAGGAAGCTATTAAATAGCAAGATAAGATCCCAGACACTGAAATCATAGAAAGAGCGTCCATGCCCAGTATCCACACTCTTCCTCTTTCGCACAGTCTACCTTAGGAAGCTATTGAAGATTAAATAGCACGACAAGATCCCCAGACATTGAAGTCCTAGAAAGAGCGTCCGTGCCCAGTATCCACACTCTACTGATGAAGAATCAGATTCGCTGGGCTGGTCACTTAACTCGCACGCCAGATCACAGGCTCCCTAAACGAATGTTTTAACAGCGAGCTGCGTTGTGGTAAACGCTCCCAAGGCGGTCAGAGGAAACGCTTTAAAGTCACTCTGAAGGTCTCACTAAAAGCTTTTGGAATTCATCATGACACTTCGGAGACTGCTGCCAAAGACCGAAATCATGGCGTACATCATTACATAAGGGTGCAGTCACTTGTGAAGCAACCAGGACTGCAAGAGCTGTGAAGAACAGGCTGGACAGAAAAACCACTGCAGGAGATCTCCTCCTGGAACGTTAAGCATTCTTTGCCCACATTGTCAAAGAACATTTCATGCCAAAATAGACATTACCAGCCATCTTATAACTCACGGCTCCATACTTTCAACCCCACTGGATGCAATGAGTGATCTTCATCAATCTTGATGGACAAACAACACAACACATGGCTGTAACTTGCCTGCAAACGATAGATGTGAAATTACTTGTCGCTTTTAATAGTAAAACATATAATTAATCTCTCTCTCTCTCTCTCTCTCTCTCTCTCTCTCTCTCTCTCTCTCTCTCTCTCTCTCTCTCTCTCTCTCTCTCTCTCTCTCTCTCTCTCCGTGCACTAACACAGGGTGGTGCAGTGATTGTGACCGTGTATTGTATTATGAATTATTTGATTATTAAGTGATATATTGTGTTTATTGTTTGTTGTTCCCCGTATTCATTTACCTAATGTGCTTGCAAGGAGGATTGAGGAGTGTGCATCTCTTGTCCCCAGGTAGAGGGGGCCCATTAGTTTTTACAGCAGCCTATCTAGGAGATGGAAAACTCCGATTATAAACCCCCAAGTTTAAGGTGGACCGATGTGCCGAAGACTGAATGGCCACTGGTGAGCTGGTAGTGAACGTAGAACGTTTGGTATGCATGCGAGGCAGCGACAGGCGTTTGGACTCCTGCGGGACATCCCCTGTCCCTTCCCTAGCAGGCAGGATCTATAGGGTGACTGGTTAGTTCCTGCCTTTAAATCAAACCAACTATGGAAAATAAAACGAATTATCGCCTAAGCAAAGGAGTGTGTGCTTTATGCTTTGGCAACAGCCAGCGGGGAGGAAATGAGGCCGAGGAGAAGAGGTAGAGGAGAGGGGGTAAGGAAAAGGAAGAAGAGGGCTGGAGCCAGAAGGGGTAGGAGGAAAATGGATCGTTTGGGACTAAAAAAAAATGTACGGGTCGGGTATCGGAATTTCCGTAGTGCAAAGTAGCGTGTACCAATTTTGGAGAAACTGGTCTACTATTTTGATGTCCTGATGTTACAAGAGCTGGTCTCCCTGGTCTAGGAGTTACACGACTTTCTCTGTAATCCCGTATACTCTCGTGAGTAACGTGACGTGCGCTAGAATTGGTAGCGGTTCTCTCTGCGTCCGTAACTTATGGAGTATGTGAGCCGGTCGCTCAGAAAGCAATGGCAAACACATGGCAAAATGAACAGTCAGCTGAAAGATGCTGATGTTGACAGCGATGTCCTGTAAATGATATCTTCTTCTTCTTCTTCAGCTTTCCGAGCCATTGAGGTTCTTTGCTGCAAATACAATCCGTCTCCATTCGTCTCTCTGGTGTACCTTCTCTTGCCAGTCGTTGATTCCAAGTGCTTGTAGGTCTGTACTTGTATTATCTCTCCACCGTCTTCTTGGTCTACCTCGGGATCTACGGTCATTTATTTCCTGAGTGTAAGCTGTAAAGGATATGCGAACCCAAAAAAAGATGTCACAAGAACTGAAGACAAACTCTTTTAGGTGCCCTGGCTATACATGTTACTTAAACCCAACCTGGCAGGGAAGACATGGCAAGGCTCTAGTGGTCAAGGATAGCTTACAGCATTCGATACTGGATATGAATGGGTGGGGTCAGGAAAGTAAAGAAGTGCAGTGGATGCAGATTAAGATCGGAAGATCCAGCTGGAACCTAATAAATATATATGTAAGTGGAGAATGTTGCGTAAGCAGAGAGAGTTGGGACTGGTTGAAAGGTTCATCAGATACCCCTGGTACCAGGTATCTTATATGTTGTGACTTCAGTGCACTCGCCAAAGAGTGGGACAGTTCGGGAGAGAGCAGATAGGGTACTACTCTTGATGAGGCCTTGCTTAAGTCGGATGCAGTATGTCTAAATGATAGGACACCAACTAGGCTGGCAATGTGACCATGGGACCCTGGCACGGCCATCGACCAGGCACTTGTATCCCAAGAGGAGGCATCAGACATAACATAGAGTGTCTGTGGGGACCATGGAAGCGACCACCTACCCTGTTCTGTATTGATACCTAAGTCCAGAATAGTCAGGGCTATAAGAGCCCGCAGAGCATTAAGTTATGATTGTGAACACTCTTCCCGCATGGGGTGTCTTCGATCACAGCGGCCGTCAAAACCAACAATAAGACTATTACCCAACCACCGTGTTAGACACCAGAGGTGGAGAAATCATGGAGGGAAAAGAGGGTGGTAACTCCAGGCTGCAGAGGCAAAAAGGATTAAGTGGGAACAGGTTATAAATGAAGTCGGTGGGGATGTGTCATTGGGACAATTCTGGAGGCTGCACCGGCAGATGAAGAGACAGGCGATACCTGGTACGAATGTACGATTTATGATGATAACAACCGGCCTATGACAACTGACCAGGACAAAGGGGAGACTTTTCTTGCACGATTTTCAAAACAGACGGATCAACAAGATATAACTATTAAATATGTGGTCAGAGAAGCATTGTCACCTGAAACTAGAAAAGGAGGAATGTGAGGTTAATGTGGAGGATATTAGACGGGTACTGAAGTGGGCTAAGGAAACAGCGCCAGGCCCGGACGGGGTAAGGTACACCCACATGAGTAACGTGAAGGATAGGGACTTGGAGGAGATGGCGCTTTGTTTCAACCTAAGCATGAATACGGTGGAAATACCCCTGTATTGGCTGCACAACTACTTGGTCCCACTCCCAAAGCCAGGAAAGGATCACTCCAGACTTAATGGATAATCATAACCCTGCAAAACAGCTTTGGCAAAGTCCTCGAAAAGATAGTAGTCCACAGGCTTCAGCGACATTTGGAAAGTCGTAATCTGCTTCCGAAAGGGCTCGGGAGTTACCGGCCTGGGCCAATGCGGCTACTTTTGTATTTGATGTCTATGAGGGCTTCCAGGATAAACAAGAAACAGTGACGGTATCTCTTGACCTGGAGGATGCATATAATAGCATTAGGTTTGATCGTTTGATATACACTTTGGTGGATATGGAGGTCTGCCCTTGTCTTGTCAGATGGGTCGCGGCGGTCCTTTATGAGTGTAAGGTTGCACTACGCATGGGTTCCTGGACATCTGAACCCTGTGCGATTATACCTGTGTTGCCACATGGATCTGCCTTGTCCCCTGTGCTCTTTAATGTCTTCACCAGCAAAGTCGCAGCTATTGAGACACCAGGTGTTGGTAGAATCTTGACATTTGCAGATGATGTGCTGGTGTACAGACAGGGCAGAGACAAGGCCAGTTTAACTCAGAGTGGTGCAGAGCAACTGCTGCATGGGCAACACATGATCTCTATATTTTAGCCCAGGCTTTGTGCTATGGAGAGGCAATAACTCCAATCCTGGTCTTAACTGGTCTCGGAATCAAAGCGAGAGGCAACTGTTACGGGTTATAAGTCCCTGTCAATTGGCGTAGACATGGGGCGCCACGCGTTGTCTCTGACGGTGGGAGACACCTACAGGTGTCACTGATCAGCTACCGCCCGCCTCAAGCTGGGCAGCCCCCGGCTAATTGGGTGCTGATCCGCCACAGCCTGCCTGCTTCAATGGGTGCTTGGGGCTAGGACAAAATCTGAATCGCAGGTTGTAAAACCAATGCATCAGGTACTAATAAAAAGTAAAATAGAAACCTCAAGCTACGGCTTGCAACCTGGAACGTGAGAACCATGTGTCCAGGATTTTCCACTGATGTGAGAAAAACGGCTGTGATTGATGCCGAACTCAATCGTCTTAACATTGATATTGTTGGCCTGCAGGAGACTCGCCTCGCTGAGGAAGGGTCACTCAGGGAAAACAATTACACCTTTTTTGGAAGGGTAGAGGGCAGGCAGAAAAAAGGCAACACGGTGTGGGCTTTGCAGTGAAGAATTCGCTACTGGGAATGATTGAAATTCCAGCAGGAGGAAATGAAAGACTATTATCCCTGCGCTTGGCAACCTCTTGTGGTTTTGCCACCATTATTACTGCATATGCACCGACACTCGATTCCTCTGATGATGTGAAGGATTCGTTCTATGAGGAGTTAGACTCCGTGATCAAGGCAATTCCAAAATCTGACTACATTTATATGCTCGGTGATGTCAATGCTCGTGTGAGCAAGGACTCGAGTTCATGGCCAGTGTGCCTTGGAAAATACAACATCGGTCGCATGAATGAAAATGGGCAAAGGCTGCTGGAGCATTGCACCAGAAATGACCTATGTATTACAAACTCCTTTTTTAAAACAAAAGAGCTGCATAAGGTCACATGGAAACATCCAAGATCCGGCCATTGGCACCAGCTGGACTTCATCATCACACGGAGACAACATCTGAACCATATATCATTGACTCGAAGTTACCACAGTGCTGACTGTGATACGGATCATTCTTTGGTTGTTGCAAGGGTTAGACTGAGACCAAAGAGAATCTACACAGCTAAACACAAATCTAGCCCCAGGATTAATATTATTAACACTCACGATCCTGAAAAGTGCTTTCAGTTTCAACAGCAACTTGAAGACGCTTTCACTGATACACCAGAAAATTGTACAGTAAATGAAAAGTGGGGTCAACTTAAGGAAACTCTTTATAAAACTGCCGTAGGGGTTTACGGCACTGTGGATCATAAGAGGCAGGACTGGTTTGCGGCAAACAGCCAGACTCTGCAGCCCTTGATTGATAAGAAGAAGATAGCTCTCTTAAGAAACAAGGAAAGACCAACGCGTAACACTCTGAGTGAGCTAAAGCAAGCTAGGAAGGATGTGCAAAAGGCTGCCAGGCAGTGTGCAAATGATTATTGGATCAAGTTATGTGAGTCCATTCAAATCGCAAGTGATAAGGGAAACATCAGAAGCATGTATGAAGGAATAAAGAAAGCCTGTGGTCCAATGATCAAAAGAAGTGCACCATTGAAAACCTTGACTGGAGAAATCATAACTGATAAGAAACAGCAGATGGACAGATGGGTAGAGCACTATTTGGAGCTTTACTCAAGTGAGACCAAACTAGCGGATGATGCCCTCAACGCCATAGAGGCTCTACCAACTCTTGACCACCTGGACACACTTCCCACCATAACAGAAGTTAAGTCTGCTATAAATGAACTTGCATCTGGCAAGGCTCCAGGTAAGGATGGGATTCCAATAGAGGTTATCAGGAGTGGGCAAGACACACTCACTCTACAGATCCACCAGCTAATAGAGCTATGCTGGCGAGAAGGACAAGTTCCACAGGATTTCAAAGATTCAAGCATCATAATATTGTACAAGAACAAGGGCGATCGGAGCGATTGCAACAACTATAGGGGTATCTCACTTCTGTGTATTGTTGGAAAAGTATTTGCCAGAATTGTTCTGCGCAGACTTCAAGTCCTAGGAGATCAAGTCTACCCCGAATCACAGTGTGGCTTTCGACAGAACAGGTCTACCATTGATATGATATTCTCATTGCGACAAATGCAAGAAAAATGCCGTGAACAGAATCAACCACTGTTTATTGCCTTCATCGACCTCACAAAGGCATTTGATTTGGTCAGTCGTGAGGGTCTGTTCAAGGCACTAAAGAAGATTGGCTGCCCACCAACTCTTCTGTCCATTGTGGAATCGTTCCACACAGGCATGAAGGTATAATCAAGTTTGATGTTGCAACTTCTGAAGAGTTTGAAATCAAGAGTGGAGTTAAGCAAGGTTGTGTACTAGCTCCCACCCTCTTTGGAATATACTTTTCACTTCTACTGAAATATGCCTTTCGTGATCAGGATGGTGGTATATACATTCACTCACGCTCAGATGGCGGCCTCTACAATGCTCAGAGATTGAAGGCCAAGACCAAAATTAGGAGGGTACTGATCAGAGAGTTGCTTTTTGCAGATAATGCCGCAGTTACGACCCACTCTGAGGAAGAATTGAAATGACTACTCTCTGCACTCTCCAATGCTTGTTGTGAATTTGGTTTAACAATTAGCAAAAAGAAGATACAGATGTCACAAGGTGCACATGGGGTACCATCAATCTTTATTGACGACGCCGAACTAGAGATGGTAGACCATTTTACATATCTAGGATCAGTGGTAAATAGCAAATTATCCCTAGATGAGGAAATCAACATCCGGATTGGTAAGTCAGCAACAACAATGAACAGGTTAAGAAAAAGAGTCTGGGAGAACAGGATGCTTACTGCCTAAACAAAATTCCTTGTCTATTAAGCCTGTGTCCTTAGTACTCTTCTTTATGGCAGTGAAGCCTGGACAACTTACTCACACCAAGAGAAACGTTTAAACAGCTTTCATATGCGGTGTCTGCGAAGAATTCTTGGTATTTAGTGACAAGACAAAATCACGAATACTGAAGTATTGGAAAGATCAGGTTGTGTGACGGTTTATTCCATGCTCAGTCTTCGTAGACTTAGATGTATAGGACATCGTAGGAGGATGGATGATGGTAGAATACCAAAGGACATCTTTTTTAGTGAATTACAGATGGGTAAGAGATCTCAGGGTCGGCCTCTACTACGATATAAAGATGTGTGTAAACGGGACATGATTGATACAGGCATTGATAATGCACATTGAGAGCAAGTCGCCGCCGAACGTGTTGCATGAAGGGCAAACATCAGAAATGGAATAAAGACAAAGGAGAAAATTATTGCAGATAAGTCACACAATGAGCGTATGAGACGTAAGATGGTGCATGATGGTGGAAATGACCACGTGTTCACATGCACCCACTGTGATCGAACATTTACAGCGCGAATTGGCCTTATCAGTCACATTCGCTACCGCCATAAGTAAAAGTTATTATGCCTTTTTAAAGCACAAACTATCGTCTGTCAAGACGGCAAGGTGCCAATGAAGAGTGGTGCAAGAACGCGGGGGCCGTTATAAACCCAGACAAGACATCGGTTGTGTGGTACTCCCTGGATAACCGGATCCTCAAGGCAGATGTCCCAGGTATTATGTTGAACGGATGTCCTCTTAGTAGAGAGAGTAAATTGAAGTACTTGGGTATCACCTTCGAAAAGTATAAGTTGGTGTGTGATCTAGAGACCATTAATCGTGAAAAAGATTAGGTTGAAGTACCGGCAGACAGGACGGAATGGCACAATGTAATAGTAACACTGGGTCGTGAGTACAGAGAATGGGCAGCGGGCCGCACAGAGTTTGAGGTGCAACAACTGAACCGGATTAATACACATCAAGGTGATATAGTGGCCTATACTGATGGGTCAGTGTTGAGAATAACACGGAGTGGGTGGGGTTTTACTGCGAAGGCTAAAGGACAATTCTTGAAAAGGAAAGTCTGGCATATGAGGCTACGACCTCCAGCATGAGAATGGAGATGGAAGCAGTCACAGCGGCATTCCGTTGGTTATAGTAGACCACTGCAACACACATTGTCTTCATCACGGACTCAAGGAGTATGCTTAGTAGGGTGGAGAAAGGAATGGGTCGTGCGAAGTGGCTCACCTCGCTTCAGAGGTCACAGATTGTGAGAATTGTATGGATATTCTGCCCTGGCCATATCGGGAGTGCGGGGGGAATGAACAGGCTGACAGGCTGACAGGGAATGTACCTCTTGGTGGTAGACTAACTATGGGCAAGGGAGAGGTGGTCGTGCGCCTGTGGGACCAGGTGGAGACGGTGGAGAAACAGATTGAGAACCCGTATGTGGAAAGGAGAGATTGCGGGGGATTAGCAGGGGTTCTGGTAGAATATCAAAACTGAGAGAGAAGACCAGGAGAACTTTTAATCAGATAGTGGTGGCAACGATTAATAGTGTGACTCTTTGCTGGATGTTGAACGAGGTTACAGAGATGTATTGAGTGCAGTGGAAATGTATTGAGTGCAGTGATCATGGTTCTTAACTCAACTCAACTCAACTCAACTCAACAACTTAGATATAATATCACTGGCTGGTATTGATTTGCCATTTGACAGAGCCAAGCTAAGTGCCTTGTTTCGTAAATTCCATTCAAACTGTCGTGCATTCAGCTTTTCTCGTGCAAAGGGTGCCAAGGTTCTCAGAAAACATGAAGTTTTGCGTACAAGACAGTTTGTGTGTGTGTGTGTGTGTGTATGCGCGCGCGCGCTTGTGTGTGTGTGTCTGTCTGTCTGTCTGTATGTCTGTCTATACGAACGTACAGTTTTGAGATTCTACCAGAACTCCTGCTAATCCCCCGCAATCTCATCCTTTCCACATACGGGTTCTCAATCTGTTTCTCCACCGTCTCCACCTGGTCCCACAGTACGCCTGTCTGTCTGTCTGTCTGTCTGTCTGTCTGTCTGTCTGTCTGTCTGTCTGTCTGTCTGTCTGTCTGTCTGTCTGTCTGCCTGCCTGCCTGCCTGCCTGCCTGCCTGCCTGCCTGCCTGCCTGCCTGCCTGTCTGTATATGGAGAGAGAGAGAGAGAGAGAGAGAGAGAGAGAGAGAGGAGAGAGAGAGAGAGAGAGAGAGAGAGAGAGGGCAATTATCTCGGAACAGTCATAGTATCTGATGGGAGATGCCCTGAAGAGATTAGAACAAAAATCGCAAGATGGAAAACATACAGACCAATCGAAAGATGTTATTTGCAACGAGAAAAAAAAGAGTGTTGACGTGCTACGTAGAACTTGTACTGTTGTATGAATATGAAATCATCTAATGGTTGTGAAAATGTGGTTTCTCAGAATAATGCAAAGAATACCATGGACATTCAGAAAAACCAATGACTACGTCCTACAAGAAGCAAATGAATTGGTGAACTTGGTGACAATTGGCAAGATCGATGGGAAGAGAATAAGGAGAGGCAGAGAAGTATAAACCTGGATGGCTTGGCCACGTGGCATGGTCGAGGCAAGAACATTGAGCTGATCGACGACTCTGGTGTTCGAGTGAGATGGCAAAACATGACAGCCCACGCTTATCGGCATGGCACATGATGATGATGATGATCTCACTTCTATGTATCGTTGGGAAAATATTTGCCAGCATTGTTCTGCGCAGACTTCAAGTCCTGGGAGTTGAAGTCTACCCCAAATCACAGTGTCGCTCTCGACAGAACCGGTCTACCATTGATACGATATTCTCATTGCGACAGCTGTAAGAATAACATGCCGTGAACAGAATCAACCACTGTTTATTGCCTTCATCAACCTCACAAATGCATTTGATTTGAGTCCCTAATATATTTACTAAATGCTTCATCAGATCTGCCTGCACTTAGAAATGTAACAAGCTCATTTAGAATATTAAGAGATACATCTATTTTGGATTCAGTGCTATGCAACATTTTACTCACAACATCAATTGTTCACAGAACATCGATCCATATATATGGCCAAGCCAATGAACTTAAAAGATTCCCTCCGACATAACAAACATTGAGTTGTATGTTTTGTTCTCATGTCTCTGAAAGTGCCGTTTATTGTATCGTTTAAACTTTTCAAGACTCCGCGTAATTGCAGTCTCAGAGATTGCATTGCCTTTGTTTACTCTCCTATCATGATCACTTACAGATGTCAGTGTTAATCTACAAATTTTACGCTTTAGTATGCTGAAAAACATCTGATGGCTGCAGAAATGTGGTTTCTGAGGAAAATGCAAAGAGTACCATGGACAGACAGAAAAACCAATGACAAAGTACTATAGGAGACAAATGACAATCGTAAATTGATTAGAGAAATTAGACGTAGGCAGTCAAAATTTTTTGGACATGTTATGAGAAGAAATGGATTGGAGAACGATCGAGCGGAACAGACCAAGAGGATGACCGAGAGGAAAATACCTGGATCGCTTGACCATATGGCATGGACGAGACAGGAACACTGAGCTGATCCACGACTCTGGTGATCGAGTGAAATGGCGAGTCATGACCGCCCAGGCTTTCCGGTATGGCACATGATTGATTGATTGATGTCCCACCTGTAAGCAATGCGGGAATAAATGTGTACAATTTTTAGATTTTCTTTTAAAATTGTCAACTGTTTCAAATGTTACCTTGGCAGCATCTTTTAAAACTAAATTTAATTACTAATGGGAAGCATAATGCACAAAACAGAGCTCTATAATTTATTGTCCTTGTTTTCTTCTGTAAGCCAATATGCTTACCGCGCATATGTGGGCTGTTATCATACCCCTGTCCATATATCTCTTGAACATCTAGTTCATAATCTGTCGAGAGATCACTTAGAAGATAATTACATAATGCTACCCACCTATTGTCTAAAACTGGATAATACCAAAGAAATAATTCTCTAACTGCAAAGGTTCTAACGGTACGGGTAAAACGTGCATTATAATATTATTTCTTAACAATGCTACTTTCGTTATTTCATCGCAGATCACTCTATTTAAACATGTTTAATGATATTTATGTTTTAATTTTAAAATGTGCACAATACTAAAGCCGCTCCGGCAGCCCTAAGGATTAGGCGTGCATGAACGCACTGGGCATCCATGCACATCATTGCAGTGCTTACAGTCCATGTTTGTCCACAGCCTTCTGTCTCGTATACTGCCATCACCAGTCTAATACCCCCATGCCATGATCTCAAACTCTTTAACATTTTCTCTCTTGGTCTTCCCGTGCTTCTTTTCCCCTCCTAACTGTCCCGTTGTCACGTTGTTATCCAGTTTTCCCCTTATCATGACATGACCAAATATGGATCGTCTTCTTATGGCAGTAACCAGTTTTCTTTGTGAGGTAACTTCTTTCAACATATTCTCATGACTTATTCTATCTGTTCATTGTGTTCTAATCTCATTATCACATCTCATCAGGTTCCTCTTGTAGCTTGCGGTGACGAGGTGCATCATAAACAGCAGGAGAGTGCCCGTGTATGGGCCTCATATATCGAGATTCCCATAGACTCTGTTATTCCCTCTGTTCATCGTTTACGTGGTCGGCCTCTTCTTCTGGTTCCATTGGTGTTCTCATCATACTTCTATAAAACCACATCTGCACAGCTTTCACACAATCAACCACTTGTCTGCTAATTGTCCATGATTCACTGTCGTACATCAGAGTTAGCTCAATTTAGCTCTTCAGAACTCTTTTCCTAACTTCGATTGACAAATATAAATTGCAAAGAATCAAAACTAATACATTACAGAGAATTACAAATGCATAAATTACAAATAATTACAAATACATAAATTACAGAGAATACCAATCACTCATGCAACACATGCATAACAGAGAAATACAAATACATAAATTACAGAAAATTATAAACATATAAATTACAGAGACTTGCAAACATAAAAATTACAGAGAATTACAAACACATAAATTACAGAGAATACAAACCTCAAATGCAACACATAAATTACAGAGAATTACAAACACATAAATTACAGAAAATAACAAACGTATAAATTACAGAGAATTACAAACACATAAATTACAGAGAATTACAAACACATAAATTACAGAGAATTATAAACACATAAATTACAGAGAATACCAACCACACATGCAACACATAAATTACAGAGAATTACAAACACAAGCGCAATGAATACATGTCACGGAACCACTGTAATGAACGATAAGATGATAAAATAACAGAGACAAATGTATGCACAGCAGCAATTATTTGTTACTAGTGGGGAAAAAAAAACATTCACGTCGGATCAAAGGAACCGCCAGTCTTTGAGAATTCCCCGGAAAAAAAAGGGAAAAGAGTCGGCCGGTTGTTTGCCCAAAACTCAAGATGAAAGACAAATCGCCGCCTTGATTCGGTTGCCACATGTTGTTGACAGGAGAATGACGTCACTGGGACAATCCCGACTGTATGCAAAACAGAATTTGTACCGCTAGTTTGAACAAGGGAGTTGACCTAGGCTGAAGTGTTGTGACTAGCTCTGTTTTATTAGTGAAAAGAATCTAGCGTGTTCGGTATCAATTAACGTTGAGGAACATGTGTCTTTCATGGCAAGGTTTGGATTCGATTCAGGATTGAGCTAGGATTTCATAAGGTATTTACAAATAGTATTTAGATGTCAATAATGTAGAATAGTCAAGTGATGGCTAGAGTTTAGGACTTGAACATAGTGTTGTTGCTTTGTGGTTAGGTATTCAAAGAGTGTCGGCGACAGTAGGCAATCGCATTGTTAAAACTAACTAGTGTGAGATGTCAATTAGCTCAGCTGGTTGGGAATAGTGAAGTGGGATGATATTTAGAGAGATTGAGGATGGTTGGGGGATAGGGGAAATGTCCAATGGTGGGATCTTCCAGTGGGGGTCTACTGGGGTTCTGCACTTTACATTTTGGTCTTTCCTTGTCTTACCCTAATTCAAACCGATGTGATGAGCTCCTCTGCCCCATGACAGAGTTTGGTTCACTGTCATATATCTGAGTGAGGCCGTCGGCCTACACTCATCTAATAGGAGTCAGTGTCCGGTTGCTCTCACCGGTGTGTTCTCTCTCTTTCACAGGTTCCCTCAGGTTGCAAAGAAAAGAAGCTGAAACATCACTGTTAAAAGTATGGATGATTCAGTGAAGGACGTTTCATTCAGCGGCTTTTACATTGAGCCCATGATCAGGAGGGTCTGAAAGAACATGGCTCTGTTGAGCAGAAACATATAGTTATCTAGGAACGTTTTCTTTGTGATAGAGTTCACTATGATTACGGGAAGTCATTTTTCATACCACATGTACTATGAACACTACGGGTTTTAGAAGGAACACTGAACAGCATTTTTCCTAAAATAGTAGATTCCTGTGGAATTGTACTCTTTACTTGCGATCGTGAATACTTTAGGACAATTAGTAATAAACAATTGTGTTACACGGGACAGTGATACATATTTTCACGATACAAGGATTGATGAACATTAGAACTGTAGGGACAGTTAGTATCTGTGTGTGTGATCGATTCAGGATCAGTATCGGACTATATCCATGATTGGTGACCAGGTATCTGGGTTATCAAAAAGCTACCGGAGGAAGTCAACATCTAGCAGGAGGGACACATCGTTTGGTGAGGTTATCGTGTACTGACCTATGATGATGTTATGTGATCCTTACAAGGATGATCAGACTTTGCTCTTGAGTTGTTCGGTCTGATTCTGCAGACACACTAGAGTATACGACATACATTCTACACATACACTTCTCACATACATACACTTTTCTTCATTAAATTAATATGTTATTAATTTTTGGAAGCTAGAGTTGTTTAGTATGTTGTTTTGGGGAAGTGTGAGAGGGCGCATGATCCAGTGGTGAGAGAGAGAGAGAGAGAGAGAGAGAGAGAGAGAGAGAGAGAGAGAGAGAGAGAGAGAGAGAGAGAGAGAGAGAGAGAGAGAGAGAGAGAGAGAGAGAGGTATCCATTGACTGACGGAGTGTGGTGGACGGAATCTGGTGGATTCTCCAGAATAATGATATGGGGTTAAAAATAATGTGGGTGTTGATTCCCCTCACTCCAGGGACGACACAATAAAAGGTATCCACGACAATACATTACAAAGAATTACACAAACACACACATACACGCACAACACACACTCACGAGATCGTGTAAGATATGAGCGATCTGACGCACTAGCGAAGTTGATAGCGAGCTGGCTGGTAATGTCATGAGCTCGGTCGGATGCGGGTTCCACACGTGGGCTCGTCACTGGCCAAAGTGAGGGAAGGTTTGGCCACCTACTTCTCCTGGCCCTCAGGCCTACAACAAATGATGGCGCTATCACACCACAGACCCATGGCAGGAAACTGCCGAGGGACACTTTTATTTTATGAGTAAAATATCAGCACGTCACTTCCTGCTGGACCTACGACATGCTCAGAATTGTTCTGCAATATTTAATTTCACTATCCTCAATTTTCTCGTTTACATTATGTCAAAATGGTCTTTGATTCAAAATACGCATGTGTGTGTGTGTGTGTGTGTGTGTGTGTGTTGTGTGTGTGGGGGGGGGGGTGAGTATGTGTGTGTGTGTGTGGTGTGTTTGTGTGTGTGTGTGTGTGTGTGTGTGTGTGTGTGTGTGTGTGTGTGTGTGCCTGCGTGCGTGCGTGTGGAATACAACGGCGCTTACCATAACCAACACGGCTTCTGACGGAGAAGCTCAACTGGAAGGGTACAAGCCTTACCCTAGTGCGAGGAAATACAACTTAAAGACTAAATGTCATGGCTGAGCAGACCAGGACCTAAGCATTGGTCGGCTACTGACCTCGGAAGGAAGCTCCGACAGGCGGACAGTTAGGGCATTGTCTTGCTGATCCGGCAGCTTCTGCACTTTGTCTTGATCCAGGTGTACTGGTACCACCTTTCCTCTGGGGTAAATTAGGCAGGCCGAGAGAAAGATTATGCTGCATACGTAACACATGCTCTTTATAATTCAGCCCAGGCTTTGTGCTATAAAAAGGTATAACACAATCTCTGGTCACCGCCATGGGTTGTAGTTTTTTTTTTCCATATCTTATTTACTGGACACAGCTATCAACACCAACACTGACGTTGTTGATGTCTTGGCAAGTTTACGTTCAGTATTTGCCATTGTTTTCTGAACGACCGGCTCCTATACCATCACGTTGAAACCAGCGCGACACGGTCTGCTGCTAAATCGGTCACAGCTGTGTTTCGAATGCAGGTAATCGGCCTCACAGATCGCGTCCGCAAGACCTTAGCCACGGAGACCAGCGAGTTGTAGTTAGTATGCCTTTTATGAAGCACAGTGAAACAAACTATCGTCTGTCAAGACGAATGAGTTACAAAATTAAGTATGACAGACATGCCTTGTGTCCACGTGACTCCTGGCTTCAGTTTTTCAACCATGCTTTAAATGCATGTCAAATCTTGGAAATTAGCAGCGCATTTTAAGTGCAGTAATTCATCGATAAATTTTTACGCTCATTAAAGCATTTGTTTAAAGTGGGCTCAAAGATATCCGTCAATTTCTAAATGTTTGAAATTTGAACCGTGGAAAAACTCTGCACCCATAAGCTGTTTGTCTTTTTAAATTATGGGATTTCCGTCGCGAGGCAACTGATCAATTCGTCTAGGGCAGTTTATTTTTTTTTTTTTAATGCCAGGCGTTGTAATTGTGTATTTTGTTGACGTTGCTATTAGTGACAAAATGTTTGAGGTGTTAAACGTGCGAGAACTCGAGGTGTGTCAAAATATTCTAGTACAGCTTTAAAGAACATCCAATCTATATGTATCCACACTTCTATACAAGTATAGAGCTCCTATACAAATATAGACTTTCCATACAAATATAGAGCGTCTATGCAAATATAGAGCTTCTATACAAATACAGTGGTACCTCGGGTTACGAACGCTTCAGGTCACGAATAATTCAGGTTACGAACAACAACTTCGCGCGCCCGGACTTCCTTCGGCGTATCATCGGCGCCCGGTATAGTTAAGCCTAACATGACGACCAGACGACCGGCAAGGACGAGCTGATAAACTGGCTGGCTCTGCACCCCCTGTAGATGGCCAGCCCATGGATCGTGCCGATGTTATTAACGCCCTTAAAGATATGGCGAGAACAGAGGACTTTGACGTCAGTGAATCCACATCGTTGTCCAGGATGAAAGACTTGGGAGTAAGAAACGGCACGGCCAGACGCGAGAGGTACATCGGGAAAACAAGGCGACTCGTCAACCAACACAGAACTGACACTATTAGCCACCGGACGCTGATGCATATGCTGGGGGGAGGATCTGAGCACCTATGGACATGTCCGGAGTGCAATGAATATACCCCAACTGATAACTGATAACTTCGGAAATGTTATGTCTCGGGTAACGAACAGTGCCTCGGGTTACGAACGAAGGCGGGAGAGAGAGAGAGAGAGAGAGAGAGAGAGAGAGAGAGAGAGAGAGAGAGAGAGAGAGAGAGAGAGAGAGAGAGCCAGGTGTAACGTTGGAGACAAACGATCACGTACAGTACAAACAGTACTACAGATGCGTTTGTGGATCTTCAGAATGAACAGCTAAAGACATTAAAGGAGGAGCAGTCGTCCTGTGATGAGGAGTCAGTGACCGTTCCTACTGCCAGGATTAAGGAAATTTGCAGCAAGTGGGCAGACGTCGAAGACTTCATTGTGAACCATCATCCAAACAAACTTGTTGCTAACAGGGCAGTAAACTTGATGAATGATAACACGATGGCCCACTTCAGAAAGATTCTCCAGCGAAGGAAGCGACACATTTCCCTTGGAAGTTTCTTGGAGCCGGCCGCTCAGAAAGCAATGGCAAACTACTGAGCGTAATCTTGCCAAGAAATCAACGACAGCGGTAAAATGCTGGTGTTGACAGCAATGGCCTGTAAAGGATATGTGGGAAAAAAAAGTTTCTTGGTGCAGAAAGATTCCCAGAGGCTGCCAAGAAACAGCAGCAAGCTACTCCTGAAACTAATGATTCAGAATAACAAAGAAAGTTATAAATTGCCCATGATCGTTTCCTTGGTAATAAAGATAGACTAAATCTTTTTTTTTAATTTTACATTTAATTCATTTGGTTGTTTTCTTTCTCTTTATCTAATACGTGAAGTACACTATTCTTTGCGTTTTGTCAGGTAAACGACCGGATGTTAATAAAAGAGAACGATTCTTTCATCTTGAAATGGATTGTCTTTATTTAATTGATTTCAATGTTTCGGGTTACAAACGTTTCGGGTTACGAACCGAGTTCTGGAACGAATTAAGTTCGTAACCCGAGGTACCACTGTATAGATTTTCTATACAAATATAGGCCTTCTGTACAAAGTGTCTATACAAATACAGAGCTTCTATACGTATAGTGCTTCTATACAAAAATTGACCTTCTATACGAAAATGTAGCTTCTATATGAATATAGAGCTTCTGCACAAATATAGAGCTTCTATACAAATACAGAGCTTCTGCACAAATATAGAGCTTCTATACAAATACAGAGCTTCTGTACAAATATAGAGTTTCTATACAAATATAGAGTTGATACACAGAAATAGAGTTTCTATACGAATATAGAGCTTCTTTACGAATATAGAGATTCCATAAGCATACAGAGCTTCTATACAAATATAGAGCTTCTGTACAAATATAGAGCTTCTATACAAATATAGAGCTTCTGTACAAAAATAGAGCTAGCACCATACAAGTAACCCGTCTTAAGGTGTATAACAGGGTCATTTACTTTACGTTTAATTCAAGATTTCTGGTTACAAAGGTTAGGCTATGTACCGAAACATAGTTGGAATGTTTGTCATCTATTCCACAAGACAGCCTTAGCCTTGTTGTTGAGACGCGATATATAAGCTAACAGGAGTGAAACTTATCAATTCTGTGGTATATATCTATCTATCTGTCTGTCTGTCTGTCTGTCTGTCTGTCTGTCTGTCTGTCTGTCTGTCTGTCTGTCTGTCTGTCGGTCGGTCGGTCGGTCGGTCGGTCGGTCGGTCGGTCGGTCTGTCTGTCTGTCTGTCTGTCTGTCTGTCAATCCGTCCTTCCGTCCATTTGTATATCGGTATGTCTTTCTGATGATGATGATGATGATAAGATGTTGGTATTTGTGATGATGATGTTGGTGATGGTGATAATGATGCTTGTGATTGTGATGATGATGATGATGATGATGTTAACGATGCTGGTGATGATGATGATTCTGGTGATGATGATGTTGGTAACGGTGATGTTGGTGATGGTGATGGGATGCTTATGATTGTGATTATGGTACTGGTGGTGTTGATGATGTTGGTGATGGTGATGATGATGGTGATGATGCTAGTAACGATGATGTTGCTGTTGATGACGAAATTGGTGATGTTAATGAAGATTTTAGAGACGGTGATGTGACTGTTGGTGATGGTGATGGTAATGATGATGGTATTGATAATGATACTGGTGATGATGATATCGTCGGTGATGATGCCGTTGTTGTGAAGATGATGTTGTTGATGATGATGGAGATGATGACGTTGTTGGGGATGATGGTATTGTTGATAATGATGGTATTGTTGGGGATAATTATATTGTTGTTGATGATTATGTTGGTGGTGGTGGTGGTGATAACGATGATGTTGTTAGTGGTGATGATGTTGCTGGTGATGATGTTATTGTTAGTGTTGATGGTGTTGTTGGGGATAACGGTATTGTTGGTGATAAAGTTGTCATTGATGATTATGTTGGTGGTGGTGATGACGATGGTGTTGCTAGTGGTGATGATGTTGCTGGTGATGATGTTATTGTTAGTGTTGATGGTGTTGTTGGGGATAACGGTATTGTTGGTGATAAAGTTGTCATTGATGATTATGTTGGTGGTGGTGATGACGATGGTGTTGCTAGTGGTGATGATGTTGCTGGTGATGATGTTATTGTTAGTGTTGATGGTGTTGTTGGGGATAACGGTATTGTTGGTGATAAAGTTGTCATTGATGATTATGTTGGTGGTGGTGGTGGTGATAACGATGGTGTTGCTAGTGGTGAAGATGTTGCTGGTGATGATGATGTTGTTAGTGGTGATGATGTTGCTGGTGATAATGATATTGTTGTTTATGATTATGTTTGTTGTTGTTGTTGTTGTTGTTGTTGTTGGTGATGGTGGTGGTGATGGTGGTGGTGATGGTGGTGGTGGTGGTGGTGGTGTTGGTGGTGGTGGCGATGATTATGATGACGATGATGATGATGATGACGATGATGATGATGATGATGATGATGATGATGATGATGATGATGATGATGATGATGTGATGATGATGATGATACAACAAGGGACGTATAATTGTCATTCAGTATGATGGCGAACATACACGACACGGCCACTTAATTTTGACGAAATCCTACATTTGGAAAGTAGCCGGTGGCACGCGACTGACAGAAATAGCAGCACGATCTCTGAAACTATAGAAACCAAAGCATCACAACTATCCGATCTGGTGTCTGGGGGAGGGGGTAGGAGCGATGGGATGAAAGGCATCCTCTAAAGCATTGCCTTGAGTATACGGTCTCTGATTCCAATTAATACGTCAGAGAAAGAAATTTTTTTTTTAAATGAAATTCTAACAAAGCAATACCCAGAAAAGCCACTTAAAATGAAACCGGGATGGATGGTGTGGTGGTGAGTGAGGGGGGGGGGGGGGGGGCACATAGAAAACAACAGTAAAATTTAAACCAATCGTAAAGGCGGATGAAAAGAAGTTATAACCGTGTCCCGGATCAATATTGTTTATTGCATTTCTGTGTTAGAGAAACGGCCATTGTTCTGCGCGGAGGAAATATCATTTGTTTTGTTCAGATATTACTGTTGGTACTTTTTTTTAAACTATTATATGCGGTATAGTTGTTGTCATTCATTTGGTCTTGTTTATGTCATGGTTGTGTTGGTTGTTATGGGTTGGCTTTGGTGGAATTGGTAATCATCTTGCTGATGATGATGATGATGATGATGTGATGTTGGTGATGATGATGATGATGATGATGATGTGATGTTGGTGATGATGATGATGATGATGATGCTTGCTTGCTTGTGTTCATTGGCTTGAGCTCCAACGCAAAGTCCTGTATGTCGGATGAAGGCATCCTGTTTTCCAACATCAGTGTGATGTCATACAGGACCTGAGGTTGGCGTGAGTATCCGTTGTCCCATGTCTGGCTTATTGGTGTGCAGACTGGTGGTTCCTCGCCATACAGGCAGACACTCTCCGACTTCGGAGGAATCGGTGATCCTATTGACTTCAGCCAGGACCCCGAAGGGACCTGTTGCCCAGGACGCTCGGCGAGGACGCGTCAATAGGTCTTGGCCAGTATACAACCCGGCCCTGGTGCCTTGGAAACACCTCTGCGTCCCGATGATGATGATGATGATGATGATGATGATGATGATGATGATGATGATGATGATGATGATGATGATGATGATGATGATGATGATGATGATGATGATGGAGTTGGAGATGATGATGGAGTTGGAGATGATGATATTGTTTGTGATGCCAGATGATGTGATGATGATGATGATGATGATGATGATGATGATGATGATGATGATGATGATGATGATGATGATGATGATGATGATGATGATGATGATGATGATGATGATGATGATGATGATGATGGAGTTGGAGGTGATGATATTGTCTGTGATGCCAGTGTTCAGGGCTAGGTGAATATCATTTGTCATGTTCAGATATTATTGTTGCGAGCCTTTTTCTAACTAGTGTATGCGATAAGCTCGTTGTTATACATTTCGTCCTTTTCATAGATTCAAAACAATGTTTTCACGATGTGAATTTGAATAACGAAGGCACACACAAACAGATTGCACGATTTATTGCCTGGCATATTTGGCTGCATCTCGCCAGGTACATACTGCATAAACACGAACACAACGAAGCTTTGCCGTTCTTAGATATTCTAATGAAAGGTACAAGCAGTTAAACAACAGAGTGTTCGAATACATACCCAATTGGATTGACAGAATAGTACACAAAGACGCTGGGAATCTGGCCAAGCTGACACACCACAAACCTCCTACGTCATCGATTTGACGGCACATTTTAGAAACCTGTCACATCATTGATAGGGACAATATGTTTCGCATGTTGTTTACGCCACAAAATTGTCACCTGTTAAAGGTGAAGGAAGCGATCACGATGAATCTGCAACGGCCAGTTTTGTTCAAACAGAAAGACATGATAGTCAGTTTAAAATTACCATGGTAGACAACTGAAATTACAGTGTGACTATGTGTATATTTCAGCTTGAATGATTTATCTAATTACTTTAGTTTATGTTGAGTGATTTCTGAAGTATGTATTGGTAATCATTTGATTGATTGATTGATTGTTTGATTGATTGATTGATTTAGGAACCGACATAAAAGCATTCGGGGCATTCCCATAAGCGCTCCGTCCCCATCCTCAGAAGCCAGCGAAGAGTTCCAACCCCAATTGTACCAGTAGGAATCTGATTATATGTGCGTCTCGCCTTTCCTCTAAGCGTCGAGCATCGGTCAGATCCCCTCGTCACTCCACGCTGTCGTATTCTTGCCAGACCATGGTGATCCATTTGCTCCTCCGAGGTGTACACGTGCTCCCACTAGGTCGCAACCACGTCTGCCTTATCATGCATCAATACTCCACCAAGTTTTGCAGAGCCAGCCAGTCTGTCTGCCTGTTCATTCCCCAGCACACCAGCATGCCCCGGAGAAAAGATCCAGACGATGCTTGCCATACGTGACTTCCGAAGCGAAGCAAACCACTCTGCACGAAGCTTGCCTGTCCTCACCCTGCTCAGCATGCTTTCTGAGTCAGTTACAACCACGATGTGTTGTGTGTGTATCGTATTCTTCATCCAGCGGAAAGCTGTACTGACTGCCTCCACCTCCATTCTTAAGCTAGATGTTGTGGTATCATATGCCAGGCTCTCCTTCACCAAACGTCGACCATTAGCCTTTGCCAAGAAACCCCAGGCACGTCTACTACCTCTCAACACCGAACCATCTGTGTAGATAATCACATCATTTTATTGATGATGATGACGTTGTTGGTGATGATGATGATAATGATAATGATGATGATGATATTATTGGTGACGATGATGTTGGTGGTGCTGATAACGTTGTTGATGATGATGCTGGTGGTGATGATGATGATGTTGGTCATGATGATGATGATTTTGAATATGATGATGATGTTGGTGGTGATGATGATGATGTTGGTCATGATGATGGTGATGTTGGTGATGATGATGATGATTTTGGTGATGATGATGATGATGATGATGATGATGATGATGATGATGATGATGATGATGATTAAGTTGTTGTTATAATTTTGATGTTGCTGGTGATTATGATGCTGCTTGTGAAGATGATGGTAGTTATGATTAGTATCATGCTTTTGGTGATGATGACGATGATGATGATGATGATGATGATGATGATGATGATGATGATGATGATGATGATGATGACGACGATGATGATGATGATGATGATGATGATGATGATGATGATGATGATGATGATGACGACGATGATGATGATGATGATGATGATGATGATGATGATGATGATGATGATGATGATGATGGTGATGATGGTGATGATGATGTGATGGGGAGAGGGGGGAGGTTTGCGTTCGTTCGCCTTGAACTCAAGATAAGCCAGTTGCACATGCTGCTATTTCTAGTGCACTGGACTGATTTTTGCGTGTGGATCGGCTTTCCGTATAACTATTCCCTCTCACTAGCAACAACATCAACAGCAGTAACAACATCAACAGCAGTAACAACATCATCATCAGCAAGATCTTAATCACCAGCAAAATTATAATCACCAGCAATATCATCATCATCAGTAGCATCATCATCATCACCAGCAACATTAATCATCACCAGCAACATCCATGGCAACATCACCAGCAACATTAATCATCACCAGCAACATCCATGACATCATCACCAGCAACATCCAGAACATCATCACCAGGAACATTAATCATCACCAGCAACATTAATCATCACCAGTAACATCCAGAACATCATCACCAGCAACATTCAGAACATCATCACCAGGAACATCCATGGCATCATCACCAGCAACATTAATCATCACCAGCAACATCCAGAACATCATCACCAGCAACATCCATGGCATCATCACCAGCAACATAATCATCACCAGCAACATTAATCATCACCAGCAACATTAATTATCACCAGCAACATTCAGAACATCATCACCAGCAACATCAAGAACATCATCACCCGCAACATTCAGAACATCATCACCAGCAACATTAATTATCACCAGCAACATTCAGAACATCATCACCAGCAACATCCAGAACATCATCACCCGCAACATTCAGAACATCATCACCAGCAACATTCAGAACATCATCATCAGCAACATTAATCATCACCAGCTACATCAAGAACATCATCACCAGCAACATCCAGAACAACATCACAAACAACATCAAGAACATCATCACCAGCAGCGGGAGGTCACGATGGCCAGAAAGTGCTCAAGTATTGAAAAATCTACTTTGTCCTTCACACAAAGACCACAAACAGAAGAATGATGACGGTGCAATCCTGATATTATCCTCGTTTCCGTGAGTTATCGCACGTTCAACCAATATATCCCACCTTCTCCAACTTGACATGTTTACTTAAAATCAATCAGATAGAACGACTGAGAGTTATGCACTTTCCTAAAATCAATGAAGCAGTTGCATGGGTCGAAATGGATGATAAGAAGTAGAAAAATATCGAACTTCTTCGTAAAATTTCCCAAACGACCTCATTACCATTTCCATTATTGCGTCGGTTTGCACAGGCGTATCACGTGATTAGATCGCCTTTATTTTATTGGGTTGTCACCACAGAGTGGCGTGTTGCCACAGTCACGGTGAATTTTAAACATAATTAGTACACAGCCAGACTGACTCCTTCCAGCTGAATTGTTTGTTAAAACAAAAACAGAAAAGCAAGTCAAATGCGAGAATGGACGTGGCCGAGAGTTCACTTAGCCGCGTTAATAGCAGTGTTTGTGTCATGACTCACCATTGTCACAACCATCGTCGGTTATTAACACAGTTACTGTGTTACTTAAGAATATCGCCATCGTTAAACTGCTACTACTGCTACAGCAACTGCGGCTATTCGTGTTACTGGTACCATCGTTATATTGTTACTGCTGTTACACCCACCCTCCAACAGCACAAGCAACCAATACTACTACTACTACTACTACTACTACTACTACTACTACTACTACTACTACTACTACTACTACTACTACTACTACTACTACTACTACTACTACTACTACTACTACTACTACTACTACTACTACTACTACTACTACTACTACTACTACTACTACTACTGCTGCCACTACTATTACTAATGTTTATACTGCTACTGCTGCTGCTGCTACTACTACTACTACTACTACTACTACTACTACTACTACTACTACTACTACTACTACTACTACTACTACTACTACTATCGTTGATGCTTCTGCTGTTGCTGCTGCTACCAGTTATTAAAACAGTTATTGCAGAAATTAAGAATATCGCAATCTTTAATAAGACTACTACAACTGCGACTATTCGTGTTACCGGTACCCTCGTTATAGTATAACTTATACAATTACCTAGACACTCCGACAGCACCAACAACGACTATTACTACTACTACTACTACTACTACTGCTACTACTGCTACTACTACTACTACACCTACTACTACTACTACTAATACTACTACTACTACTACTACTACTACTACTACTACTACTACTACTGATACCACCACCACCATCACCACCACCACTACTACTACTACTACCACTACTACTACTACTACCACTACTACTACTACTACTACTACTACTACTACTACTACTACTACTGATACCACCACCACCATCACCACCACAACTGCTACTACTACTACCACTATACTACTACTACTACTACTACTACTACTACTACTACTACTGATACCACCACCACCATCACCACCACAACTGCTACTACTACTACTAATACTAATACTGCAACGACCACTTTTACTGCCACTACTACTGCTACAACTAGTACTACTACCACTACTACTACTACTACCACCACCGCCACCATCACCATCACCACCACCACTACTACTACTACTACTACTACTACTACTACTACTACTACTACTACTACTACCACCACCACCACCACTACCACCACCGCCACCACCAGCACCACTACTACTACTACTACTACTACTACTACTACTACTACTACTACTACTACTAATACTACAACGACCACTTTTACTACCACTACTACTGCTACGACTAGTCTACTACCACCACCCTACTACTACTACTACTACTACTACTACTACTACTACTACTACTACTACTAACACCACCACCATCGCCACCACTACTACTACTACTACTACTACTACTACCACCACCACCACCACCACCACTACTACTACTACTACTACTACTACTACTACTACTACTACTACTACTACCACTACCACTACTACTACCACCACCACCACCACCACCACCACTACTACTACTACTACCACCACCACCACCACCACCACCACTACTACTACTACTACTACTACCGCTACTACTACTACTACTACTACTACTACTACTACTACTACTACTACTACTACTACTACCACCACCACCATCACTACTACTACTAATGCTGCTGCTGCTGCTGCTGCTACCATGAGTAAGTCAATGAATACCAACAGAGAAATTGGTCAGCTTTGTGGGAAATCACAATTGTCCGACGTGGCGTTGCTGCTAGAGTCTTCGTCAGCATACAAACAACGAACAGAAACTAATACAATTACATGCAACATATGCAAGTTACTTAGCTGGTTTGCTTCCATCATCGGGATAGAAAACAGAAAAGCAATTTTTGTGTCTGTCCTAATGATGTTTCTTGCCAGTCGACTGTCTGAGTACTCGCCCTGGCATACTGTCTGGAAATTCAAACTGTCATGATAACACCTTATTGTTGGTGTTGTCTATCGGTACTCGCCTGTCAACTCGAATCGTCTCATGAACCTTCATCATCTCTTAAACCTTCGTGCATTTGTTATGTTCAAAACATTCAGTTCGACAATGTTTTGTTTTTTCTATGTGAATGCAACATGCACAATAGATAACTGATACACGAAAGATTAGTGGTTGAAAGGGCCGAATGTAAGACTACAATTTGTAGTGCCCAATTTGTGATACTTTGAGAATAAAGTTTGTTCGCTAGTTCAATTATGTTCCTGTGACAGTCTCAGCGGAACGACAGTAGTAGGAGTGGGGCGCGCAGCCACGTATATTTGTGGACGCGTCTGGCGGCTTATGGTTCTTTTTGGAAAAGTGCCGACTGAGGGAGAAATTTTGTTAGGTGAATTTTTTTTGGGCGGTGGCTGCCTGGTGGGAACGAAAA
Organism: Cepaea nemoralis; assembly: GCA_014155875.1. Lineage (NCBI taxonomy): Eukaryota > Metazoa > Mollusca > Gastropoda > Stylommatophora > Helicidae > Cepaea > Cepaea nemoralis. Next base: position 336,938 of record JACEFZ010002009.1, read on the forward strand.
TCTGTAAAAGTGATTATGGTAGCGGGCGGTGTGAAGGGGAAACGTTATATATTTTGGTTACGTAGGGTATATGAATAAGGCGAGTAAAAGATAAGCTTGCAAGGGTGTGATGGGTCGTCTTTATACTCGACGATGTAAGAGGTGTAGATGGTTACTGAACAAAAGAGGGTCGTAGGAGTCTGATACAGTAAAACAGAGAGACGAAAAACCAAAAAATATTTTCAAGTGTCTTTTATTGGTATACAACATCAAACTACATTTAAAAAGGTTTACGACCCATAAGGGATCAGAGGGAAGTGGTAGATAGATGACTGGTCCTGTAGAGGCCTGTCGTTATTATTATCAGAGGGTGAATGGAAACGAACATTAAAATCAGATATGAATTAATCGATGGTAATTATTACTAGAGGGGGAATGGATTCAACAATGAAACAAACAGGGTCGTGGGGTAATAGGAACGCATTCTCCCGTCTTAGGGATAAAAGCCGCCGCCGGGGTGGTGTTATAGAGGGGTCTGGTAATTGTAAGGTGTTGGCTCGACGTAGACTTGCAGGGGGCGGTTGAGGTGGAGGAGTCTGGTGGGGTGGTGTGGGATTAATAATATATTGAGGGGATGGTGATCTAATTCTGACTGGGTGGGGTGGAGTGATGTATGGAGGACTCCACCTTAGCAGGAGTGGTGAGGGTGGGGGTGTCAGTGGTTGCTGTCGCCGACGGTGCCTGCGGGCCCGCAGAACACGACGCCGGAAGAAAGGAAAGGCTATCCTGATCAGATCATCAGTTGTCAATACGACTCGCATCACATCCCCCAGATGGGCGTCGACAACCTCTCTGAAAGTATGACCCATACACGTATGAGCCAGCTGGTTGGGCTGGTCCTCCATGCAACCAACACAGTAGGTCATGATATTCGTTTCCAGCTCCGTGATGGCAGCCTCAATGGTGTCACGAGGATTCATTGTCTGTAACAAGCAGACATATATAGCTATACTTGAATATATAGATATGTTAATTAGATAATTATATAGGTGGTAAGAGAACAAGAAGAACAGTAACTACTACATCACCCTGGTAGTATTGCATGTAAAAAAAACAACTCAGCAGTTTTTTTGTATCACAACACGGAAACCCCACCCTTTTTTTAAGCAATTAATGTGGTGAGAGGAGTGATGAAGTCACAAACTAACGTGTTTTTTTTTTTTTTGATATGTTCTTTTGCCACGTGTTCAGGCTTGTGAGAACTAAAAAAGAGAGGTGATGAATACAAACTGCCAAGTCATCAGATGTGGTACCGTGTGCACAACGCAGACAGTGTATAAATAGTAGGCGTCCCTTGTAACCAACTACTCTGTCCTTGGCGTCTAGAAGTATCGTTCTCTGACAACACGGCACTATGTGGCAAGACAAATACGGTAAGTTGGTGGTTGATAAATCTACCACATAGTCGTTATGTGTCTCCAAGTACCTTAATATGATAAACCTAGTATAATACAATAGTATATGGTGCTAAACATATATAACTGAAGAGAAAAGTCACTTCTTCGTATAGTATACTAGGTTGTGCCGATGTGAAATAGTGGTGCTATCTAGAACATAATGCTATGATTGTAGCATATCACATAGGAATATTCGCAGAGAGAAGGTGAAAGTGTGTCGTATAGGGTCTACATAACCGTTATCGGTAGTAATATATGGTCTACATGGGATACATGTCAGATACATAGTTATTATTTATATTATATATATCTATAATGGTGTTATACTACCTTAATCGTATCTATGGTTGTTGCAGATACGTATGCCCAAGAAAAACTAATAAGGGATCTGTGGAGCCTACTAAGAGCAGAACCAAACAGTTATTGTATGGGGTGTCTTAATACCCCGCAAAATCAAGAAGCCGAGAATCCCTTCGCTCATTCTTGTGATGATGGTGAAGGTGGTAGCTTTGCGGACCTAGTAACGGTTCGACTACGGGATGTGCTAAAACAACACTTCACTAAAGACGAAATAATTACATTAAGCCTGAATAGAATTGAGGAGAGCATCCTCGATTATAATCGTCAAAACGAAACTCCAGAACCATCCCCAGCCAGGAGTGAAAGATCAACGTCACCGACATCATTATCGTTCAGTCAATCCACACTGGTGGATGAGTATTAAACCTTTTCTAAACAAAGAAGAAAAATTTAGATGGGTGATGATAGAAGCGAGGGTGGTTTATAGTACCTCATTGGTATTCTTTTTTTTTCTCAGGCTGTGTTTCACACTGACTACAACGTACTATAACAGTCCAATGAACACTACTGACACGAAGAGCACACGTCGTAATTGATCGCCCTAGTGGTAGTGTGAAGAAAAGACTGAATATCATCACACACACACCAAATGAATGCTGGTTGACCAACAAGAAAAGATGTCTACACAGCCACTAGAACAGTCTCTAGGTGTGGTAAGAGACGTGGGTACTAAAAATTATACACTGAACAAACAGAGGACAGTCAAGAACAGTCTCAACAGATGTGCACACCCCGCTGGTGTACTCATTAAACATAAAAACTCCGGAAAATGTGTTACTGTAACATTCGATAGCCCAAGGCACTATGACTCATTCCGAGTCCAGATGTTTAGGTATTACAACAGACACCACATCGAAACTAGACAAGACCAGACTGGGTCACCTGTGGAAGACGTGTTTACAACACCACTGGTGAAGATTCACTTATATCTCACGAAAAGAAAGCTGCTCGCCCAGGGACAGGTTGACAATATTACCGCATGGTTAAAAATAGACTTTATCGACCTTGAGAAACTCGCTACAGACAGTCACGAGTAGACAAAACAAACACCACGTCTGAGCCTACGACTACGACCAGAAAGATAAATATCACAACTGTGGGGTTGCCACATACTCGATACCATGCTTCAAACAGAGGGGTCAATGACCAGGTTGTAGGTCGAGTACCCATTGGTGCCTACGTACAAAACATGTCTAAACATGTTTTGGTTCAGTTTGTAATATAGGTCGAGTGTTTCTAGATATAACTCGATGAAACCGGTTTAATCTGGATTTTATTTACCCAACCAGTGGTATAAAAAGCCGAGGTTGGTAACACTCAAGTATTATAAGCTGAAGATGACTACAGACCGAACAACTGTGCCTGCTAACTGGGTCTATATGACTCGAGGTGGTGAGACTGTTAGACCAGTGGGTACTGGTACCAAGGCTGTGTTTGTCTCATCGTACAGAGGTGCGACTACGTTGCATATAAGAAGATTTTTTGGCGAATCCGATATCAAGTTTCCGACCAAAATAGGGATGACACTTACTCGCCAAGAATATGAACAGATGATCGGTATGCAGAGTGAGATTCTAGCTGAGTTTGATCGATTCACAACCAATCGAGGTAACCAAATCAAGCAAGTCAAACAAGTCAGTAACCAAGACAACCAACCCAGTAATCACCTCATCCAAATCAGTAACCAAGACAATCAAGTCAGTAACAGATGTGGTCAGACGATACCATATGACGAGGCAGCTACATCATATGTCTATGATATTCAACAGGATACTACACCAGCATATGTCTACGACACTCAGATTACAAACTTCAATAACCAACCAGGGGACCAGCAACCAACCTATGCCTATTCGGACAATCTTATACCACTGATCGACCCCCGAAAGAAGGCAACAAAGAGAAAAGGTCTATAGAACACAACACCATACATCACTGTTCATTTATGTGTATGAAGAATTAAATAAATAAAAAATAATAAATTAAAAAATGTTTTGTCTTTTTTGTTTTTAAATATGTATGGTGTCTCTTGATTATATAAGTGTGTACTTGTCTGTATGTGTACTTGTCTGTATATGTCTGTGTGTTGTGTTTACATGTGTGTACGCTGTGTGTGTGTGTGTGTGTGTGTGTGTGTGTGTTCATAAAATTATTAAACTACTATGGTTCATTGGAAAATACAAAATATCGACTTACCAAAACACCTTGATCCAAGTTAATTGTACAACAAATCTGGTGGCAGTGCTGAGTAGGTTCAGTTGTGGAAATCCAACAACACAGATGGTACTAAAAGCGAATTGTTTCAAGTCGATTGTAGAACACACAGATTCTACTATCACAGAGTGAGTAGTCTTTGGTTGTGGAGACTTAGTTCCATAAACGACTTGGCTTTATACAGTTGTAAACGATACTAAGGTCATGTTCCCACCAGAACCACCAGGAAACTTAGTCAGCAGAATAACACATAAGACATCTGATGTCTGATGCAAACATGACCTCGGAGAAAGAAAGTAATTACGTTGTTCGTAATCTCCAAAAACGAATACCAGGCCACAGCCTTGACCTCGACCAGAGACTATTCCGTGAGAAGTACCATCACCCACGACTTTTCCCACCAAAACACGACAGCAACTTACAGCTCTAAATAAAGCTGATGTTTCAAACATTGAATACTAGGTCATAACCTTGGCCTCGACGAGAAAGTATTGCGTGAGATAACAGCACCCAGTTATTTTCCCACCAAAACAGACAGCTCTGGCAAGTAGACATTGTTTTACCGGGTGGGGGTAAAAGTGCTGACTGTGATGTATGCTCACTCAACCAATACCCTGTTTTTGGTGTGTCTTCAAAACTTTTTGCACTCGGTACGAGTAGGGGGAGGGGTATGTCTGGTGTGGGTGTATGATAAGACTTACACACGACCCCGTGGTGGTTTGGAAATGTGGGGTGGTAGCAGTGTTAGGTGTGGGTAGTTCATGTATAAATAACAGAGTCTCCTGTAAGCCGTCATTCTGATTCAGTCTACAATAGCACAACAACTCTCAGTAGTAGTGATGTCGGTGGTACCCAGTGTTGGATTTTTTCCTACTGAATAGTTTGTTACAATCACTGCAACTATCAGTGTGGTAGTGTAATAATCACTATTATACTATCATTGTACTAATACTACCTTAGTGGTGAAGTGTGATATGATTTATCAAGGTGTCGCTGTAGCGATAATCAACGCTATGTGATAGCGTCTCACAACAAGAACTCTTGAACTATTACATCAGAATCTGAGAAGCTGTCACTACCGGTCATACAACGATGGTAAACAGGTGGTTATAAACCACAATTCACCACACACAGGATTGCACAGGGCTGGGATTATCATGGTCTTGATGTACTGATAGACCATGCTCACAAAAAACAACAACACACAGTTGGTTGATGTATTCAGACATTCCAGTAAGACTACTACGTGGACCCCCTTACCAATACGACGTGTTCCATCAATATGGCCAGTACGAACAAGTCTACTTTCATGTGTTCAGTGTGTGACAAAACCTTTTTGTGATATGTATAAGTTCACTCACCACATTCGGACCATTCACGAGGGGAAAGACCAAATACATACCTGTCAGTTATGTGATAAGGTGTATAATACGAAGGACTGGACTACAAAACCATAAACGAACACATCATCAACCGGATATGGATACAACAGAACCAATTACTTCACCTACCTCTACAACGGCGACGATACCACCAATATCATCATCACACCAGCTGAACACACCACCTGTATATGCTCAAAATCCTCGTAGTGTAAGTCAAGTACCAGACTGCTACCGATGTTCAGTATGCGACAAATCCTATTGTGATAAGTATACCCTTAATCGTCACATTCGGACCATTCACACTGAGAAGCACCAGAAATACCCCTGTCAGTTATGTGATAAGGTGTATAATACGAACGATGGCCTACAAAAACACAAACGAATACATCATCACCGGCCTATGGATACATCAGAACCAGAGACAACTACCTCTCAACAAGCCGACGACACCACCAACTGAAACAATCATAACTAACAGTCAGATACACCCAGACGAGAATATTCTTGAACAACTGGTAGAAGAAGAAGTGACCATCTTAGCAGCCGGGGAACCTGAGACACTACACATCCTTCCATCGGATATTCAACAAACATATAGAGAAAATTGGGAAGCTATCAGGACACATCACAAGATTAACAAGTATTTATCGACATACACCTTCTTTATTAGCCCGGAGATACAGACCCCTATCAACTGGACAGATACGTTGTATAAGATTTTCAACGCTCAAATTAGTCGCTTTAAGATCAACTTTAGCTTTCATTTAGTGTTACGACATAGAGAAACACAAGATCTTAGATTCTATCATGCATCATTTAACAATTCTTCTGTTTTAGAATTTCCAGCGCTAATAAATAACAGATACGACTTTGATGCCTTCCTTACAACAGTTCACGAACATGACATTCATTCCTACGCCATGCAACAACGTACAGACACCAAATATACACTAGAGACAGTAGCTGGCATATGTTTTTACCTCTTTCATATCCCTGAGTTTCCGATAGGTTGCTGGTTAGGTGACATACCACTACATATTACACAAAACAAAAAGCCATCAACACATTACAACGTATGCAAGGTAAGAAAATGTACACAGATAACTTTTGTTTCTTTAGATCCCTAGCATTATTCAAAGGGCGCGAACATAAACAGACTTCAGACACCTACCAAACGTTTAGTTAATGAGTGGAAAGAACATCAGCATATAGAGTCCATACGTAGTTTTCCTGGTATTAAACTACTTCACATCACCAGTTTGGAAAAATGTTTTGGGATTAATATAGCTATTTTGGAATACAACGAAAACCAAGCCTTAGTCCCAAAACTTAGAGGGAGTGGGAATTATGAGACCACATTAAGACTATTATTGTTTAAAGACCATTTTATGTATATTAAAGATATTGACAAATTAGCTCGTTCATTTAGTTGCCCACAATGTGGGAAATTATGGCCGAGGTGTAATAAAATGGAGAGACATTGGAAGACATGCACTGGAGGGGAAATCAAGACTCGGTATAAAGGAGGGGTCTACACTCCATCAGAAACAGTGTGGGAATTAATTGCAGAGCAAGGTATTTCGGTCGATACCGCGTATGTGTACCCGTATAGGATTGCCTATGATTATGAGTGTTATTTTTGTAGTTCCAAACTACCTAACGACAGAGAGTCTACTAAATATTTAGCAAAACATATTCCAATGTCATGTTCAGTAGCATCCAATGTACCTGAGTTTGAGAAGCCTGTTTGTTTTATTTCAACCGGTGATCCCCAAGACTTGATTAATAGAATGGTTGATCATCTACATGAAGTAGCAGCGAAAGCATATGAATGTTTGCGTGATAAATTTAGTGGGGTGTATAGAAAGTTGGGTGAGATGAATCAGTCAACGCTGACGAGTAAGTTAGATGGGTACTTACAACAGATCCCTGTGATAGGATATAACTCTGGTAAGTATGATTTAAATATGATTAAGCCATATTTGATCTCATACTTTACTACAACAGAGGGGTCTTCGATCAAATTTGTAGTTAAAAGAAATAATAATTTTATGTGTATTGCCACTGAACAGTTGAAATTCCTAGATATCAGTAATTATTTAGCGGTAGGATTTACCTACTCAAAATATCTAGCGGCCTATGGTGTTGAGGAGACCAAGGGCTATTTCCCTTACGAATTCATAACAGATTTAGACAAATTAAAAGAAACAAAGTTACCACCTCATACAGCTTTTTTCTCAAAGCTTAAAAACCGTAACATTTCCGAAGCAGAATACACAGTTTGTCAGAAAGCCTGGATCGATAATAAGATGACTACATTAGAAGACTTTCTCGTGTGGTACAACAACAAGGATGTTGGTCCATTTATCAAGGCTTTAGATGCACAAGTTAGTTTTTACACAGAGTTAGGTGTAGACATGTTTAAGGACGCCATTTCTGTCCCAGGGGTTACTCTAAAGTATCTCTTTAAGACCCTCCCCAAGGAGGTAGTATTCTCGTTATGTTGCAAGAAGGAGGAGAAGTTACACAAGATGTTAAGAGATAATATTGTGGGTGGGCCCAGCATAATTTTTCATCGTTACCACGAGGCCAATAAGACCCGTATCAGGGGTAATAAACTGGTAAAAGTATTAAAGGGTTTGATGCGAATTGCTTTATACCTATGGTCTCTTATGCGAGATATGCCATCAGACTTCCCTACTATTAGATATAAAGAGGACGGGTTCAAAGCCCATAAGGTAAACAAGAATACACAAAAGTGTAGAGCGTGGTTAGCGTGGGTCTCTCACAGCCAGAACATATCCTTGAAGACACAATTTAATGGGGGTGAAATGCGGCTGGGCGATCGACATATTCGCGTAGATGGGTGGGATAAGAAGAGTAAGATAGCTTATCAATTCCATGGGTGTTTATTTCACGGTCACCCAAGCTGCCCTCTAACCAAGGGAAAAACTATTAACCCCGTCAATAATAAACCACTGGTGGAGTTATTTAAGAAGACACAAGAGATTCGTGGTTATCTGGAGACTGTCGTTAAAATTAAAGTAATAGAAATGTGGGAATGTGAGTGGGAGACACTAAACAAGACTGATAGAAATATTAAAACTTTCATAGACACGAATTTCCCATTCGTCACACCATGGTTTGGGTGCTTCCCCATAACAATGACTAAGATTCTCGCTGCGGTAAAAGATGAGAGTCTTTTTGGACTGATAGAATGCGACATCCATGTACCACCCTCTCTCAGAGATCATTTTTCAGAAATGGCACCCATCTTCAAAAACATAGAGGTGGGTAGAGAGCATATAGGTGAGTTTATGCGTGAGTACGCCGAATCACATAAGTTGCTGACACGACCACGTCGCACATTAATAGGTAGTTATATTGGGGAAAAGCTCCTGTTGACCACCCCACTCCTAAGATGGTATCTGACACATGATCTAGAAGTCACTGAAATATATCAAGTGATTGAATATAAACCTGTTCGTTGTTTTAAACAATTTGGGGATACGGTGTCTGATGCCAGACGTGAGGGAGACAGACACACCACCGAGACTATTACGGCAGAAACAATGAAGTTGTTAGGTAATGCCGCTTACGGCAAAACATTAACCAACAAGGCCAAACATACTGATGTCTCCTACTGTCACGGAAAAGACACGACGAAATTAGTAAATAACCCCTTGTTTAAGAAAATGACCCCCCTTACTGACGACGTTGTTGAGGTCGAGACAGTAAAGAAGACAACTGTCTGGGATCTGCCTCTACAGATTGGTTTTTTCGTTTATCAGTATGCCAAATTAAGAATGTTAGAGTTTTATTATGACTTTCTCGACGTATTTATAGACAGGGTGGACTTTCAGCTTTGTGAAATGGACACTGACTCTCTATATTTGGCCCTTAGCGCCGATTCACTCTCTGATGTAGTTAGACCACACCTACGAGAAGAATATGACAGAGTCTACAATCAGTGGTTCCCGTCTGAAACCTGCCCTGTTCATAGAATTACCCTAGTACCAGTACCTGTCAGGACTGTGTGGATATCAAAGCCTATGAAAAGAGAACCCCTGGTCTTTTAAAACTAGAATACGAAGGGAAGGGGATGGTCTCGTTATGTAGTAAGACGTATATTTGTGTCGGAGATTATGATAAAATCAGTACCAAAGGTCTGACCAAAAACCACAACACTCATCTAAACAAGGACACTTTTTTGGAAGTACTCAACACCCAAACACCAAGTGGGGGAACCAATATAGGCTTCAAAACACAAGACTCTGCTGTGTATACATACACACAACACAGAGATGCTCTATCTTATTTGTATATAAAAAGGCAAGGTTGCACAGTGATAATATATCGACTATGCCGCTACTTATTTAATTGTTTAAAACAATTATTATGGTCGTATGTTTTTTCCTGAATGCTTTTTGTTTTAAATTATAATTATGTTATATTTTATAGACGATGGGTGGTAATCCTATCATCTGCACGTTTCATAATCATATTTACATTTGTGTTATGGTCGTATGTTTTTTCCTGAATGCTTTTTGTTTTAAATTATAATTAATGTTATATTTTATAGACGATGGGTGGTAATCCATCGTCTGCACGTTTCATAATCATATGTACATTTGTGTTATCGTCGTATGTTTTTTCCTGAATGCTTTTTTGTTTTGTATTATAATTATTGTTATATTTTATAGACGCTGGTTATATAAATATTTTCCTAAATTGGTGCCCTGTATAACAGAGTTAAAATAGTAATAAAACGACACATGATATCGCCCACGCATACCGATACAATGCATACTGCGGGTGTATTCTGTTGTGGTGGTATAACACGTGTCTAGATTTAGCAGGTTCTTAGATATTAACATATCAGAACATACAAAAAATCACGACATGAATCTGTTGGACTACACTTGCTTTCACATAGATGGAGTACCTCGCCAGAACCTCGTGACATTTTATGTAGACCACATACTCCAAGACTGCCCAAAATATAACATAGATAGGACAAACCTTCTGGCTTAGAGATACGACAATGGAAGATAGCCTCTATGGACCGGTGTGTGAACTGGAAAAGACAGTGCAATTCATACAAGAGACAGCATTGCAGTTATAGACATTTCAAGCGAGTGAAAGAAGAAGAAGAAGGATTGAATATAAAAAGACATATATAAAAGAAAGAAACGGTTCTCAAGGAGCAACAACCCCCTTTCGCCTGACCACAAGACCCTTGGTCTATTATGACTACTTGTGGACGTATTACAATCTCACATTAATACAATTTCCTGCATATAAGCTTGTCATATTTTTAATAATATTGTTAAATGCACTCAGTTATATCTTCGCTTTGTTTGATTTCGATGTTGAATGATGATGATGTATTGTGTTCCCCTCTGTTATTACATAATATTTATGGTTAATTATTTCACCCTGTATTCATAATACTTCATTCATTATATTGTTTCCATACATTGTGAACGAATAATAAACATATCGTTATACGCCTATACTTCACTGGACTTTATTGTATTTTTTAAAGTCGTGTTGTTTTTCTCTGATGTGGGTTAGTTATTGACGAAAGTTAGTGGTGAGACACAGACATACAAAAACATACAAGACAACACGGGTATTACCTTCAGTGTCCAACACCCCATCTTGTCATCAAAGCAGCATGGTGCGTGGTTGTGTTCTTGGTAGAGGTGAAGTTTTGGAGATGTAAATAATAGTAGAATTCTACACTGGAAGCACCATATCTTAATCTGTCTCTTTTTAACAGCTCTGCACCTCATCTCACGGCTGATTGTATTTTGTCTACTTATTTAATATATGGTGCTTCTATACTCGGCCGCAAATATAACACTGGCCCCTATGAAAACGAAGCTATATACTACACCCCTAATATTCTGTTCTATCACAATACAACTATTATAGTATCTAAACCTATACTGAAATATTCACCTACCCTCTGTGACTAGAACCAGCTAACTAATGTCGGTCACCCTTCTTCAAGAAACGCGAAGTACTGAGATCGTATGAGGTCGTGTTTCTCACGATCCGGGGGTAGCGTGATTAGTTCTCCAGATTTTCAGTGGCGCCAAACTACTCTGGAATCAGGGGATAATATGTTAGTACTGGCCGTACACGTCTGCCTGTTATTGTCATTATCAAAGACTCGTAGGTAGCGGCGTTCCAGCTATCAGTTGGTAGAATCTCGATTTCTCACGAGCTGAAGAAAACTGATTAGTTTTCCAGCCTTATACTACTGCGGTCTACTCTGGCATCAGCGGGGTGTGTGTTAGTAATGCCAGTATACGAGTGGGTGTTATTCTCATTAAAGGTTGGTAGGAGCCCGAGTGGTTGATCTATAATAGCTGAAATGTTTAGTGACTCCTTGGTCTTGAGTGTAGTTGAATGTGTGTGCGCGCTTGTGTATCTGTCTATTTGATTCTGTGTATGGCTGCACGCGTGTCTGTTTGTTTCGTTGTGTGCGCGGTTGTATTTGAGTGTATGGTCCTGTTCATTGTTTACAAGCAAGAATTCCTATCTATTGCTGTCCTTCAATGATCTTTGCATATATTTTCTGGTGTACATCCGAAGTATCCCTGTCTTAATAGGCTGAGTGTAGTCTATTTCATTATCAAGCCATATGACAGATCTGTTTTCTATGTTTTTTTCTTCCCCACCAATTTATAGATATTCAACCACATCTAATTTGCCGTACACTATTGCCTTATCAACGTGATAACATTCACAACTGTTTTTGTGTGTTAAACGACTTGTGTATGGTTGAGTGTGGTTACACGATGTGTAGATGACTTTTTATTTTACATTCGTTTGAAATAACGAAAAACCATCAGCGAAAATAAACCAAATGAAAACAGACCTTGTGATCCGTGAGCCCGCCTTTTCCCCTGCTCGCGTGGGCGCGTCCTGTGAGTTTATTATATGAGAAACCATTTTACCTGTCTCATGGTAAATATTAACCCTCTTTCTCGTTTTTGTGTAGTTGTGTGTGTGCGCGATTGTGTATCTGTCTATTTGATTCTGTGTATGGCTGCACGCGTGTCTGTTTGTTTCGTTGTGTGCGCGGTTGTATTTGAGTGTATGGTTGATGTCTGCTGTATACTTGTATGGTTGTCTTTGTGGTTGTATGTGTTTATGTATGTGTTATACACAACGAGGCTCGTGTAGACGATTACGATGATATATGGCCTAGAGGAACAGTCCAAGCACCTGGAACCGTATTGACACGCGATGATAGTCCTCTTCAGTGTTCGGCGGGCCCGATCGACAAGCATCACCATTACAGCGGACATCAACCACTCTACGACCCCCCTCACTATATTACTAAGTCCAGACTCTTTTTTCAGATTATATCCTCTTATTATATTTATAACCATCCCTATATCGACCACTAATACCCCTTACCACCATATCCATTACTACTTTATAAGCTTTTCGGTGAAGAAGCCACCCTTTCACTTACTAGCACACTTACCACCACACAGTTGATACCGACACGAACACCCCACTCTTCCTTTCACAGACTACATTCCACACCCGGCAACCAACAAGAATTTTCTACGAGCGTACATCTGCTTGGAACCCTCGCTTTCATTACACCTCTGCCCTCTGACCTCTGCCCCACCATCCCCACCTAAACACTACTGTCTTATTTCGCCATATACACTCCTCTCGATTATCTTTCACTACATCTCATAGTTGTCTAATGACACTTTCACTCACCCCTCATAGTAACGGATCATTCACTCCGTTCTAACCAAAATATTTAACTTTCCCTTCACACCCTTCATACTCTAATTACTTTCACATCCCACCAACCAACATAGACACGAATACTCCCGATACCTTAATTACTTTCACAGAAACTTACCCGCCTAATAAAGTCATAGACCCGGGATTTTCCCACATGTCGCCAAAAAAATTTCACCTAAAATTTCCCCCTCAGTCGGCAATTTTCCCAAAAAACTATCAGCCGCCAGCCGCGTCCACAAATATACGTGACTGCGCGCCCCACTCCTACTACTAACGACCAGGTTGGTCATCACCAATGATTATCACGCAAATGCTATAATTTATCGATTCAGCTGTCTACCACTTGTAATGACAAACACGTATCAATATAAGCAGGTAACATATCCTTAACTGCTTCCGTAATGCAAGATAATATATCGCCAAATGTGGCCTTTTATTGGGACAGAAGGACAATATATATCGCCATGCTAGGGTCATCGTGTTATTTGTTTTGTTTCGTGGTATCTTCCGCAATTTCAATGCCGAATGAACGGAAATTTACATTATAATACATTTTTTTTCTTTCATTTGAGTGTATACCGTTTGGTCCAAGCCAACTTTTTGTGTGGCACTGAATCAGTTAAGAGCATTCTTCGCAAGACGTTCATTTACCCTAAACTTAGCACAACAATTAGAATATTAACTCTAACGTTGCTGTATGAATTAGAAACACGGATAACGACGAAAATCATTACTAATAAACCACAAATATTCATTAATTAGTACATGCGCAGAAAAAAGGGTCAAGAAGTCAAGAATAGTAACACTGTAAATCTCCTGCGCATGTCGTCAAGGCGACTAAAGAGGGTCCTGTTGCTCTGTAAGCCAAATCTAATTGCATTTACCTATTCACATTGAGTGCCAGTCTACCTAATCGGCAGAACAGAGCGGCAGTTGGATTGACAAGATACTATACACAGGCGATGGGATCCTAGGAAGGCCAACACACCCGAAGCTTCCCGCTTCCTCAAATGCTAGGCATGTATTGGAAAGCGGCCATGTGTTTGATAGAGATAGTGCCTTTCGCGCGTTGTTTAACACACAAAATAGTCGCTTGTTAAAGTTTGCAGAAGCCATGATGATTAATCTACATAGGCCAGTTTTGTGCAAACAGAAAGACATGTTAGTCAGTTTAAAATTACCGTGGTAGACAACTGACATTACTATGCGAACATGTGTATATTTCAGCTTGAAGGATTTATCTATATAGTTATTTTACTTTATGTTATGTGAATTCTGCAGTATGTACCTGACGAGATGCAGCGAAATATGCCAGGCAATAGATCGTGCAATATATTGTTTGTGTCTTCGTTATTCAAATTCACTACAGGAAAACATTGTTTTGAATTTCCAAAGAGGGTTGGTCTAAGGCTAAGGCATTATCTCACACCGTAGAAAATAGCATCCAACCAACCGTGACTTGCCAACAAAAGGGTTGGCCTGGTTGATTGTATGCGCATGCTCCACTAGGAGACTGAGGCAATAAGAAGATGAAGAAAGTTTTTTTTTACCTTAATTTTCGCTCCCTTTGGACTCGAACCCTGTGCTACTACTACTACTAACAGTCGCAACTGTTTATGAATGTGCTGGAGTGATGTTTGCTTGATGGATAGCTTTCCCTTTTACCAGTGCCCCTCACCATCAGACAAATACCCCCGACTTCATAGGTACCTGTGATGTACGTCCCCAAGTCAAGGACGAGAAATCAACATGCATGTCTAACTGACTGGTGAGGGGAAGGAACCTACTACGCTGCGGTCACCAGAGAAAGTTTATGCGTAAGCGCCTTAACCCTCTCGGCCAAGTCGACCTTTTACATTTTGTAAGAACCATTGCACAAGATTAATGACCTCGTAATAACGTCCATCCTGCCTGAGAAGTGTCCAAGCATTCTGTGTCCCTGGCACAGCTTTAATATGGATCCCTTGGACTAACGATTGTGAGACACCTAGAACGTAACAAGGCGTCAAATATTCACAAGAAAGGTTGACCTACTGACACAGAACTTGCTCACGCCCCACAGCGATATCAGCCAATAGAAATAATAAACATGCTAATTACTATCACCACGACCTTCTCAACTACCACCACAGCTAACATAGTTGCTGCCTGCTCTCTACCTCTACTATATTATCACAAATACCATTACTACCACTATCACAACAACAACAATAACGATAACAACAACTGCCACCACCACCATCACCACCACCACCACCACCACCACTACCACTACTACTACTACTACTACTACTACTACTACTACTACTACTACTACTACTACTACTACTACTACGAGGTAATGTCAGTCAGTAAAATAATGATTAGAAAACTTGCAGTTTAAAAGGGCACAGTTCCACAGATTAAGAAGAAGTATCGGGTATATGGTGGCTGCCTCATATTTGTGTAGACCAACCCGCACCTGATGCCTGATGTGGTCAATATCACGTCGGCCATATTTATTTCCCGTGAGATTTCTTGGTATCCATTGTAGACTGAGTCGACTTGAAAGCGCAGATTAATTTTAAAAAGTTCCCACCTCGATGGAGATTAGAACAGATGGCCGCCAGGGCGAAAAGCAAGCTTGCTAGCCACTACCGCTGCACCCCAAACTGTAGGTGGTGATTTCTAAGGGTGTCATTCTGTGACAGCATCATCCACACTGACATATCCCTGGTCATTGACAGTGATGTGAGTGACCTTTGTAGCGGGACTACGAGAAAAAACAACCAGCCATGAGAAATAATGGTGAGGGTGAGTGCAGACCCCCAGGGTGGATGGGGTGAGAGACAATTAGTTTTGTGTGAAGTCAGGGGACTTGAAGGGGGCAGTTAAAGCTGAGACCGACTGAGGGTCGGGTGGCTTTGGACAGTGGAGTGTCAGGACCAGAGAAGTGTAGGTCCGTGGTCTGCAAAGCGAATGATAAGGGAGTTAGTGATAGAACTCTGCCCTGTGGGTTTTCAGTGATGGGAATTCTAAGGATTAAAGACTGAGCCCGGTTATCAGTAGACCTAGTGTATTGAAGCCTAGCCCTAGAGAGGGTCGGATAGTTAGCAGAGGCTTAGACCCAGTGTGTGGGTTGTATGGTGTGAGGTCCAGCCGTGGATAGTAGCTGGATAACTGTCTTGTAAATTTGAGATTAAAGAAGGCCTTGAGAAGGCAGTGATGTGTGCGTGTTAAGTTGTGAGGAGGATATATATATATTCTGTGGATTATATTGTTTTCTGGATATGGAAATATGTTACGTGTGTCCGTGTTTCTTCTGCATTAAAAGATTATGTGCGCCAACTCAATCTTCTTCACTGACTGGCAGATGTGTACTGTGGGGGTGAGTTATATTGTGAGACAGGTGGCTAGCTCAACTTACACTCCATAGTGACATACAAGGATCATTGTAACCTAGATAACGACCATCTCACTCCATTATCATTAAGAACATCGTGAGACACACTTATTATTAGCTTACCTAGCAGGTCGTTAGGTGTAGCATGTCAATGAGCAGAGTAGATAAATGTGGCAACAGTCTTGGGGAACTGTGCAAAGTTTTCGGGTAGTCACATTTTGAAATGTTATATCCGAGGATAATCACGCCATACTCTTTGCAATTTCCAACTGTCCAGGGACTCTGTCGTGCGCAACCTACAGATGGGACCTTCTAGCTGTTCATATTTATCCTGGATGCCCAAACGTCCGATCCAGAGATCTAGAAGAGGAGTTGAAGGAATAATAATATACTACATTTCTTCACAATGAGTGTTGATGGCATATATATCCAGTTATTTATGTCTTTTAGTTAGGTAGTGCAGTTTCACTATGACAAAGATAGCCTTTGCAAGATGAAGAACAAACTGACCAATACAAAGATATCAATTGCAACGAGAAAAAGAGTGTGGAAGGGCTATATAGAATATGTACTTTTGAATGGATATGAAGCGTGGACAATGAGCAGACAAGTTGAAAAACGTCTAATGGCTGTGGAAATGTGGTTTATGTGGGCAAAGAATACCATGTGTAAACAGAAAAACCAATCATCAAGTCTTACAAGAAATAAATGAAAACCGTAAACTGATTAGAGAAATTAACGTTGACAGACAGGATTTTTGGGTACGTGATGAGAAGAAATAAATTGGAGAACTTGGTGACAACTGACAAGACTGAGTGGAAAAGAGCAATGGAGAGGCAGAGAGGTAAACATCTGGATGTCTTGGCCATCATAGCATAATCGAGATAACAACACAGAGCTGATCCAGACTCTGGTTTTAGCGTGAGATGGCGAAACAGGACTGTCCATGCTTGTCGGCATGGTACATCATGATGATTAGTGCAGTTTCCCACTCTGCTGTTATCTTCCCGCTTGTGTCGAAGTCTAACTGTTTTTCGCTTTTCTTCGAATATGAACGAAAAGCCTAGCGTGTAGAAACAGAAGATCCCGGAAGTTGCTAGCAGGATTGCTGCCGGCTGGCTTGTCATGTATTAGAAACCTTCTCGAGACGGATGTTTTGTTACATTTACCTAAGCTCCCAAATCCGCCCAGCCTAAAATGAATACCCTGAAGTTTTCCTGGGAAGTAAAGGCGACCAACACTATATTGGCCACATGACCCATCGAGTGCCGAATGGTCTATACAATTATGGGACTAGCATCATATACTGACTGCAGCTTACTATTACACCTGGGTTGCCTCAGTTATCTGCCTTGTCCCCAGTGCTCTTGAATGTCTACACCAGCAAAATCGCAGCTATTGAGACACCAGGTGTGGGTAGAATCTTGACATTTGCAGATGATGTGCTGGTGTACAGACAGGGCAGAGACAGGGCCAGTTTGGCGGAAGACTTACAGGTGGTGGTGAGCAGGGTGGCGGAGTGGTGCAGGGACGCAGGGGACATTTAAACCCAGACAAGGCATCGGTTGTGTGGTACTCTCTGGATAACCGGAACGTCAAGGCAGGTATTATGTTGAATGGATGTCTTCTTAGTAGAAATAGTAAATTGAAGTACTTGGGCATCACCTTTTACAGGTGTTAATTTTTTTTAAGGATCATGTGAAGGCTTTGGTAGTGAAGGCTGGTAGGGGATAGATCAGAGGATGCTTTACAGGCTCTTTCAGCAGTTAATAATTATTGTCACTGAGTATGGTTTGGGGCTCCTGACAGTATCAAAGAGCGAGATTGAAAGGTTGGAGCGCATATAAAATGCTGTCATGCGGGTAATCCTGGGGTGCACAAAGGACGCACCAATTATATGCATGAGGCATATCCTGGCGCCACCAACAATGACAGATAGGCATAGGATCCTTCAGGCCAAATGGTATCTGAGAGTTGCTGCAGATAGGGATCAGCCCCTGCATGAAGCTATGGATATGGTCAACGGTCATAGGCTAAGACGAGGCAGGCACATGCAGAACTATCTATACGTCAGATGTGTGATCTAGAGACCATCAATCGTGAAAAAGGGTGGGTTGAAGTTCCGAAAGACATGATGGGCTGGCACAGTGTAATAGTAACACTGGGTCGTGAGTGCAGAGAATGGGCAGCAGGCCGCACTGAGGTTCAAGTGCAACAACTTATCCAGAGTAACACACATCAAGGTGCCATAGTCATCTACACCGATGGGTAAGTGGTGAGAAACAGACGTAGTGGTAGGGGTTTTATTATAAATGCTAATGGGCGAGTCTTGACAAAGGAGAGTCTGGCATATGAGACTATGACCTCCAACATGAGAATAGAGGTTGAAGCAGTAACAGCGGCATTCTGGTGGCTAGAGGAGACTACTACAACACACATTGTATTCACTACAGATTCAAAGAGTATGCTTAGTAAGGTGGAGAAAGAAGTGTTTCGTGTGGAATGGCTATAGTCGCTTCAGAGGTCACATATTGTGAGAATTGTATGAATATTTTGCCCTGGCCATGTGGGGTTGCGGGAGAATGAACAGGCTGATAGGCTGGCAGGGAGTGCACCTCTTGGTGGTAGATTGCCTATGGACAAGGGGGAGGTGGTCGTGCGCTTGTGGGACCAGGTGGAGATGGCGGGGGAACAGATTGAGAACCCATATGGGGAAAGAATGCGATTGCAGGGGATCAGTAGGGGTTTTGGAAGAATCTCAAAACTGAGAGGGAAGACCAGGAGAACTTTAAATCAGATAACGGTGGGAACTATTAGTATTAGATGGACTTATATTATGACTCTTCGCTGGCTATTGAACGAGGGGACAGAGTACGTATAGGAATGTCCTGAGTGCAGTGATGTCGGTTCTTAATTCAACTCAACTCAATTCAATACAACTTTGACGTGAAAAGAGATCATTTACATTTCACTGACTTTGGAAACACACATCACATCATGACAACAAGACCACCACACACAAAGCAAGTAGAAATCAGGCTCAATGACAGTATTGAATGCAGGTCCGGGCGGAAAATCAACTTTACAGTTGGCATTCAACGTTGGGCATTAGCTCGGATAAATGATTCGTGCGCCGTGACAGTATTGATCCGACTTAGCAGGATGCACTGATTGCGGTTAATATTGTGTATAGGTGTAAGACGAAATGCATTGAAACGAGAAGAAAGCGATGTTTCGAACGCAAGCAGCTCTGTTCCACTCTCGTCCTGTGTTTGTGAGGCGGCAGATTGTTAGTGTGTTTATTTTTAGATGTGTATGACAAAACAGAGCCATGTGTAGCTCCTTGTATAGGAACATATGTGTCTTGGTTTTAGATCAAGTATATACAGACAGGTGCCGGTCTCCCCGGTCTAGGATTTACACGACTTTCTCCGTAATCCCGTATACTCTCGTGAGTAACGTGACGTTGCGTGAGAATCGGTAGCGGTTCTCTCTGCGTCGGTAACTTACGGGGTATGTGAGCCGGTCGCTCAGAAAGCAATGGCGAACTACTGAGCGTAATCTTGCCAAGAAATCAACAATCAGCTGAAAGATACCGATGTTGACAGCCATGTCCTGTAAAGGATATGCGAACAAAACAAAATATACAAACAGACACGGGGATGAATGGGCAGGCAAAAAGAACGAACGGACGAACGAACAAACTTTATTTTCAAAGGGTTAAGAATTGGGCACGCTCTTCTTATCTCTTGCCTCTCATACGTTATTTCATTCATAACGAACTTAGACAACAACAAAACAAAATGCATTAAAAGGCATTGAAAATAATCAATAATACATGACTCACTAAAGCAATTATTATCATGGCCAGTATAATTACCTGAGGTAGATGTAACGTACCATACATATGGGGATGTTTATTAACCTAGTTGTCATTTGAGATTATTATTATTATTATTATTATTATTATTATTATTATTATTATTATTATTATTATTATT